>JPFM01000055.1:34604-51870 GCA_000733375.1 Paramecium sexaurelia
TTAAGGTAAATTAAAATTGATAGATAGCTACAAAAAAATATAATATTCTGTAATTTTAATAAATCTATTTTCAAAAATGACATTATTTTTATTGATAAAAAATACAATAAATAAGGAAATTAGTATTTCTTAGAATAGAGATAATGAATTAATAAAATACCAGCTTAATTATTATAAATTCAAAATAATTAATCATTGTTATCAATAATATTAAAATTTATGATTTTTTCAATTTTCAAATTTCCATATGGGACAATATAAAGCAATTTCCCCAAACTTTCATTTAAAGTTTTAGATTTTTAGACTATGAAAGAAAGAAATCCAACTCTTCTTTCTGATTCTGATATTTAGAGTTTAAGTAAGATGCATTCTTTAAATTCAACATGGAAGATTGTAAATTTTTGTTGTATAAGTAGACACCAGAAAAATTGTATAGAGAAATCAAATTTAATAATTTTAAGGAAGCCTTTTCTTTTATGAATTAAGTGGCTATATTTTCAGAATAAATAGATCGTAATAGATATTTCTAATATTAGATCATCCTGATTGGGAAAATGTATATAATTTAGTTAAGATTAATTTAAACACACATGACATCGGAGGAATATCAATAAAAGATATTTTCCTTGCTTATGCAATTGTAATTTATTTTTTAATTAAAATCAAGGATACAATTGCAATGAATGTTAGAGTAAAATCTGCGGAATCAACTAATGATACTCGTATATTGGAAGTAGCTAAGATTGCAGAATCTTGGAATTTAAATTTCGATCAATTCCATCGAATGATAGAAACAGATTCTAGATAAATATGAATATTGATATGAATAATGATGATTTCATTCTGATAACTTTTGATTGATGTATTCAATTAATCTATCAACGATATCGATTTCAGTTTATCTAAATTACTTAATAGATATTACCTACTAACTTTTTGATTACTATATTCTTGGTCTTCTAATTCATTGATTCTTGTAGCATCTTAGATATTCAATTAAGTGACTTCAACAATAGCATTAGATATATTGATTAATCCATCTAATTCATTCAATCTTGACTAGATCTCTTTAAGTCTATTATTAGCAGTAGCCAAAGAAACCTATAATGTTTATTTTTCATTTCTCAAATCATCACCTAATCTGCTTAAATTTTCAACTTAGGTCTTGTGATTTGATTCCAATTAATCTTAACCTTCTTATAATGCAGTGATTAATCTAGCAACTAAACTTAAAACATTATTCAAAGTCTCTGGATTTACTTTTGTTGTCATCTCAGCTAAACCTTCAATTATTGGTTAGAACAAAGTTAAAGAACTTTTCTTTGTATGAGCTTCCAAAATCTCTTTAATTTTTTAGAAGTTTTCCTTGGTTTAAATTAAATTACTCTTTGTGTCTTGACTAAATGTATTAAATAATTTTCATACGTTAATTAAATTAATGATGCACCTTCACCTCTCAAATTCAATAATAATCTCTAAGCTTCTTTACAAGCAAGAATTGCATCACTATAATCCTAATATTTAGCAGCAAAATCTGTATTCTCAGCATCCAATCTACTTTAAGCATCACCACTTCCTCTGCTATTTCTATCTAATGCAGCTTAATCTATTAAATAATATTCCATATTTTTGATTACCTTCTTTTACTCTTGTTTATAATGTGCTCAATTCATTGCTTAAACTTGCTTATTCTTATCTTTGATTGTCAAGATCTTATTAAGCTTATTCAAGTGTGGCTTATAGTTTTGCCAAATCTACTTAGCTTCTTCTTGTGAATGTTGCATTTTCTTAATCTTATAATTATGTCAATGCAATTAACTCATCCTTTATTTATTATAAGAGCTATTTTAATTCATTTAATGATCCTCCTGTTTTCATATTCACACTCACTAAATTAATCATCGATGAACTAAAAGGATGATCTCCATAACCTGAAAGTCTTTCCTTCAATTCAGAAACTGTGGTTGCCTAAAGGCAGGCAATCAAGACAATAACCAATAAAGCTGATTTCATATATTATTAATAACAAATCAAAAAAAATGCAAAAACGAATATTATCTTTATCACTATTATTATTGTAAATATCTTTTTTTAATTCACACAACCTTCATTCTTTTATTTATTCTTTCTCTTTACGTCTATCATCATCGACTTCCATCCATTTTAATTATTCAATCCTATAAAAACCTCAAAAAAAATAATATAACTTAACTAAACTAAAAATAAAATATATTTTTAATCACTTTCCCTATGTTAATATAATGAAAATAATTATAATTACATTTGAATATACACATATTAGAATTATCATAATAAAATAATTGAATATATTTAATTGACAATATGTAAAAATTATAATTATTTTATTTTTATTTATTAAATTAATTTCTTCGTCATCAGTTATAATAATGATCATTTCTCACAAGTATTTACATTTTTAATATTTTAAGACGTGTGAAATTATATTATTTCAACTAAATTAAGTAAAGATTCATAGATTTTAATTTCATAATGCTTTTTCATATATATTTAAAATTAATTTACAATACCTCAATAAAAAATATTATCTTTCATTGTTTATTAATAGTGATACTTTTGTTTTAGAAACTAGAATATCAAGAGAATTTTTAATTATTTAATTTATTTTATTTTTATTTAACCTTCTAGACTATAATTTTAAGCAGCTTTTGAATCTAAATTATACATTTCTTTTTTTTATATAATGATAATTTTTATATGAAATTGAAAAGTAAATCATTGATATGAAAAGATTTATATTAAAAGAATATATTGATATTTTATATTCAAAAAAATTTTGTATTAAACTAAAATAAAAAAAGATAATATTATAATTATAAATATATATATATATACATATATGTCAATTGAATATTAACAATCTCACATCCCTTTTACCAATTTTTAATAACATATATTTATCATGTAATAATTAATTTGAATCTAATTAATCTACTTTCTAATCATTAATTAAAATTCCTCCCTATTATAATAATCTTCTAATTTCTGACTTAGAAGATCTTATTTTCAATAAAACATCCATTAGAGGTGTTTATTTTGTAACTCTTATAACAACATCTTTATCTATTTCTTGTGCCAGTTAATCAAAATCTCCTGGACTCATCGTAATCAATCTATCTCTCTTTAATCCATAAAGTACTTAGTTTTTGTCAGCAGAACTTTAATCCCCATAGATCATTTTCATCAATTCTTCACTCAAACATTTTTAAGCTATTCTCTTTTCAGGATTCTCTTTATGCTATTACATAACACTTTCAATTTATTCTTCTTTTAAAAATGTTAACATTAACAAAAAATCTCTAATAGAATCATCTGCTAAATTCAATAAATATTATTTCATGTTATGTTTACAACTCTCTTCTAAAAATAATGCATTTCCTTCGCTTTTTCCAAATTTCTAACCATTCTTATCCGTTAATAAAGGCGTAGTTATACCATATACTGATTTCTTATATTGTTTTTTAACAAAATCGCAACCATTAGTAATATTACCCCATTAATCACTTCCTCCTATTTATAAAGTACAATCATATTTCTCATTCAAATATGCAAAGTCATAACTTTATAATATTGTATAAAAGAATTCTGTCAAAGATAAACCATCATCTCCACTATTCAATCTCTTATTTATATGATCTTTGTTTAGTAAACTATTCATTCTAAATTATCTGCCTACTTTTGACACAAAATCAATCAACTTTGCATCTCTATAAAAATCCATATTATCCAAAATTTAGAGATTTTAACCTATCTATGCATGAGTGGCAATATTCCCATATACTACGTCTAATTATTTTCTTATCTTCTATAAATTTTCTTAGATCACATTCAAATCTGGCTCCTTCCTTTCTTCCATCTTGAAACTAGGGTCTCCCAATTATACAGTGGCTCCTCCTACTATTGCTATTGGTTTGAATCCTATTTAAGCAAGTCTTGCCAGATTCAAGATCGAAACCAAGTTCCCCAAATGCAAAGAAGGAGCTGTAGGGTCAAAGCCACAATACACACTCCCTTTTATAGGTATCATAGCCGCCGTTGATTGATATAGCAGTTTACGAGCTGTTAGAGCACTCAGAACTGAACATTAATAGTATTTAGGCCTGATTCTTGATAGCATGTTAAAATATCAATTTGGTTAGAAAATTGGAGAAGGCACTTTTGCATAAGTCTATATTGGGACTTGCGATGACGAATAAGTATATACATAGAGACTTAACTTCAGGTGGCCATCAAAGTCCTCCAGAAGGATTCCCTAAAGACTGATCGAGACAAATTTAGAGTCAATAAGGAAATCGAATTACTAAACAAGGTCAACCATCCAAATATTGTCACAATAAAGGAAGTAAGTAATAGATAATACATTATAGATAGTAGAAGATGAACAAAGTATATATTTGATAACTGAGTATGTTTCTGGCGGTGAGTTATTTGATTATATTGTGGAATAAGAGAGGTATTTTTTTTGTTCATATTATAGACTCCCAGATGGTGAAGCAAGACATATATTTAGGCAATTAATTAATGCCATTGAATATTTACATGCTTTGGGAATTATTCATAGAGATCTTAAACCTGAAAATATTTTGATGAGAGATAATGGTGATATTTGTTTAATTGATTTCGGACTATCTATGGAAGTCTAAGAAGGATAATTATTAGTAACACCATGTGGAAGTCCATGTTATGCTGCTCCTGAAATGTTAGAAGGTTAAAACTATGATGGCACAAAAACAGATATTTGGAGTTGTGGTGTTATTCTATATGCTATGCTTTGTGGCTATTTACCTTTTGATGAAGAAAACACATCAGTAATATGTTATATTTTACATTTCAGGATTTATATGGAAAGATAAAGTAATGCCAATATAAAGTTCCTAATTCATTACATTAAGATGCGAAGGATCTAATTAAAAAAATTTTAGTCTACGAGAATTCAAGAATTAGTATTGAATAGATTAAAAATCATCCCTTTTTTTTAAATGATGATGATGAGGATAATGACAACAATGAAGTATCGATAGAATAAATCTAATAAACTGTCGAACCCTAAGCTAACCAAGAAGATTAAAATTAATAGGCCTCTTTTATTTAATCTTAACATTAAGAAGAAGAAACAATTGAATATGTTCAACCAATTTTGGAAGTATAAAACAGACCTAGAGGACATACATTAAAAAGGGAATCAATTATGAATGAATTGGAAGTCAATATTAACATAATATAACCTAAAAATAAATTTGAGCTTCCGATTTTTTCTAAAGAGAAAAAGAATCTTAAAACAATTGAAGAAGCATTTCAAATAATTCAAGAATCTTCAAGATAAAAAGATAGAAAAACAATAGAAGATCAATAGTCATCCTAAATGTAATTGCCTTATAAACCAGCTATGAAAATCAACACTAATAAACCATATACTAAAATTAAGTATGTACAAACTATTAGATATCGTTAATGATGTGTTTGTTATTAATATCAATTAAATTTTAGAACTAAAATTGTTACTAATCCTCCCACAAGAATAATAATTAAAAGTGCAATTATAAGCCATTTCTTATTTGCTGACTTCTAAGAGACTTATGCTTCACTAAATTTTCTTTTGTAGTTTATTAATTTGAATCAACAAGATCACTAATTTCATCAGCTTTATGAGCTTCTAATGCCAATTCTCCAACTAATTTATTTAACATTTAAGCTTCGCGATCCTTTTTACGAAAATAGGAATACAATTCTTTAGATATCTTCCTCCCTCTCTCTAATCACCTAATTATCAATATCATATTAATCATGCATCAATTATACTTATAATTCATCTACAGGTTTTGGTTTGGGATCATTCCATCGACCTTATTAATTCATTGCAATTGACTTTCGCTTTTATTGTAAAGTTTGTTCTAATTACTTACATACCTAAGTAAATTTATGGATTTCTTTTTTATAAAATTATTTGATTTTTTAATTCTTTAATAGATATATTGTTTGCTTCATACTTTTGTTAACGATTTGACAAATGTCCTGCATTATTATTAAGTCTTTCCATATTATTTTAAATTTATTTTAAGAGATTTTATATTTAATCTTAAAGATCTAAACTTCTTATCCGATACTTGAGTTATTGACTTCTTTATGATCTTGATCGAATTGTTCTACATTATTATGTAATTCTGTCGATTAAGATTAAGCTTGTTAATATTTTAAATAATAATACTTAAAATAGTTTATTAAATGTGTTGTTCTCCATTTATTAATAAATTAAATGAATAATAATTAGTTACCTTTTCAAATTCGACCTTAAATACCTCAATTTTTTAATCCAAATTTATTGTAAGAACTTTAGTAGGAAAACAATAATTTAAAATAGGAAGTTATTTCGTTAAAATAATAAATTTAAGATTTAAGAAATACTTTGAATTTGAACCTCTAAAATTAAAGGGAGGTAAACACTTAAAATGAAGACAAGTAGAAGATCATCGCTAATTTATAATAAAAATTATCTGAAAGTATTCAGGAAGTAAATAATTTAAAGTATATGATTTGTTATTGTAATAGAATTACTTTGAATTAAATTAGAAATTAACAAGAAAATTATTAAATTTTATAAAACAGATGCAATGAAGTTTAATTAATTAACAAGGAGTTAACAAATGAATTAGATTTGATAAAGAAGAATAAAGTTTTTATTAAGATTGAGGTATTCATTTGTAAAATAATACAAGAGTAAAACAAGCATTTAACAAAATTAAACAGATGAAATAGTTCTATTAAGTTTTATTGAGAAAATAAATAATTTTTAATTGAGATATTAGGTGAAAAACAAAATTATTGAATTTCATGGATATGGAGAAATAAAAGGATAAGGCTTCATCTATAATTGTCAATGTGAACTTTCAAGAGTTCCTAAATAAGATTAGAATCCATAAATAATTTAAAGAGATAAAGAAATAATTTTAAAGTTCTTGATTTGATATTTGATTTTTAAAATTAATTTTTTAATTCTGGATGAATAAATTCCTTAGATTTGGATTTGCTACTTATGAGTCATTGATATAGAAATTAAGCAGTGCTGATAGTCCTGCCACTATCTTACAAATATTTTAACAAAATAAAGATTTATTTAAACAAGAGCATGTAGTGCTATCATTAAGAATGTTGGGTAGATATAGTAGATAATTGGGACATGATAACAATTATTCAGAATTAACTAGTAAATTGAATGATATTGTCGATTAGTTAACTGAATATGGTATATAATTAAATGATTGTTTTAGATGTAATTGATGTATTATTTTGGTTGAGAAAATTTAGATAAAACAAAATACCAACTAACTTCTAACAATAGGCTTAGATCAAATTATATTAAAGAATATAGTAAATGTCAGAAAATCAAATGTTCTCTTTCAGAAATATGTGTAATGTCTATTTTGACTTATCACTTCTCAATCATTCAAATGATTAATTAGCAAGACAAATCTCTGAATAACTTCTTGTATCAAAATAACTTTCACCTTTTTTGATTATTTAACTCTTCAGTTCAATAGTAATAAAGGTTAATAACTGTTCAATTTCAAAATATGATACCTAAGTTCTTACAAATGCTGTGAAAGTAGTAGAAGGTCTTTTAGATGAATTAGATGTTGAATAAGTAAATTATTAATGTATATTTAGAAATCATTACTTTTCAAAAGTTTAGCTGAAATACAATTCTAAAACTTATCTCCAAAGTATTAACTACCAAACTTAATTAAGTAAATCAAAGAGTTATTATTATAAAAAATTGAATTGTTATAAGAAGACTCAGTACTTAATATCTTTAAAGCATATTAATGTTTACCAAAATATTTCGATCAGGATCTAATAAAAGAATTAAAAGATATGATAGTTACAACAATAGAATAAAATCCAAATAATTTATCATCCAAGTTTTTAGTAATTCTTGTTGAAAGAATTTCCTCTAACTTAAATTAAAAATAACCTCAAGATTTTCTAAAAAAAATTATTAGTGAATTAACTTAAAGAATTTAAAAGAAGGAAGTAGAAGCTCCATTGTTGTGTTAATTAAGTAACAGTATTTTAGGATTCAAAAAATTTGATGAGTTGGCAGTTGCTTTGAAAGAAAGCGGAGAGAATAATGTTAAAATTCTCAATTATTTATATTTAAATGGTATTAATATGAAAGAATATGTTGATTAATATGTATCTAACTTTGACTCAAAGAAAATAAATACTTATAATGCTATCCATTATTTAATTTATGCTCAAAGAGATGCTTAAGAACACGTTGAAAAATTCATTAATATCTGTAGACAAGTAATTTAGTAAAACCCACATTCTTTAATGAAAACATTATTAGATATTAAAATTAATGCATAAATAAAGTTTTAAGTTTAAGAAGAAACATTTATGTAAGTAATCGAAGATCTAAAAGCAAAAAAATATGAAATCTATAAAGTAATTAAAGAATTATTAAGTTCTTGTGTAAATAACAGATGTAAATAAGCTTTATTGTAATATAATGAATCATTAGAAACTAAATTACATCCTAAATTAATTTTAAGTAAAGTTATAGGAGAGTAGGAAGAATTCGATTCTGATAAATTAGCAATAATATTATAACTAATATAAAAAGATCCAAAGAATATTCCTGTTTTTAGATTGATTGATTATTTAACTTTAAATGGTTAATACTTAAATGGATTAGTAAGAAGTGATATGGTTAGTTGGGTGTGTTAAGTTTTATTACAAGCTTATTAAAATTAACCATCCTTTAGATTTAATTCGATAGTAAATTTTGTCCAAAGGTTTGAAGGCTCAGGATACACAAGTAAATCAGTGACTTAATTGATTAAAAAAATTGCTGACATTTATAGAGCAGCCAATCCTAGTTCTCCTTATCCAGATTCAAACTTTGTTTAAATTTTGATTGAATTAAACATCCTTACACCTGAAGATGCTCTCATTTAATTGAATAGTGAAAAATCCTATTAGTTCTTAAAAGTTTAATTATGTGGTATTGCTCTGTAATAAGATAATCCTCCTGAAAATGTTATTTAATTAAGTGAAAAAATAAAAGCTGAATGCTAATTCGATGCAGAAGAGATGAAATATAGATAAATCTAAGAAGCTTCGATATTACCTAAATTAACATAAGATGAAATCGACAAATTGAGAGCTTAGATAAAAAAGATAGGATCGAAGTTATCCCCAAGATAATATTTTGATTTGATAATCAGTGCTAAAGAAACACCTATTATCAGAGAATTATTAAATATATTCCCATAAATTAGTTCTAAATTAGGACTTACAAGAATGCTAAAAATTGTTGAAAAACTTCAAAGATTACACATTACTAATCAAATTGTTTATAATATTTTATTGGAACAATATGGATCACAATTTAATAACACTTATAATGAATTAAGAATTTAAGTTTTGAACCTTTTGGCATCTGGTAAACTTAAGTAAGTTGATGTATTTTAAAAGACTCTTGAAAAAATCAATAAATCACCTCAAGCTTATAAAGCTTATTTCAATGAAATCTTAGAAGACATTATATAATTAGGTTTGATTGAACCAGAAATTGTCGAATAAATTAAATCTATGGTCGAAAAACAACATCTTAGTCATCAAACAAGTTTAAGGTTGGTTCATTATTATGTATTAGCTGGTTAACCTATTGAAGAAATTGAAAAAGTAGCAAACTTCTTAGAAAATATAAAAACTAAAGAAAATAATAGAATTGTCTTAGTACATGAAATTTTGAAGAGATAGTATCCAGAATCTAAAGTTACAAAAATTCATGAAACATTGATCAAGGATGAAAAGATAACAACTTCTTTAAAAAAAAATCAATTTTCTGTGGAATATCTACAAAAGCTTTTATAAGTTGCAGGAGTTTAAGTAGAAACCAATCAATCAATAGATAATATTTAAATCGAATTCTATCTACCTTAAACGTATAATATTTTATTTCTATCAAATTAGTTAATAATCAATTTTAATCCTTACAGGTTATAACCTTAATTATGACAAATCATCTTTAAATGGTCAAGCCCTATTATAAAAGAAAATATTATAAGTTATTACAAAGGATGTTTTTACCATTAATTTTAAGGAATTATATGAGATAACTAATTTTGAGGATAAAATTAAATATTTATAAAATTAAGGTAATTTATATATCAAATTGTATAGGTATCTAAATTACCGCAAATATTAATGAAATGGATTTTAGTTCATTAAAATAATTAGAAAAGAAAGACAATACCAAAAGACAACATTCAAAAAAATCAAATTAAACATAAAAATATGATGATCAAGAAGATGTATAAACATCATTTGAAGGAACATAATGAGTTCTTTGATATTTCTGTTAAATATTCATAAATATAAAATGTATATTCAAAATGTGAGATTTAAATTCTACGAATAAATCTCTTAAAATAACCTATATGGTATCATTTATAAGAGTTCTAAATTTTCATATAATTCAGAAGATAAATCATTTTAACAAATTAAATCAATAATGTCTTCCTATTATTTTATAAGTTATCTTTATGATTCACTTACATATGTTACAATATATCCATTATTTTTCGATATTCTAAACACATCACTTTCACAAACCTTCTCTACAATTGAGTCATTATATTAAAACCATTGTTTCTTTGAGAAATTATAAATATAAATAAAATAATGACCTTAATCTGCTCTTCCTTAATGAATAACAATACTATGTAAATAATACTTCATAGAACAAAATTATGATAATTATTAATGAAGCCATTCATAATTTCTTTCTACACTCTAAATTTAAAATGTATATAATAACATGTTCAAATCTTATGTTAATTTTTCAACAATAATATAATCCTATTTATCTTAATAATATTTAATTGTGTCTTAAAATGATTCTATTTATTTTTAGACTTAAAATAATTACAAATATCATATACTTTTTTAATGATCAAATTATTAAATTTTTGATTACTTACTATTATTTAAATAATCCATAAAACTGTTAAATAAGTTGTGTACTGCAGGAATATTTTATAAGATAAAATCTATATATATTTCTGGATATAAGGCAAAATCTTATGTTAATTTAACAACATTTTGAAAGTTTCGATCATATGAATATCTCGAAATTTAAAAAAAAAGATTATCTGGCATTGTTAATTAATTTTATTATTGACCAAATAAATTATACAATGAATTGTATATATTACTTTATCTTAAGTCTGCAGATATAAAAACTATACTTTTTTAATAATTATCTGCCAATACAAACTATTGATTTAATATTTGAGTCTTAAAAAGATCGTTTACATTAAGAATAGTTGAGGGTTATTCAGATATTTATCTCTTCTCTTATAATGACTAATCTACTCTTTGAAGAAACAATTCACATAGTTCTCGAAAATCTTATTAATTTCCTACTAACTTAATATCTGATGAATCCCAAAACATAAATTAAAGAACTTCACTAGCATCATAGTAACTTTTATTTGAGACAAGTAGATTTGCAAACAATTTTTAGAGTGAGTTCAAAAAATTATCATATTTCTAAGTTGAAAGATAAATTTTACATCATTGCAATATTGTACATTATACTAAAATATTGTTTTTATAAAAACTGGATTATTTAGCATTAATTATAAAAGTGAATTAAAATAGCATATGTTACCTATGTTGACTAAACCAATAGGAATTTATGGATTTCTAGTTTGTATTTTGGTAGAATTTAATTTCTATATCTAAAAATAAAAGGATTACTTAAACTGATGAATTGTGGTTCTAAAATGATTAATTATTTTTAGAGGGTGTCTAGTTGGGATGGACAATTTGATATAATTCATTATATTTAGAAGCAGCATATTTAAGGTATTTAGGGAGTTCATGTTAATCGTTTAATAAGTTAGCTGCTTAAAATGCCAATATAATTTATTCCTATGTGTAGCCCATTTATTTTAATTATTTCGTAACATCATCACTGATAAGAATGTCTTGGCTATTCATATTTTCTAATAAATTAAATAATTAATAAAGTTAAAAAAAATGAATTAGAGATTGACGGTAAATGAAAAAGTAGAGTAAGATACGATGCAAAATCCTTAAGCTTGGATTTAAGACAATATATTAAATTCACTTGCAGGAAAGCAGTGGAGATCAAATTATTTACAAAGATTAGGAATAAAACAAGAATAGGAGAAAGAGAATCCATCAAAGGAATTTTAATTAGATTATGTAATAAGAACTAATGATGATGTTCGTAATAATTACATACAAAAATTGATGAATAATAAATTGATGCAATAATAAAAGAAACATTAAACTTGTAAAATTTGATTATTATTTTAGTGACAATATTTGATTGGGATGATACTTTATTATGTACAACTTTTTTAGGAGGTTATGGATTTGTAGATTTACCAATAGATGTATTAGAATAATTGACTGCATTAAATGAAAGCGCTGTAATTAAAATAAACATATAAAGAGTAGATTGTTAGAAAAGGCTTCTTAAGTTGGAGATGTATTTATTATTACAAATGCTGCTTAGGGTTGGGTTGAATATAGCAGCAAACTGTATATATTTATTTAACTTAGATATATGAATAAGGTATTTTAAGTCATCTTTGACAAAAAAATCGTTGTTATATCTGCTAGACATGGATATGAAGACATGTTCCCCGGAGATTGTGGTAAGTGGAAGATAGAAGCTTTTAAAGATATAAGATCTAAGTATGAAAATGATGTATTTACAAATCTTATTTGTTTGGGAGATTCAAATATTGAAATAGATGCAGCCCACGTGTTAGCAAAGTTTTAATCCTATTTTATTATAGGGAATTCACTGTAGCTTTGATAAAGACAATTAAATTTAGAGAATGTCCAAAACCTGAAGAATTGGTTAGATAGTTAGATTTAGTCTCAGATAAATTTGATTAAATTTATACTACTTTCAAGAGTTTAACAATACGTTTAGAGAAGTAATTATCTAGTTGATTATTATTCATAGAAAGACTTCTGGCAGTTGATCAATTTTATTTTATCAAATATAAAAATTTGGCATTTTATGTATTCTGATATAATCTAAGTTTCTTAATTTTGTTGTGTGTTTAGAACAGAACATTATAATGGTTTATTTAATATCCATATATATTTATATATATAGATATTCAAATTTGTTACTTAATGTTGACTTTGTTATTTAATCAACATTCATATGAACTTGAATGTTGTACAGGATCTGTATCTTAAATAACTTTAGTCAATGGTTCAATGAACTCTGGTGATAGTTATGAAACAGTAGGATGCTTAAACACCTCTGTCAACAATTATCTGAGAGTTTCATTTTCATTCTCAATCACTTTAACCTAAATTTCAATTAAAGCAATACTTTTTTCTATAATTCTTCGTAAGCATCCTATAATGGTCCAATCTTCTCAAGTGCTTCCCTCTTCTTTCTTTATGATTCCTTGGCTGAATTTCTATTTCTCCTGATGCATTGACACTTTTTACAATTGCATTCATCCTCTCCATTATAAACACATTTGCTTTTCAACTTCTCAATCATTTTCAAATAATAATTAGAACTATTCTTAACTTAAACACTTTCATTGTATTTATCCTATTGAATCATATCAATCATATGACTCTCTATCTATAATAACATAGGTAGAATATATAAAATTGAACAATTCATTTGTTTATGAATTTTCTAAGTTCTAACGCTGAATTCATTTAAATCGATTTCTTCATTTTATTCATCAAAGTATACACTAGTAGCTTTTTTAAGGAAATCTTGTGTAGTTGCCTTAAAACTACCCATTATTAGAAGATACTAATGAATTTATGTAATAAGAATTACTTCTTGGAAAATAGAATCATTGTGCATTTAAGCAGTCTATTTAACAGTGTTTTCAACAACATCAAAAATCAGATTGGATTTCTTAAAGAAATTGTTCAAATTCACTGTGTATTGATTGAATTGGACTAAAAATTAATCTTTATTCAATTTCTATTGTTATTAACTTAGCATCTTAAAAATGAAGGTACTCCATATATCTTCAGGCAATTTCTTAATCATTGAATTAAGTTAGGCGAAACTTAATTATTAACTCACTTATTGGTTGGATGATATTGAATATTAATAAAGAGTATTGAAGAATATATCACAAAAGTCATCTCTGAATATTAAAAATTTAGAAAGGTATTACGTACCTAAATTGATTTATATAAAATAAGATTACCTTTGTCATATTATACAAGTTAAGATCTCAATATTAGTGAGAGAGTTTAAAACAAAGAACTACTCATTGTTATTTTGATCGGTTAGGCAATAAATTAAGTCTTAAGCAAGGCTATTTGCTCAGTATCTCCTTAGATTTAATCCAATCCATGTATTATCAAATTACCCAATACATTTAAAAAATAAGGTAAATGATAGTCAATACAATTTTTAATTGTTACAACTTACTTTCTCAACACTTATTGTTAAAAGAATTGAGTAACCCTATTTTGAATATCAATTAGAGACCAAGCTTTTCTAAAAATTAAATATATATAATTACTTCTCAATATGATTGTTAGGTGAATACGACATCAATTATAGCAGTTGCTATTATTTAAGAATCTAATAAAGTTATTATAATAGTGTACTTCATTATTCTACTTTTATACTTATTCTTCCTACTTCACCTTTTCTAACTCTTAATGTTTGATAATTGCTTAGAGGTAAAGCTATTACAGAGGATTCATAGCTATTTAAATTTATTTTTGAATCTTGATTTGAGGAATTGCTTTAATTTATCAAATCATACGTAATATTTTTCATATAAAGTTATTTACATTCAAACAAAAAATTGGAGTTAATTAATCAACAATACACCGTCATCTTCTTAATACCTCATTCAATCAAATGTAAACAATTATCAATTATATTATTTAAGATTTAATAAATAATAAGCTTTCATTAAATTATATTAATATTATTTCTCATAAGGAATATCTTTTTTAAATATCTTATTAAAATCTCATTTTCTAATTATTTAATTATTCAATTGAAAAAAGTAATGAATACCTTCCTATCTGAAATATTTATACTATTATATATGTTCTTTTTCATTATTATTAACTTAATAGATACTTAGAGTTTCTTAATATTATTTTTGCTCAATTCAAATAGATTCATTATAAATTGATCAATCCTAATTATTCACTCAATATATATCTCCTTAATTCTATTCTAAACAAATTAGATTCAATAAATAATTTAAATTTAATTTGTTTACTTATCCTTTTGTTTTAATAATTTTATTAAAGAATAATCTCTATTTCTCTTTTTTGTATTTACAAGTTTAAGTCACTTAAATTATCCATTTTTCAAATCAAAATATCAAAATAATATGATTAACTAATTATCATTTAATTTGTACTATTTTTCTTTAATTATTAAATGTAAATAACTCGTAGACTTTTCACTTTACTTTTAACATTATAGTATATAGTATATAATATATTAATTAATAGAAATGTAAAATTCAATTATTTATTATTATAAAATCTCATATTGGGTATTTATCTTATAAATATTAATTTAATATTAAAAATGCTTAAATAATAATAAAAATTAAACAAAACCTAACACAAAAAAATATATTTTTAATTTAGTTGTTTGAATTTTATTAATTTTAATTATTATCTAAAATAAAATATCTCTTAAAGTTAAATACATACTATATTTATTTAGTTTATATACATTCCAAGAAAATGTAACTATATAAATTAATTAATCATTAAATTCTGGAAGGCAAATGTAATTCATATTTTAGTTTATCGATTTTCTGTAATAGAGTCATCAGATGAAAATATTAGTGAATCAGAATCATATAGACTGATTTACCTTTTGATTTTTTTCTTTTCTGAACATTCTAATATTTTAAAATCTTTAATAAATTCTTTAATGGATCCTACTAAATTATTATCTTCTATTCTAAACAAATAAATTCTATTTTCATTTTTTTTTATTTTTTCAAAAGTAGAAATGAGATCATTTATTAAAAATGGATTTTTAATTGGAAGTTATTCTTGATAATTTTTGAACAATTGTAATTTGCTACTCATTATGATGTTTTTATCCTTCTCACTAATATCAGACTTATGAACACTAATAAACTCATCAAATTGATAAATACTCTAATTATTACATTATAATTTGTGAAAAATTTTAACAATAAATCTTGGATCATTCTATGACTGACTTTATGCCTATTTAAAGTAATCTTTAATACTTCCATGATCATTTAATTTTGATAAACCTTTTGCAACAATCATTAAATTTTCAATTTATTATTTTTCATCTTGATTTTCTTACTTTTAGTTTTAAAACCAAGAAATAATCAGATCTCTAAAAAAGTTTACAAAATACCAATTTGGGAGATATGGTTTTGCTATTGTTCCTCCTAATTATTAATCAGGAAATCTAAAAAAAGTAACTTTTGATTATTTTTCAAATGATTAATTTTATTTCTAAAGTTTTTTTGATAGAACCTATCCAATTTAAGATAAAAAGGATATAACTAAATTTTGATAGAGAAATTATGCAAAGCCCAAAATTCTATTTGAATTTAAATTATAATCTTTTGGATTTGATGAATAATTTTTTAAAAGCAAATTAATTTACAGAATTTCTTATTCTTATAATTTAATTTTAAGTAAATTCTAAAAGAGATCTTGTAATTACTTTTCCCTTTCATTAATATCAAAACTTTCGTTTTTTTTCTAGTTTTAATCTTTACCTTGAATTTCTCCGAAATCAATATCTATTTAATGCTTGTCTTCAGTATCTGTGGTCGAATTTTCAAAAACTTAAAAAAATTTTGGATTTTTCTATAAAGTTATCTCATTTATTTTTTATGAAAAAATAATAGTTAACTGATTAAAGGAGTCTTAAAAACTGTTTTTTTCCTAGAATTCACTGAGTTATTTCAATTTTAAAATTGCAACTATTACATTAAAAATTTCTCTTAAAACTTCAATATAATTATTCTCAAATACTTATCGGAGATTTGATATAAATTTAATTAAATTTTTCTGATCTTCTTCAAATTATCTAAACCGTTGTAAACCTATTAAATTAAAATAAGTCTCTAAATGATTATTCTATTACTTGAACTCCATCATAAATTAATTTAATTCTGCATCCAAATTTGTATTTTCAGTAATGAAA
>JPFM01000055.1:51890-129494 GCA_000733375.1 Paramecium sexaurelia
TGTCTTAAAATTCTCTTTTGTCAACTTTACTACTTTCGAATCTGCTTCATAAAGACCGAAGCATTAGGTTGCTACTAAACTTAAAATAAGTAAACTGCAGATGCCTTTCATACACTTTTTAATTTTAATATTAGTGATGTGTTCGAAATATTCTAGAATTTATAATAAGTGTAATTATTCTCAAATACTTATCGGAGATTTGATATAAATTTAATTAAATTTTTCTGATCTTCTTCAAATTATCTAAACCGTTGTAAACCTATTAAATTAAAATAAGTCTCTAAATGATTATTCTATTACTTGAACTCCATCATAAATTAATTTAATTCTGCATCCAAATTTGTATTTTCAGTAATGAAACAACTTATCATATAAAAAAAGATTTAAAAAGTTCCAAAATAAGGAAGAGCAATTTAGTTAGATGCTGGGAAAACAAATATTTTTTCTAATCCAAAAGACTTAAAATTTATATCAGCAAAATCAATAAGTTAAATCTCATAACCTAAATTAAAGTTAAAAATATTTTCAGTTTTATTTGGCTAATATAATTTCAAAGTTGTGAAAGGCTCTATTAATTCTGGAATATTTTCAAAAATATCAGTCAATAATCTAATATTTTTATGTTTCAGAATACTTTTCTAATTCTTTAAGCTACTATTTTGAAGAACTAACACTCTTAGATATGTAATTTTAATTGTTCAATAAAGGAATTTCAGCTAAATTAGTGTCTGGTAACTATCTTGTATTCATTGTTTATATTTAATATCCTTGAATAATTCATTTAAAACATTCTTTTCTAAATTCTATTATTCATTTTTTGATGAAAACTAATTAGTTTTTTGATATATTTTATTTTATCATAATTTGTATTAATTATATAATTTTACTTATAAATTATGCACGAAGTACAACAATCTGTTTATAGAAATAAATCATAATCAAATAAAGATCTCAATATGCTATTTGTAATTTATTTATTAACAATGAAAGTTAACTCAATAAATTTTGGAAAAATAAAGATCAGGTCAAATATCCTTGGATGACAATTAAATGTTCTCTTATTTCTACTCTAAACATCCATTTATTATAAGTCTTAATTAAATTGCAGAGACAAACTTATTATCAGAATACATACCTTATGTCAAATATGTTGAAATAGATTAAAATTCAAGAATAATATAGAACGGAGAACAAGGAGAAATATTTTATGGTTTAATTTAAGGGAAAATTAGTATTAATGAATTATGCTTTGGAATTGAAGCTTTGAATTAAAATGCTTATGTCTAAGATGTCGAAACAATAGAAAAATCAAAATTTTTAACAATTAGTAGAAGTAACTTTTAGGAAGTTGTTTAAAAGGCTAGATTTAAAGAAAGGAATAGTCTGATAGAATTTATGAAGGAAACATAAATATTTTATAAGATGTCTAAAAGAACAATTGCTTCTTTTATTAATTTATTCACTTTGGTTTATTTCCGAAAAAATTAGATAATATATAGAGAAGGAGAGCCATCAGATTACGTTTATATGATTAGAGTAATAGAATGTAATTGATTTAGGAAGGAGAATTTGAATTGAGTAAATAATTTGATATTCAAAATAAACACAAATCCTTACCAATAACGACTATAGGGAAACCAGAACTTTTTGGTGATTTAGATTGTTTAATGAACACAAATAGATCATATACAGCAAAATGTAAAGAATAGGCATATTGTTATCGTATCTCAAACTCAGTAAAAATATGAATAAAGTAGAACTTTTATTCGATTATTTAAAAGAATCCTCATTGCGGATTAGAAAATTACATAAACAGTGTCATGAGAACTTAAACATTAAGTAGACAGGAGAGATTGTAGACCACGTCAGCTATATTATCGGGAAATAGAAATTTGATATTTGGTGTTGAAGAGATAAAAGTGTCGAATAAATCATTACAGAAGAAGTTTACTTAAAATACTTCTCCTGGTAAAATAACTCAAAGATACACTCCAATTTACAGTAATTCGAATAGAAAAAAAATAAGAGTGCGTTGTGCCACTTTGTATAATGAAGGGACAGTAGTGAGATGCTAATAAAAACAGGCAGAATCAAGTGATCGTTAAGAATAATTAATTAAATTGAAAGGACAGTTATTTGATGAAGTAGAAATACCTGACAGAATAAAAAGAAAATATCAATAACAATTAAAAGATCTTAAAGCGTAAACTCTTAGAAGACAATTAATAATTATAAGAACATAAAATAATTAATCAAAGATAATAACCTAAAGCATGATTTCATGAGTGTTATTTGGTTATCATATACAACTCTTCAATTTTATTAATATAATGATTATGTTTATTTTGAATATCTTGTATTTGTTTGTTGTATTTACTTATATTGTCTAGTGAAGTATCTCCACAAAGTCTAATTTAAGTAAAACAATACATTTTTTAAGTTTGTACTTGGGATTTGGATAATTTGAAAAAGTTGTCTGTTTTTTCTTAAGCCTTCTTATTTATTTAGGGTAATTTTAAGTAATAAATGTCTTTATCAGGCGATTGTGGTTTCGTTTATTTCTTACTTTTACTTGATTATAAGGCCATATTGTTTAGTCTCTTAAAATTGAAATGAAAAATTATACTAAAAGTTCTGAAGATTTAGATATTTCAGGTAACTAGATCAATCCTTTGTTTTGATGAATGGAGATTTTCCTTTCAGAAAGGCAAATCATTAATAATTTATTATATTTATTGAAAACCAAGTAATTTTTGTTAAATTGCAGAGACTTTTTCATTTAAATATAATTAATTAATTTTAACTTATATATTAATAAAATAATATCAAGCACAAGTTGTACCTGACCATGATTTGCCCTGTAATCTGCACTAAACCTTATTTTTGTCAGCTACTACTCCTTGTCCTGTAGAGATAAAATAATTAACTCCAGTATTTGGAGGTGTATATGTAATACTACTAGAAACACAGTATTTAGCTCCTAAATTACAAGTAAAGGTGACTGAGGTATCTTAAACGATACTTGTTTCTACGGCATCACCAATCGGAAATCTATATAATTTAAGATTGGCAGCAACAACAGTCAAAGAAGTGTCAGTCCAAGACCACGTAATAATTAATGGTTTAAATAGTGTATCAAATGTATTTTCATCAACTGTATATACAGGAGGATTAACGATTGTTGGTCTTAAACAAATAACGTCGGAATAAGCATTTCTGATCCCGAAAATTTCAGGAGGAAATGAATACACCATTAAATACCCATTTGAACTATAAGAATATGATGACCAATCAATTTTGGTACTATGTTATTATCCATTAATTGTTAGTGAATTTCTTGAATAAGGTATGATAGCAAAATTAATAAAGAAATAATTTGTTTGATAATAATTGGGTTAAAATTTGACCATTCTATATAATGCTATGAGTGCAACCGACCATATTTTTTTAATTAAATTATCCCTCTTTGTGTTATCAGGAGTTGTTTATAAAACAATAAAATCCTATTATAAATTTATGTTAATACTCTCAACATTTGTAATGATTAATAAACAGTTCTTTCCAAGTAAAAAGGATGCGAATCTGGTTAAGCTTATAATGCAGTTGCCAATGTTTTATATTAATCTAAAATTGCACCTAATTAAGATTCAAAATTGGCAAATGTTGGTAAACTTGTGAATGACGGCATGATTTTCCAAGGATTCACTGTATACAATTGAAATATGGTTGCTGAATTTTATGTAGTTAAAGATGTCAAAGTAGTTGTTCCATCACTTGCTTTATCATAAAAGCCATCACTAGTTTTTGTGAATCTAACAAAAGCATAATTTAATTTTCCTTCTGATTTATCGCAGCAAACATTATCATATTATAAACTGAAAGTTTCTAAAGAATCGCAAAACGCAGATGCACCTCCAGTAGGTAATCCAGATCCTACTCTGCAAGATGCAACTTCATCAATCATATAGCATGGAAGTGTCTGACAATTACTATCATTAGAATTTTATTTTATATTACGTTTCCCAATAACAATATCCAATTCCAGATGTTACACTTTCAGTGCACGCAGTGCTTGATAATCCCGAGCAAGCAGTTTATCCAACATAAGGTTAAGCACCAGAAGATGTAATCAAAATTACTATCAATAAAATAGACAACATAATTATATAAACAAATTATTATAGAAATTTTAAATATTATGTGATATATTTCAACAATACGCTAATCTATAATACGGCAAATTTGCAGATGTGATTCCAGGGCAATTCAAAATAGTACCATGATGAAATATCAATAGCTTATCAACAGCTGCAGGTGGATAAGCAAAAGCAGGGCAAAAAGTTGGGGATGTAGTTGCATAATTGCAGGTTATAGGAATTGTTGAAACTGCTGTACCTGCAGATGGTGCATAATATGCAGGGAATTCTTTGTCAAATATTTGATAAGAAACCGGGTCAAGTTAAATGCTGTTTGTCCAAGTATATTTAATTTATAAGGGCACATCAGTAGGAACCGCTTAACTTGTACCATCGTCTTTGACTACTTTAATCCAAATTAAATCCGTAAGGTATTTTGCGCTAATTATTCCAAATTATTCTGGAGCCAATGTCATAACATATATGTATCCATTATTAGCATAACTTGACCATGTAATTTCAATTTCATATGCCTTAGTTGTTATAACAATTTTTTATCTATTCAAATCAGAAAATCCAAAATTCAAAAAATCATAATTTTGAACATAGTATGCTTTGTAGTTTTAATACCTTTTGAATAAGATATTAACCAAATCCCATGCCTTTAATAATGTAGAACTTCTACTCGCAAGTATATACGTCATATCGTCCTAAAATTTATATATAAATAATATTTACTCTAATATTCTAAAAAGTCTCAATCACAGCCTTCTCTAAGAACTTTGGTTAGACTGCATCTGTAATCAATTAGTTGATTCCATGATTGAATGCATCCAAAATAGTAGTCAATTATGAAGAAGATGCTAAAAGAATATCTAATGTGAATAATTGATAAGTATATTTTTGAGGTGTTGTTGTTGTTGTCAATACTGTAACAGGAGTCTCGGACAATGTAATATCTGGGGATCTTGTTATATTTGCTTATCTTCTAAATCTTAAGAGTCCATTTGGAACACTTGTTTCTCCTGATTTAACACATACATTTTCATATTTATAATCTATGTTAAGTGGTACACATCCACTAATTTAATTTTATATGCAAGCTTAGACTTCGCTTACTCTATAGCAATCTGTAATAGTTCTACAAATTGTTCCCGTTTAACTAAACACTTCACAATTTCCTGCCTACATGCAAAGTGTTGCATTGGTAATTGAACTGCAAGTAGGTAAAGTAAATAGTGCATTTATTAATTCCACTAAAGACAAACTTAATATGATTTTTTACATCATCTTATTATTTATGAATAATATTCTAATATTTATCTAGTTTTCATTAATTATTAGACATGAAAATGATCATTAATAAACACCAGGTTTAGGTTGTCATCTAAGAATACAAAATCATTTAAAAATTACAATAATGTTTTAGTATTTGATGTATATAAATAATATTTACTTACTCATTATTAATAATATTCTAAATCAGATTTATTAATAATTATAAAAAAGAAATTTATTTTTTTTCAAATCTTAATTGTACACCCTTTTTATTAGCAAGATATCATTTATTTTTCAAAGGACTCAATATAATTCATCCTCTTTTGATAATTTCAATAAATTATAATTAGATTCATCTGTTTAATTGAGATAACGATGAAGATATTTAATGATAATATTTTAGATTTAAAAATACTGTAATTTTTTTTAAATATTAAGGATATAAACTCAGTAAAAGATATCATATAAATATTTATTATATATGATTTTAGATTTCGAGGAATGCTCTTTAATAGAAAATTAATTTATTGATCCAAATAATCCTCCATTATTAAAATGAGTAATCATAGTTATTTAGAATAAATACTAAATCTATAGAATTATTAATTGATAAGAAAATAAGTTTAAAAGAATTGGGATTTATATAAAATAAAATATTAAATATTATTGTTTTTCACATGAAGGAGAACTAATAAATACTGAGTTTTTTTGAAGAGTCATCCCAAACAGCCAAATATTGTCCATCTGTTGTTAATGTACCATAACAATAAATATCTCCACAATCAATAGGGGGTGCACATTAAATTAATTGATCATTAAAAGTATAAATAAATTTGTTATGTTTCAGAATTAGTATTCCTTGTTATTAATTAAATATGCAAGGAAAGAGATTTTCTCCATCACATTCTTTATTTATGTAAATTTGCAATTTTGAGTTTTCTTAGTATATTTTATCTTATTATTGAAATACTGAAACTAAACCCTCATTCCAATTAACACATACTAAATTTTGTTAAAGAAAAGCCATTCTGCATATATAATCTTTTCTGGTATTATTTATTACATGTTAAAATTCCCATTCCAATTTTTAATTTTTCATCCAAATTATCAACTAATAATCACATCCAGAAGAACACATAACTGTTTGTGTCTCATTCAAACAAACACAATCAATATTATCAGTGTGTCTTTAAAGAATTTGAATTTCTTTTAAATCTTAATCTGTTATTTAAGTAATTCTTATCACATTTTCTTTGCTCCAACTAATTACTTAATCCAAATTATCATCAAAAAGGACTCCTATCATACCATAATTTTTTTAATTTTAATATTTTGTAATCCAAAGTGAAATTTATTATTTTTTCCAAATTCTTATCTTACAATCCTCACTTCCTGAAATAAATTTTTCTTATTTCATACTGAATGCTAAGCATGTTACAATTTATTCATGTCCATATAATGTTTAAGGATTCTCAATTAATTATCCCTAAGAAAATTTCCATAATTTAATTTAAGGACCTGCCCCTGTTATCAAAATTGATCCATTCTTATTAAATGCTAAACAACAACATAATTCTTTTTAAGATTTTTAATTTTTTATATTCCAGTTATATTCGTATTTATGTTTATGTGGATGCAATTATTTAATTTCTTCAATCATATTAGTTAAATATTCTGTAAGCAAATATATTTTTTAGATAAGATTACTAGACCATTCCTCAAATCCAAGACAAGTTTAAAGCTAAACTGTATTTAATTATTATTAAACATCTATGTGATTTTAGATTTATGGTATCAATCCAAGTAAAGAATTACTCTCTTTCTATAAGTTTTAAGTTATCAAATTTAATTTTAAAAGTTCCTTAAATTATTTTGTTTTATCCACCATCTAGCATTCAGAGCATTAGTTATTTAAGTTGTCCCATTTTTTTTGATTCATTTTTAATTTAAATATTTCCTTAGAAAAATAATGTCTCAAATAACTCTCTAATAGTTCACAAACAAATATGGAAATCCCCAAAATCCTACTAGTGATGTATATCTCAATGGAATCTTAACATTAATACTTCCATCTTAAAACTAAGCAGAGAATTAAATCATAAAAGAGATTGAATTGCAGAACTCAATAAGCAAATCTGACTATTAGTATTTAAATGTAATAGAATTTGCATTTTCATCGAATGAATAATAAAAAAAAGTTTATATGAAAATTGAAGCCAAATAGATAATAAATTAAAATAATTCTAGTCTTCAATTATTTAAGAATATTTGCTAAAGCCAAGAGAAATATAAACCTTTAAAATAACTAATGTCATTGGTTTTAGATTTTGAATAAGGAAAAAAGCAAGCAACAAGTTTAATTCATGCTGAAAATCTATTCTATTTATAAGACTAATTCTATTTTACAATATTTGGGATTAGTTAGAAGTTAGGAAATGAAAAACTCAACAACTAAGTCCTAGATAATATTAAAGATTATAATGATAAAATTGTTTCTCTAAAGTATTCTGATTAATAAAATAATAAATAAGCTAAAGATATCAAATAATATAGATTAGATTTAGGAGTATTCCTTTTAAAATATTTCTTGGATATATAGAGCTCAAGTCCAATTTCAATAAAGTAAATAAATGAAATCAAATCAAAACCTGATACAAAGATAGAAAAAAAAATTATAGTTGATATAATTAATGATTTGTGGTATTCTGAAAAAATAATTAAAGATATAAAAGAAGATTTTGAGAATTAATTTTCGAATCAGAATGATATCATAATTATTTATGAAGAATGGATCTATCGATTAAATTAAAATACAATTCTAAAATAATTCTTAAAGGAAGAGGATTTTAATGAATGCTTAAAGAAAACTCTTGATTACAATACTCTTAGATAAACATTAGAAGTTGATATAATAAAATATGTTGAAAAATTAAAGGTGATGTATGATAAATTTTAAGATAAATAAACGAAAAAATAAGCATATCTCTTCCACTTATAAGGATTTTTCAGATTACAAGCTCTTAAACTAATGAAAGGGAGTTGTGAAATTCAAGATCCATGTTTAATCTATTATTTAAATGAATAAGAATTAAATTAATTGCTAAAAGATAAAAATAAAATACTTAGTAAATATTTCACTGATGGTAAATTGCGTGTTGAAGATTAAATTAAGAAATATCTTAAAATACTATAATAGTCTTTATATCTTTCAGATAATTAATTGTAATTTGTGGAAGAAGCTTTTAATTATATTCCAATGAAATATTTCAAAGAAAGTAAGCATTAAAAGATTTAAGAACTATACTATGAAAAGGGAACCAAGATTAAATAAGATGAAGGAGTGGAACTTTTTGGATTTGATGAGAAATTGGAAGCCCTATATTTATTCAATAAATTTATGCTTAACAAACCTTAATAATAGAAATATTTTTCAAATGATAGACAAATTAATTATTGTTTATCCGTGAATCATTATAAAGTTTTAGACAAAAATTAAAAAGAAAAGTATCTTAAATAATTAATAGATGAAATAAAAACATTATAGAAAATGAAATAAAATTAGGATATTTAATCTTTATTAGAAGAATATTTAACAGCTCTAAATAAATTTTTTGTAAAAGTTGTGCCAATCAAGGATAGCATAAAAAAGCAATTTAAAGATTTGCTTTATAAAGAAAATGAGAATTATTCTATTTTTGATTTTGGATTATAAATCGTTCCAAATAAATTTGGTTTATCAGAAAAACTAAAAAAATTTTGTAACAGAAGATTTTCAGGACATGTGATGATTGATGATTAATATTTCTAATTATTTCGTAAATTTAGTTAATCAGAAAATATTGAAAATTACGAAGGAGGCTCTATTTTGAATACTATTCATGGAGTAGGCGTAAAAAAAATAAATAATAACCATTTATTATGGGGATTATTTATATGTAGCTAATTTGTATGGGGATGGGAAATTAAGTTTTAAAATAATGTTTGCAGTTTTTATAAAGGGGCTTTTTTGGATGAAAAGAAAAGTGGAAATGGAATTTAATAAAAGATCAAAATAATCGAAGAGACACAAAGTGAACTTTTGATTGAAGAATATGAAGGAGAATTTTTAAAGGATTAAAGGAGTGGATATGGTGAATTGAAAATAATTGAAAGTTAGAAAATATATAAAGGATATTTCAAAGATGATAAATTAAATGGATTTGCTGTTGAATATTAAGAAAATGACAAGGATGCGATTGTTAAAGGTTATTTTGTAGATGGTAACCTAGGCGCAAAAACCTGTTCAATATTTTGAGTTGATTTATGATTATTATTATTTTATTCAAGATTAGTAATATTGTTATTTAATAAAATAAGTTTTTGAGTATTTGTAAAAATAAAATATTAATTATTATATCAAAAAAAATAACCGATGAATGTTTAGTAATTTGTGTGTTAAATATATTTAGTGATTGCATAGCATTTACTGGAGATAAATGGGAGTTGTTAGAATAGGACACTATTGGCTTTTTAGCAGGAAGTAATTAAATAAATAAAAATTTTAGATACTTTATGTAAATGGAATCTAGAAAACAATAGTAAAACCTTCGTACATTCTTAGAGATAAGGATTTTAATGTTTTACAGTGCATTACAGGAAAAATATTTTGGTTGTAGCAGAATATGGACTTAATCCAATAGTTCATGTTTATGATAATGAAAATGAATATGATTTGGTTGGAGTGAGTCCATTAGAAATAATTTAAATGGAAGTGTCCAATTGTGGACGTTATTTGCTAGTGATTTTAGGAGTGCCAAAATTTGAAATTTGTTTATGGGATTTGAAAGAGAAATGTAGAATTAAAGGAAAGTTTAGTTAATTGCCATTAAAATTAAATTTCATAGAGGCTAAATTCACAATCTTGGGTGAGCGAATTCTAATTAGATATGCAAATGAATTGTAATTATATTAGATTACACCTCATTATGATAATTAAGTATAGAAATAAGTTTAACTGGAATTGATAGCATCAATAGAATTATCAGCTTCAACAATAATGGTGCAGGATTACAATTTAATAGATGACTCTAAAAATTAATATGAATAAAACAACATATATTTAATTTAAGGAAATATATTGATATATCTAGATGGAACAAATTTAACTGAAATCGTAAGACATGAGTGTCATTCAGAAATCAAACATTTAATTCCAACTTAAGTTCATTTAATTGTTGTTTATACTCATTCCAAAATTGAATGGTTATATAAATATATTACAAACAATTTGGAAGATAAAGTTTCAGTACCATTCAAAGTAAATAAGAAATATAATTTTCATGATCGATTAGAAGTTAAAAGAATTATGTACAATCAATAATGCACAAAATTGATATGTTCTTAAGATAATGCTACTCTTTTTATTATTCCTGTCCCTGCAGAAGGCTTTTTGGGAGAAGATGAGCCTCAAGTTGATTAATAAGAAGAGGACAAAATCATAGATTTAACTCATGAAATTGAACCTGTTAAATTAGGTCCTTTTTAGAAAGGAGTTATCACATTTATTAGAGAATACAAATAACACAATGTAATTGTATGTGGATCGGACTAAGGTGTAGTATTATTTATGGATTTAATAACAAGTAAATAGAATTAATTATTTATTAAGAATAACCTTTAAGTAGCTTTAATATTGAAGGTAAAATCACATCAGGGGAATTGATAGAACCAAATTTAATATTGGGAACATCAGGAGGAGTATTAAGATTTTATAATGTTGCAGACATCCGATAACCAGTTCTTTTTAAGATGATAAAATTATACATGGACAGAGCTGTTTCTAATATAAGTATTAGTGAAAATAATTTGGCTGTTTGTAGTATTGATTCTCCATCAATATTTTTTTTTTAAAATGAAAATTTGATTGGTTTTATTGATCTTCCTTTTAATTGTTAAGCAATTGCTTATGGAAAAGGTTAATTATTTTGTATTTGCTCGTTTTTATTGTTGAGTATACCTTAACCAAAGTAAACATAATCTCTGAAATTGGAAGTATAAATTATGGGAAGAAAAATAGATCCAGATTAAACTCTGTTAATAATAACACCTTAATAAGAAGTGATTACTACAGGGAAAGATAAAATATTTAAAAAGTATAAGTTTCCTGAGGAATTATTATCGAAGATGGATTTAAAAATGAGAGTCGCTAATTAACCTCCAGTTGATGAATAAGATGGTCATTAATTACCAGCCACATGTTTAGCAATAAAAGACTTTTTATATTCATCAGCTAGGGACGGAACAATAATGTTTAGAAGTTATTAACAATTAAATTAGGATGTTAGATTATTGAGAGGACACAATTTAAAATCAGGTGGAGTTTCAACAATATTTGTATCTTAAAAATATAAAATGATATATTCAGGCGGTTATGAAGGTGATATATTTTGGTGGACTGGAGAAAAGATAAGAGGAGATTCTGATGCAGCCTAATTAATGAAGAGTAATTATAATGCTCCGATCGAAATTTAAGATATGCCAGATTAAGAAGTTAGATATTATTAATAGGTTTTGGAAAGTGAATTTCTTGAACAATAGGCACCTATTAGAGAGTAATAAAAAAGATAAACCAAAGATTTATTAAAATAAATTCAATCCAAATTAAATGCACTTTTATAAGAAAATGCTGAAGCCGATGAATTAGAAAGATTATCTAGAGATGAATTCGTTATTGATCTATATGCTAGAGATGCTATTCTAGAGGATGGAAAGAAATAATAATAGGCCCTAAGAGATTTAGTTAAGAAAGAAAATGTTAAGCAAGAGATTCTCTATTAATTAATCAAAGAGAGAACTTGGGATTAAATGGAGATTCCTTTAAAAGGAGTTAATGGATTGATCTAACATATAATTGTTACAAATTACCATATAAGAATTAGACAACCAGATGAAATGAGAAGATTGAAATTAATTAAAGAATTAAGAAAACAAGAAATTAGAGAATTGAAAATTAGAAAATAAAAAGCTATAAAAGAAGCATGGAATATTGAAGAACATATATAAGATCCTAAATATATTATAAATGCTAAACCTGGTGTTTAAACAATGGTTTTGAATGATTATGAAAAAAAGGAAGAAGTAGCTCCAACTAAAGTTGCTGCTAAACCAGGTGTCGGTGGTGTGTAATAAAAATAACCACCTGGAAGAGCATAATAAACAGGTGCTGCAAGTATGAAGGCAAGATAATAATAATAATAACAATAATAATAATAAGAAGAAGAAAAGAGATTAGAAGAAGAGAAATAGAAGGAATTAGAGAAATAATAGTAGTAATAAAAGGTTACAGAAGAAAAGAAAGAGGGAAGTGAAGAGTTAACAGAATGGGATTATTTGTATGGTGTAAGTGAATTATTTACTTTAAATAGAAAAAGGAATTAAATGATATTAATTAATGATGTAATATTTTCAATGAAAAGATAATTTAATGCAGAATTTGAATAGTTACAAAAATAAAGATAATAATAATTGGATAACATTAATGAAAGAAATAAAAGAATAATAGAAATTAATGGAGAATTAAAAAGAGATCCATAATTGCAATAGATGAAAAAGAACATTTTGGAAGATCCTGAGAAAATATTAACTGTGAAATCGGAGGAAATAGGTTTCAACCAATATGAAACTAGAGAAATGAGAGAGAAAAAAGAACAAGAAAGGTTGAAAGAGGAAGCTCGTTTAAAAGCTTTAATGGCAGATGACTCAGGTATAAGAGCTGTTAAGGATATGATGGGAGGAACATTAGAAGAAAAGAAAGAAACTCCTTTAGATGAAAAATTAGAGGTAGAAGAGTGGATGAAGAAAAGTCCTGATGATATGACAGAGGAGGAGAGAATGAAATTGAAAGAATTTGAAGTTAGAAAACAAAAGTTAGAAGAAGAGAAAGAAAAGATTCGTAAAAATTTAGAAGCAGAACTCAAAAAATTAAATAATGAAATTACTGATATTTGTTCAAGATTTGATGAAAAGTTATTAATTCTTTTTAGAAGAAAACTTGAGTATGATTATAGAATTCTTGAATAAGAATTATCGATTGTAAGATTGGCATTGTCTATTATTATTTCTTAATAAGCTTAAATGAGAGTTTCAGAATTAGAGAAATTACATGATGAGATGACTACCTAATTGAATTAGTTATAATAAATGAAGAGTAATCTTGATTAAACTAGAGATATGACTTAATAGTAAAGGAAGACTTTGAATGATTAAATTACTAATTATTTTAATAGAGGTTAGACTGCTGGAATGGATGCAAATAAAGTTAAGATCCTTTGGCAATATGCTTTTGAGGATCAAAAGACTAATGAAAGGGCTAGATAAGAATCTGATGAAAAATTACTAAAGATTTAAAAATATAAAGATGTTCTTATATAGATTGATCCATTGTTTGAAAATCAAAAGAAAATTATATCTTCTTAATTGGATGAATAATTTGAATCATATTTATTTGATATCTAAGAAAAAGCTAGTAATTTATAAGGAATAGATTTTGAACATGTTCGTGATTAATTGTTGTAAGTTTTAGGTTAAAGATTTAAGATGAAATTAGAATATGAAAAAATAGATAAGGATTTTAATGATCTTGAAAATTTTAATAAGAAGTTTGAGCAAGAATTCAATTAATTGACTTCTTAACTATCAAATAGTGAAGAAGATATTTAAAGCCTTCATAATATGTTAGAAAAAAGTAAATCAAACATAGAAATTATGTTCAGATTTAAATAAGGATTTGTTGAAATTAGTCAAGACAAACCAGTTCCTAATTTATAAGATGCTGCACTCATACCCCGAGAAACAATTGAAAAAAAAAATGATGAAATCAAAAAAGAAGGAGATGCTAAAATTGAATTAATGAAAGATATTATCAAAAGTAAATATTAAGTTGAAAAAAATGAATATGATTTAAAAAAGAGAGATCTTATTATTTAAGATTTAGAATGTAAAACTAGAGAAGTTTAGTTGTTGAAAGTTAAAAAAGAAATGCAAATAGCATTAACGAAGGATGATACAAGATTAAATGAAAGAGAATTAGCAAATCTTAAAGATCAAATTGATTTATTAAAGAGTGCCACTGATAAAAGATTATAAATTATTAATAAAAAGAGAGAAAAAATAGAAAAAGACATTGATTTCATAAAAAAAGAAAATCAATAATTGATTGCTTAAGGAGGAGTGCTATCTGTAATAAATTAAGTTTTATATAATTTTAGGGAAATGTTAAATAATTGTAAGATATATCTGATATGTAAAATAAAAAGAATGTTAGATAAGGCGAAGAATAACAAGAACCTTAAGAAGATAAATTTACGTAAATATTTATATGTTATTTTCAGTTAAATTGCTCGTAATTATAGATTATTTAAGAAGGCAAAAGAATAAGCTGAAGAAATTGAAATCTTAAGAGATGAGCTTACAAAATTAAAAGCCAAAACTTTTGCTAATTTCTAGTAAGTTCAACGTTGATAAAATCAAATTTATAAATAATTTATTACAATTTATTAAACTAATTTTTTGATAGTACATTTTGAATTTTTATTTATACAATATTAAACAATTCAAAAATACACATGAGTTACTTTATTCTCTTTTTTCTATTAAATTGGATTAAAATTAATAAGTTATTTGATATTTCTTATTGATTCTTAATATTTCTAATATTGTTTCAATAATTCTAATAATTTTTATGTCTCTTTTTTTGGCATAGATAATTTATTATTCTAAATCAGTATTGATATCCAAGATGTTATCTATAATCAGTCAATAAAATAAATACATTTTCAATTTTGGATGGATCATCAGAAATTGCTAATTAAAATACATATATCAATTAATTTACAATTATTATCAAATTCTCACTACTATAATTTAAATTATTTGAGATCAAAGATTTACAACTTAAAAATAATCAAATCAAATACATTGGTTGATAAAATAGTTGCTTATATAAATTTGTAAAATCGACATTGTTTTAATTATCCCACTAAACTAATATTCCTAAGATCTTCTATAAACAATCATCTGACAAGTTGAAATTTAAAATTTCACTAAGAATATTTTAACTTGACAAAGTAGCATAATTTGGGAATAACTCGAGTATTTAAAAGGGTGTTATCTCATTTAAATCAATAGATTCGACTTTATCTGATAATAACTTCTCTTTAATAGCATTTTTATTCTTTATTGTCTTAGTTTTTATTATTATTTCCTCAAATTGTAAATTTTAGATAATCATTTAACACAAATATAATAATATTAATAATTAATTTATAAAACATAAATTAAAATTGATCAAAGTAATCGGAAATTTTAAAGGTAACACAATGCTATGTTCTAGAACTCAACTATCATAAAATCCTTATTTCTGAAAATTTGTTAAGTTACCTGTAAAAAATTGAATTTAAAGGTTATAAAAAAAAATATTTTTCTAATCTTCATTTTTATTAATAAAACCTTGATTAATTCGAAACTTTAAGGCTTTAACATTTTAATTAAGTTAGAGATTTCTATTTTGATTACTAAAACTAGATTAAGCTTACATAATCAAGGCAATTTAAAATATCTCATTTTATTTCAATTTTTACTATTCAATTAATTATTCTTTCGCCTTAATTATTTGATCAATGTTTACGACATTCCTAAAACATTTTAGAAAATTAAGAATGGAATTTCAAGTGCTGATCATAATCTTACCAATAGTCTTATTAATAACACTTGTGGTTGCATTAACTCATTATTTACAATATACAGTAATTTTTAATATGCTTAAAAACTAATCAACCAAATTATTAACAAATTAAGAATATAAGGCTATATCAGTAGTAGCAGCTGAATTGCAAAAATACATTAAAAATAAGCATAATTTTTGTATAAAACTATTTATATTATATTAGATATTTCTAGGTTAGAACACTTGAATTAAATATTTAGTTTGGTTCAGACAGCAGATTAGAACTACTAAACCCAGAATAATTTAGAACATTGTATACATTAAGAGGATATAGTCAAAAATTTTATATAATATGATGCACCTTAATTTTGTTATCTTGCTTGTGGAATTGAAGATAGAATATCATTACCAAAAGAAAATAAAATGATTAAAATCTTTAATAAAACAACCTAATTGATAAATTAATTTACTATAGCTATGGATGCAACGGAGAACACAATAATTTCAATGGTCGATTTTACTGACTCAGTTTATTTTGCTGCGTATCCTCATATCATTTTATTGAAGAGTTATGATCCAAAATAAAGGCTTTGGTATTTAGAAATTAATAAATAAGGTATAAAAATCATATGGAAGAAACAAAGAATTAACCTAATTAAAATTATTTTTTCTCCCCTGTTTTTAAGAACTATGTAAAAAATGCTTACTAAATGTCAATAACTTATTCAATTTTAGGTAAAACAGAAAAAAATATTGGAATATTAAATTAAAATATTGAATTAAATGATACAAATATTATAGACAGTCCCTATAATATAATATTAAGCAGTGAAAATGGTGAAGTTATTCTATAAGGAATAGAATCAATATAAAATTTAGTATATTAATTGATTAAATTTATAGATCTATATAAAGGATTATGTATTATATATTAATCATACTAATCAAACTGGTTTTAATGATAGTGACTGGCAAAAAATGAAAAAAGTTGCTTAAGGTTAGGAAATCCAAGATAGATGCAATTAATTAAATACTCATGCATTTTGTTTATATAATAAATACTTTAATAAATCTGTTATTGTCAATGCAACATTAATAAAGGAAAGTGGCTTTTATTTGATAATGTAAGATTTAAATTTTAATAGATATTCCAATATAACATCTTAAACTATTCTAAATACATAATTATTCAATATTAATAATAGGATATAATCTTAAGCATCCTTTAGTCAATATACTCTTCTCATTTCGGGTATAATTCTATTAGTAATGGCTATTGCAATAATCCATTACATATTCCTTCCTCTAAAAGATCTTATGAAAACTCTTTATATGTACATAAAGTCAAGAGGAAATAATATAAATAGAGAAATTTTTAAAATATTTAACACTAAAAGAAGAACAAAAAGTAATAATACATTTTCAGATTTAATGTAAGTATTTTTAAAGTTTGAATCAAAACTAAATTGTAGTTAATAAATAAAAAATAAAGATTGTCTATACTTTGAATAGCTCCAATATTAATAAAAACTTAGAAATCAATTAATAAATCCTTTGGAACTTAACTTAAGTAATATCTCAAATGATTGTTTGACTTTTTGCTCGATTAAAAATATATTTGATTTATTAAAACTTAAAATAGTTAATTTATGATTTTACATTATTCATTAAAAGAAAATTATTATTACTATTTATTATGTTTAAAAGAAAGTGGAGAAATTTGAGAATTAGAACTTAAATTTCAATATTCTTATTCATAACCTAAATTTTGATTCTATTAATAATGATAGGTCTGTTAATAGTTAATATAACTTTTTTGGAATTTTATTATGAAAAAACTTCAATCTCAATATTAGTTAAGTAAGAATTAAATCTTCAGAATAATTTAATGAAATATTCTATAATAGATACAAAACTTCTATTGCATAGAAGTTTAAACTAAATCTATAGAGTTAAGTATTTAATGCAAAAAATTGAAATGGAAAAAATAAAGGTTCAAACACAATCTTATAATTGTTTACAAAACTTTACGGATATAGATAACTATGCATATTCATTTTCGTTTTGCTATGGAGAATTTGGGCAGAAGTAAACCGAATTCAATCATGTCGAATCGTATAAAAATTTAACTGGTACTTTGACAGTATTGTTATTTTTGTTGGATTAAGATTTAGATTTGGCTATTTGTACAAATACTGAAGAATAATATTTTGCAATGTGGCCAGGTGATAAATTTATAGATTATAAACCATAATCGAGACCATGGTATTAATCTCATATAGAATAAATGTAAAAAAACCCTGATTAAGAAGTCTTTTTTAGTGATCCTTTCGTATTTTGGACTTGGAAAGTAATAATGATTAGCCAAACTTTAACATTAAAATCTTAGACTGGAGAATTCTCTGGAATAGCAGGAACAGATTTAAACTTAACTCTTTTCTAAAATTTAAATAAGCATTTTAAATAATCGAATAGACTTTTCACTTTAGGAGATGGTAAGATTTTAATATCAAATACTAACTTTACCTTTGGTAATTATATTTATAATGAATCAACTATTGGTTTAAACTTTTAAGATTTTATTGAAATTTAACATTATTTAAAAAATGAAAACTACTCTAGTAATTGCTAACAAATTCATAAATATATTGAAAAAGATATTTTTTGTAGATACAATTAAGTTTTTAAGAAGGATCAAGCTATAATTGCAATTAATTTAGGAATTTCTAATTTATATTTGATAATGTAATTTTTTCATAATATTTTATAGTATGTTTGATATTCTCTAAAATTAAGAATTAATTTTGAATAGTTTAAATGAAATTAAACAAAAGTTTTTAGAATTGTCTTTGTATTGGATTTTATTCTTCATAGGAGTTAAAGTGTTGTTTTTTGTAATAAATTTGATAACCATCAAATACATTACAAGGCCGTTATAAAACGTGGTTGAATCTGTATAAGAATACATAAAATCAAGCAGATTTATTTATGATAGACAATAAACAAGAAAATTAATTTAAGAAAATAATCAAAATGAAATGTATAGATCTTTAAATAAAGTCTTAAATAATTTTCAAGTATCCAATACAGAATCTTATAATTAATAATTAAACATTTCGCAATATCCAATTAATTGTTACAATTATAGAAAATGTTATAAGAAAAGAGATTTTGATGTAATATTTATTATAATTTTTGAGCTTATAAAAAATGGATAACCATACTAAAAACGAAAAGAAGTATTTTAAATAATTACAAGTCTGTTATAATAGCCCGCGATTGATTGATAATAGTATTTATTTAATATAATAATTACGAATTGTATAATTAATTAGTAATATATGAATTAATTAATAGAAAAAAAAGATATCGAATTTGATGTTCAATTTTCTGATATTAAAAAGAATTTCAAAATAAATATTAATTCCACTCTTACTGGGCAACAGTTATAAGAGGAAATGGCTTAAATGTATGATTCTAATAAATATGATATTTTAATAAAATATTAAGATTAAGTGCTCAATTTAAATAAACCATTAATTGACTAAATGATTAATAAAAATGAGAAGATTATAATTCAGCTGGCTATTCCAATTTCGGTAATAGTTTAATCCAAGAATAAAAAATATTAAACGATAATAACATCTCAATAGAAAACAAAAGATTTAGAGGAATTTCTTAATCCGAATAATAGAAATATTGAGGCATAATTTTAAAAAAAGGGTGAAGTTATCGATCCTAATTTGACTCTATTTGAATAGGGTATTTAAAAAAATGAAGTTATATATGCACATATTAAATAAGTTGGGGGATACTGAAAATATATTTAATAATATATAAAATTTCCTTCTATAATTTTAGCAGGAAAGATAATTTTCTAGAATTAATAAATTTAAAAATTTACAATCATTTCTATTATAAGGATGAGAGTATGTAAACTTTTAAATGTTAACATTTTTATCATCTATAATTATATGATATCAAATCAATTATTCTAGATTTGTTAACTCAAAAATCTAATCAAGAGTTTAATACTAAATCTAGTTATTATTTACTATTTGTTTTAATTTATGGAGTAGATTTCGAAAGGTTTAAAAAACTAAATTTTTATCATTCTTTAACTAAGTTATATTAATATTAACAAATGGCAACATTTAATTGCATAGTAGAATATCCTGCAGAAAATAAGAAATTCACTGTAATTTTAGATGATCAAAAAACCCCTGCTGATCTAATTGACGAGTTTAAGTAACAATTAATAAGAAATAAATCTTTAACAATACAACATTACGGAAAAATTCTAAATGCGAACATAACATTTACGAAATAAGGAGTAAAAGCTAATGATATTCTTACGATAAACCCAATAACAGATGCAGGAGGATTATGAAGAGTATAAATTAGAATTCAATATAATTTTACAACTATATATTATATAATCTATATTTAAGTGATTTTAAAATCTTTATCTAACTAATAAGAATAATATAATAAGAAAAATATTGATAGAGAGTGAATAGAATACTTTTTTTAGATCGATTATGTTAATATTAACATTATAAAGATAGAATGATATAAATAAAATAGGAATTTAGTAATAAGCAATTAAATTATAGGCAAGGATCTGGTTTAATTTTGATTATCTAAGCAAAATGATTGGATTTTTTAGTAAATAGAATGCATTATTTATATTATTTTAATTGTAATCTCTATTTAAGTATCATAATACAGTTTATAGCTGATTTATAGGATGTTTAAAATGAAATTTATATAATTGAAATTCATTTCTTTAGAGTGAATGAAGTTAGTTATGATTTTTAATGGTATAAATTATATTAATTCTCAATATAAATAAATTAATGAGTGGTCTTTACAACTAATTTGATCTCAATAATTTTTTACCAACAGCTTATGTAGTGGAAGCTGTCCCGTTATGTTCCATAACAGATAATTAAGTTAGATCTGAAAGAGTTGGGGACCAAGATCCAAGAATTTATAATGTGTACAATTAGACCAAAGATAGAATCACATAATAAACAAACTTAGTGGATAAAATAGCCCGATTCGTTAAAGATGATGAAGAGAAAGAGGAAGAAGATCCAGAACTATCAGCTTAAGTGTAGACCAGATACTTTAATCTCGATAGTATTGATGTACTCTCAAAAGGAGTATGTAGAAGATGCAAAAAAGTAATTGCTACTGATAACCAAAGCCTGGCCATTATGAAAAATGGTGTGTTGAAGATGTTGCTGAACCTAAGGTGACTTGTCGATTTTGTTTAGGGGATCACTATTTTTTAAAATGCCCTAAAAGTTTGTGTTTTAAGTGCAACCAATTTGGACATATGGCAAAAGATTGTGATGTTGAGGGTTTCAAATGTCATAGATGCAACAAAAAGGGACATAAATCTAAAGATTGTAATGTTATCATTATAGATGATGAAAATATATTTGAAAAAGATAAGCAAAGACTTAAGGACCTATTGTGTATCAATTGTTAAGAGAGAGGACATCTAAATTGTTTTTCAAAAGGATATAAAAAATATGATCTATTATATTGTGAAGGAAAAGAATAAAGAGAAAGAGAAAAAATGAATAGAATTGAACATTCTTCTAAAGATAAACATAGTCATTAACATAATCATTAACATAATCATACACATCATCATTAAAATAAACATTAACATACTCACTAAAATTAACATCATTAACATTAACATTAACATTAACATTCATATTAACATTCATATTAACATTAACATTAACATAATGAAAAAAATTTAAAAGAATAAACTTAATATTTACCACATAAAACTACTAAATCAATATAAAAACAAAAATATCATTAATAAGACTCATCTTCACAATATTCAATTTGGTCAGAAGAATCCCCAGACACTAAAAGGATGAATAATAATAAATAAAGAAAAAATAAGAAAAAATAGAAAAAGTAGTTTAAATAATTTAATTGATTATATTATTATATGTTTAATAATCCTTAAGAATATGCTTCTCAAAAAAAAGAAGCTTTTAGATCTGAAATCCGAAGAATAGACAGAGAAAGAATATTTAACTAAAAAAGGGTTCTAATTCGCTAACAGAATGAAATGAAAGAAAATAATGATTTAGAATTAACCAACTTAATACCATCAATATAATAATCTTAATTGAATTAGAATATCTAAGAATTAAAATAGCTCCATCATTTTGCATTTAATTGTGTTACTCAGAACAATAACTCATAGATAGCCTTAAATCAAGAATTTTTAATTAAAAATGATTATCTATAACATAGTATCCCTAGTCTCATGATAAAAGAAGTTTAATGTGATGTAATTAGAACTTTAGCAAATTCTTGCAATCATCCTTTGTTTTTATAATAATAACCATAAAATCTTTTGTAATCTTTAGAAATTTCATATCAACTACTTTTATCATTATCAGACCCTTAAGACTTAAGTGATGTATTTATTAAACTAAATGTATAGATCCTCATATACTTAGGGAATATAGCTAATAAATGGACTGAAATTTGTTAATTTTTAGTAAAATGCTTTGATCGTTTGTTATAACTAAGTTCCTCAAGTGATAGTAATTTATATAGGAATATTTGCTTTTGTATGCATAACATATGTTATATTATGGATAATCATAATTTAAGTATCAAAGATGTAAGTGATTTATTTATTTTACTAGAGAATTACATGCTTAAAAATATTAGATAAAGGAGCTAATAGAAATGATTGCGATATGTTATAAAATGAAATATTGCATCCATTAACTGTATTATATTCTCAAAATGAAGAAATTGATAAATATTTAATGAGTTCAAAAATTGTATAGTATGTATTTTCAACTTTAAAAGGCGAATATGAAGAAATAACTTTATAAGTTTTAAAGCAATTTTCTTTGACAGAGACGATTAGTTTTTCAAATGTAATTTTAATTATAATTATAATAGTTTTTGATCGAATAGGATATTTTAGATGTTGCTTTGGAATATAGTAATAATAGGAAAAAATAGATAAGAAAATTATCTTTCTTAATAGTAATCAATTTAGCTTATAATGATCGTTAAATTTCAAATAAAATTGTCAAACACAAAATCATTAATAGGATTATTAATGGATTAATCGCATCTGTTTTACAAGAGAAACAAAATTGCATTTAAGTTATATTAAATCTTCAAAAGACAGGAGATAATGCTGTGTTTTAGACATTAATAGAATTAGGAACGATTGATATAATAGGAAATTTTATAGATGAAGTAGATACAGTGATTTTAAAGATCTTTGTAGACACTCTCTGCAGATTTTTGAATTATGCAAAAGAAGTTTAATCAAAAAAAATAATAGAGGATATCAAAAAGATCAAACCTAAATTAGAATTAATATATAATGAAAACAAAGATTCAAAATTTCAAGATCTATTTCAATTGTTTTTGTAGCTCTTATAATGAATATTATATTTTAAAAGTAAATATTAAAATGTAAAATATTCTATCGATTCATAAGAAAATCAAATGTAATTTGTTTAATACGCCCGGATAGCTCAGCTTGGTAGAGCGAGAGACTCTTAATCTCTAGGTCCAGGGATCGAGACCCTGTTCGGGCGTAAATTTTTTTTATTAAATTTTATAAAAAATAAATAATTCTGTATATATATATTTTTATATTAAAAATTAATTTGAAAATAATTATAACAAAGTATCTAATTAAGTTAGCTTATAATATTTAAAAAAATAATGATAAGGAAAATTAACCTTAATAGGGAAAATAATAAAATAGATGAAATATGAAAATGAATGAATCATTTACTTTATCTATTATGTAAGATTATTAATATGCCTCAGAATTACCTAAAGTTGACTGTTCAAATTAAGCAGATTAATAAAGAACAGGTAAATCCATAGCAGATTAAACGTATTTCTTAGGTTCTTAATGGAATAATGAAAAAAATTCTGTAGCACACAGAGTGATGAGTTTTCCAGAGATTTCAGAATACGATTCACATTCAACCATTTCCGTAGGAACTTTCTTACAAACTAAACAAACAAGTTTATTTTATAATTTAGTAGGTGGATTGCATTTTCTAGGAATGTGGAAATTAATTTTAGGTAATAATTCTATATCTTAAGGATTAAAACTTCCCATTATATCAGTCACAATACCTATGGTTGAATATCTTGGTTAAGCAGTTTGAAGATTATGATGTGTTTCTGAAACATTAGGGATATTTTTCGTTTTTGTTCTTAATAATTATTTAGCTAGAGTAAGTCTAAATTCTAAAAAGTTGATTTGAGAATTAACCTTTTAAATACTTTTTTAAAAGCGATGAAACTGTTCCAAATTACAATTTCTTACATTTGGTATAGATGGCTCCATCAATGGTAGCAGAAGAAAATAAGCATTTATATGCATCTGATAAAGCCGGAAATTATTCAACTAATTTAATATATTCTTGGTAAATGACTACTGCATAACTCTTTTTATCTTGACTTGTATTTCTATGGAATCCATCAGCAGTCGAAGCAAATACTTTAAAATCGGCTTGATTTGGAATTAATAATTTAAGTGACATTACATGATTGTTTGTAACTAGACGATCTTTGAAATCAATCTTTTGAGTTTAAATACTTTATGCTAAAATACCACAGGAATATACTTATTCCAAACTTAATAATTCTTACTGAAAATATAATTTGTGATTCTTATGTTTATATGGATCCAACATATTAAATATAGTATTAGTAGTATTTTCTCTATAACAAAATCTAATTGCTATAATATATTGAGTTTATACATCCATAAATAATATACATTCTATTGATCTACCTTATAAATCTTGAGCTTCAAATAAATTATTTTTTATTATTGCCAAACATTGTCCTGCATCATAAAGAATCCTAAATTTTTTATTTAATTTTTTTGTCAAATAACTATATACCTCGCCTTCCACCTTGAATTTATTCTCAACATCTTCCTATTTTAAATTGTGATATTTAGCTTAAATCATCACTACATCCCTTAAATTTGTATTTATTCTAAAAATTTAAATCTTCCTACTTTTATTAATTCTCCAATCTTATTTTGGAAAGGCAACTTATAATTAAAGTAGTCCTCTGGATCAGGCATTCTATTATATCCCATCAAAATCTTTACTCCAAAATATTCATATATCTAATCCAATTTAATTAATCTTTTTTTAACATCTTTTTCATGTTATTCAGAAAAATGATCTTTCATTTAATCATTTATCATTTTTAATATGCTTTATACAATCTATCTATGAAACAAAGAATAATATATATCTTTGGCATCATTTGTCACCTATGATTTCCAAAAATTATATGCATTTCTCTCTCCTTAGAATGGTAATTATTTTGTTGTAGTACTTGATGCATTTATTGATTGCCATTTACTTTTTTGATAATAATCTGGATTTTCTGCTAATTTCTTGCCAACCTACAATCTCAAATATTCAGATCTTAATATCTATCCCGTTGTATGTTCATGTTTAAAAGGCTCTTATTTATCTAACTTAATTGCAGCCTGCAGGTAATTAAACCTCACAATCTATTACATTATGATTAACCTAATTGGTTTCATTATTTATTTCCACCACTACTTATTATTGATTATTATTATTAATTTCTTCTTCATTATTATTATTTTGTTCCACAATATTATCTTTATCTTTACCTTTATCTTATTCAATATCCATTTTAAATAATAATCATTTTTCTATTATTTTCACTCTTTTTTTTTAGTATATTCTTTTCCATGAAAATTTTTTAATAGTTTTTATACTGTGTCCTATAACATTTTTTATTTCAATCATTTAGAATCCAATAACACAACTTGTTCTTATTCCCTTTTCTATTTAATATTTATGATTATTATATTTTAATATATTTATATTTATTTTTATTTAGATATACTAAACAATAATACATTTAAGAATATATTCAGGCAGGAAAGTATTATAGAGAATAATTAGTTGTAATAAATTTTAGAAAGACTATTTTTAACTTATGTTAAAAGAATTAAAATTTAAGAGTATTTAGAATAGTCTATAGAAAGAAATTTAATAAATTTGAATTTTTCTACAACTCCAAAATCTAATTTGATAAATTTTTATTTGTGGATATGATTAATTATAGTTGATTTACTTAAATTAGCAGTTATATTTATAGAAGTTGATAATTTGTAAAATAAATGAAATAATACAACCTACATATAGAATTTGATATGAGAATAATCTCATCATTATTATTTTTTACTTTTAGAAATACCATAATTTCTTTCTAAATAATCTATAGTGGGAGTTGTAAGAAGAGCTTAGCAAAAATAAGCTATAATCCTAGCTTACCATCCTGCATATAAACCTGCAAGACCATATTTTTGATATACAATCTTAAAAGACTAATACAAAGAGATTTTTCTATAATTGTGATTTTCTTCCATTTAGACTAGTGTTTTAATGGTATCAAAGGGATGAACTTATTTTATATGATTAATCATACCTGCTAAAATGTTAAGGATACTGCTCAAAGAAGATGCAATCAATGAATTTACTATTGAGAGTGGTTATCCAGGTTCTGCTTTTAATGCATAACGGACTTTATGATCCCAGTATAAATAGTTAGTCCATGAAACTACTTGTCTAGTTGTTTAAATTCTAAATCCCACATATATAGATTCAAATGTAATATATTTGAGATAACCAAATCCTGTCGCCATTGATGTCATCTTCAATGTTTTTAATCGTTCAAATGGAGTAATAATACAACTCTCAAATAATCCAATTGCTGCTCCTGTTATTATTTTGTTTATTGATTAATTATGGATATGATCATTCAACATGGAAGGAATGAAAATCATCATAGGCCATCTGTAGTATTACTTCACCATGTTCCTTAAAAAGCTAGGGTAAAACCCATCATATAAACCAATCAATCCTCTTGCTCCTTTTATGTCTAAATAACTCTAAAGTCTTAATCCCATTATTATACTTATATATAAGTTATTCCTTGTTTAGATTGCTTATATGTTTTTATTCTGTCAAGTACATGTTCTAATGGCATTGTTAATGCAACTCGAAATGCTCCGATCACTTGGGTTTCAATTAAGGCTTTAATATAATCTCCCATTGATGAAAAAAGGTTAATTCTTTAAAAAAAAATTTAACTATGGATCAGATTAATTTAGATTTTATATGAAACTATGTGATTGTATAAATATTTCGCTTTTTTGTTAATGTGCATTTAATATGTACTCAAATATAATCATAAATAAGTATTCAAACTTAATGATATCTTACAATTACTTAATTAAATTTTAACAAAAGTAGTCACTCAGTTCGATACGATATAATTATTAAAAGGATTATAAATCTTATATTTTTGCCAAACTCTGTAAAACTTTCAAAAAATAACTATAGTAAAATTTTTTATAAAATATGAAATTTAATGATCAAAAAAGTTCAAATAACCACTTTCAAAACTAATTCTTAGTGATTTTATAATATGTTTATTGTTCTAAATAAATCATTTTAAGATCCATTTTTTTTTTATTAAAAAAAGGATAATTTAAAGCAAAACCATAATTATAATAGGGTGCCTAAATTCAATTTCATTCTTTAGCCATCTATTGCAATTAAATGATTGGAATCCTTATTATTTACTTTCATGTTTTAATTGTACTATACATTTTTAGGTCATTAGAACCTATTAATATAGGAAAAACTGATTAAAGATTCTATTTTTTAAGGCGATAATCTTTGGTTAAGGATTCTATAGTCAAATGCTTTTAATATATGATTTAAATTCAAATCAAATTAAAAAAAAGAAGAAATTACATTTATGATGTTAAAATGAAATCAATAATTATTAAAGCTTTTCAATAATATTTTCTTAAGTTCCTTTTAATCTTTTGTTTAAGATATCTTGAAATTTAAGGGATGGTCGCAAAAAATATACTGGTGTAAAGTTTTGTATATATTATAGGAATTTGAAGAAGATAATAAACATGGTAAAGGAGTCTTTGATTGGCCTGATGAAAGGAAATACATAATTACTTGGGAATAAGGTTAATTTATGAAATGTCTTTTTGGAAGTTAACATGGAATTGGGATATATTAAATCTAAAATATAGGAGTAATAATTGGAGAATGGAATGAGGGAAAAAGAGTCAAATGGTTTGAAATAAATGATATAGATTAGTTAATTGATGAATAAAAATTAAAAGAGATGATTTACATTAATTAATTTGATTCTTATCACTAATGTTTTAACTTTAAATTTTCATTTTCACATTACCATATATGATTAGTAGCATGGATTAATTTTGTTTATCATTACATCTTAAAATACCTTTTAATTAAATAATTATAATAATAAGTTATCAAATTCAAAATTGATAATAATCCGATATATTATTATATTAAAAATAAAGTTCAAATGTCGAATCGAGAATATGATTATTTATTTAAGTTAGTTATTATTGGCAACAGTGGAGTTGGAAAATCTGCTCTGTTGTTAAGATTTGCTGATGATACATTTAGTGAAAATTACATCACAACCATAGGAGTTGATTTTAGATTCAAAACATTGAAAGTGGATAATAAAGGCTTAAAATTATAAATTTGGGACACAGCTGGATAAGAAAGATTTAGAACAATTACTAATGCATATTATAAAGGAGCTGATGCGTAATATATTGTAAATCAAATTTAGAATTGTTATTGTTTACGATACTACATGTTAATAATCCTTTGATGATATAGAAAAGTTTTGGTTAAATGAAGTTGAGAGTTATGCTGAGAAGAATGCAGAATTATTATTATTAGGAAATAAATCAGACTTAAGTTTAAAATAAGTATAAAGTGAAAGAGTCTAAGAGTATGCTTAAAAAAGAAATATGATGTTTTATGAAACAAGTGCTAAAACTGCTGATGGAGTTGAAGAGGCCTTCAAAAAAATTGCAATTAAATTGATGGCTAAAAGAGATCAATATGTTAAAGAAAAAAAATCAAAAAGAAAATCATAAGGAGTATTTTATATAAAATATCAAGTAATCTACTTCATCATAAAGAAATGATGAAAATTCAACTCAGTTTGATAAAAAATAAGATGATGAATAGAAAAATGTAAATTTATGGTCAAATAAAAGTAAAGAGAACGATAAAGAAGCTTAATAGTGCTAATGTTGAATATAATATATATATATATATTAAATCAATTAATTTAATTTAAAATACATTGTATAATAATAATTATCAAATAATAATAAGTAATAAAATTTATAGGAACTGATAGAACAATTTTTCTTTAGTTTTGTTGATAACTTTTGGTTTAGAAATCACTAATTAGTATTTTAATTAAATTTATATAATTGAGAGTTTGTATCAAATAAATTGATTGAATAAATTTTTAAGTTTCAGATTTTAAAATCCGGTTGATTAAAGATTTATAAAATAATATTTTTTTCTTCGAACGATTTAATTTATTGTTATTGAGTCTTAATAATGAATTGGCAATCTAATTTTAACCATATTTTTGAGAACTGCTATTAAAAACGACATAAATAATTCGAAAAATTATCAAATGTTAGCATCAAATATGTCTAATTTAGATTAGAATTCTAAAGAAAAGTATAAATACGAATATTAAAATCAGTTTTTTTAGACCTAAGGATTTACCCATTCTAGATTAGGTTTCTAATTTATCAACTTTTAAACTAGTCTTCCGATTGCAATTGCAGGTTCTTTCTGATTAAATTAACAGTGAACGATGTTCAAATTAAACTTAACCTTTTTCTGAGTTTCTTTTTTTTTATTGCCCTTTTCAATCTAATTTTGAAGAGTTTCTTATAGAGAGTTATTAGTTTAGGATGAAAATTTATTTGTAAAGTCATCAGTGCATTAAGTGTCATCAATATCATGATTTTAATAAGATTCTAAAGGTTACATAAAGATAGGTTTAGGTCCTATGAGAGAACTTGAATTAAATTAGATCATATTATTATTTCTTATAAAAAAAGTACTAAATATGAAAACTTGTTAACTAAATTTATGGAAGAATGAATTTTCAGCATATTTTACAAACTTTTGAGATTTGTTTAATAGAACTTTATTGAGAATAATACAGTATCTGATTATCTTAGTTATATCTAAAAGTTTATTTTAAATGATGGAAATTTATTATAAATGATATTTTGTGGTATAATATTTAGGATTATTTCATTTTATCATTCTTTCCAATTCAAAATACATAGGAATAGGAATACTAATATAGTTAAAAGAGATCATATCATCTCATTTATTATTTTTATTTTAACTAAAAAAGCAAAGCGATCATTCAAAAAAGCCATAATTAATTAGACTATTTTAAAATGATCTTAAATACATTCCAATCTTTCCTTTAATAATAACTTTTCAATATATATATGTCATGAAAATTATAAATGTAATTTAACAGGATTTAAATTTTTTGTTTAAATTAACTAAATATAATACAAAGACCATTTAGTTATAAAATATGGAATTTATTAACTTTTAATGTTCTGATAAATCAAATTCTCTTTTTTTTAGTATAATTTCTATTGAACCATTCCTTATTTATCTTTGATGGTGTTTTTTAGTTTGAATTAAATATAAATATCACTAAAAGCTCACCTTTCTTTCTGTAACTAATATATTTGTCAATATTGCTTTAGGGGTAGTTTTAACAATGATAAATACTTATCAATTGATTAACCTTCTTAGAAAGTAAGGTCTGTGCCAATATTTTTGTGATTAAATTATAGAATTATAGAATACTTAAGTGATCCTGTTCAATTAAGAAAGAACAAAAGAATGGCTTCTTCTATTATTGTCCCTTTTTACTAAAATCATATTTATTGATTGGAATCAAGTTTAAAAGAACATATTAGTGATTTTGGTGAGAATGATTGTTTTTGGTGTCATTTATCGATTTGATTATTCATAATTAAAAATCATTAGCCGTTTTGATAATTACTTCTGTCTAAAATGGAGTATTTAAGATGGAGTTAAGAATTAAATAATTCAGTTCAATTAAGTTACTAAATTATAATTAGATTCTTTTTATAGTAATATATATTCTATTCAGTATATTTTCAATATTTATAAATAACAAAGTGTTTTAATTTCTTGGGTAGTATAGCAAAGAGATTCTGATAACTTATAATTTTCTTTTATATAATATTCAAATAATTCTGCATTTATATAGCATATTCAATTATTAAATAATTATATGTATCTTTTTATACTATTTAATTCATTTACATTATTTTAGAAAGCCCTTTAGTTTGAAGATTTCAGTATCCTATGCAACCTGATTTACATTACTTTCCTTAATAAATTTAGCTTTCTCTAATAATTTATGATTATCTATGTGATTGTAAAATATATTAAGAAAACTTTTCCACAAATTTATAAATCAGTAAATATTATTCTTTTTAAATGTAACTTCTCATATTTTATTCCCTAATGTTTAATATTTAAAGGTTTATTAGGACATATTTATATAAGGTGATTTTATTAATATTTATTAATTAAATGGGTAATATAGATAGTGTTGAAGGGGAAACCCTATCTGAATTGAATGCGATGAAACTTATTCTTGATAAAGGGTTTTACAAGGTTTATGAATCTAAGGATAATTAAAAATACGATTTCTATTTTATAAAATCTAACATTCAAACATTTGAAGAAGAATTGAATATAGCATAAAAAATTTAAAAGTAGGAGGAGGAATAGAAGGTAGGTATAACAAAAATTTAAAAAATTGAGATAAAATCTTATGAGAAACTATTTACAAGGTATAATTGCTTGAACATTTTAACAGAGCATCCATCATATAATTTAAAAGAATATTTATAAAAAAAGGCTAAAAACAACGAGTTAAAATCTCAATAAATTACAGATCTATTTGTATCGGTTGTAAATGCATAATACATGTTGGGATCAAAGAAATAATTCTTAGGATTCGAAAATATTTACACAAATGACGGTCATATTTGGAAAATAAAACCTTTCGTTGAAACCAAATCATTCTATTTAGAATTTTAAGAATTGAAATCGAACAATTAAAACCTTAATAAGTTGTCAGGCTTCCCTTCACCAGAAGAATTCAATTAAAGTCAATGTGATATTGATAGAGTTTAAATTTTTAGCTTAGGAATTATTATATTGCAATTAATCACAAGTACATTTAAATAAATATTAAATAGAATAAAATAGTTCAGACATTTATGAAAAATACAGAATTAATGAGGATAAATTGTAACAAAGAATACATCTACTAAAAAAATACAATGGAGAATATGAAGAGAAAACGATAGAATCACTTATCGAGATGTTAGATTTAGATCTAGTTAGAAGACCTAATTATCATCAATTATATACTAAATTGAACAGCAAAGAATCAAAAATTAAATCGTAAATGATAAATGAAAACATTCAACCAATAGGAGATATTTTTTAATCTTCTGAAAGAAACATCAACAAAGAGAATATTCTAATAATTGATGCAATCTCTAAAATTGATAAATCTATTGATAGTAAGCTATAAGATCTTAGATCAAGTATTAATAAATCTAATCTACATAATACTGCCACTGAAAATGTCAATTATTATGGTGCTAGACTAAATGGAAAGTATCACGGAATAGGTAATCATCTAATTTTAATAATTTAGGAAAACTGTTTAACAAGTAAAATCAACCTATTTATGAAGGAGATTTTTATGAGGGATAATACCACAATTTTGGTACTTTGAATTATTATGACACTATTAATTTGACTGAAGATTTTGATTATAATGATTGTACAAATATTGATAAATACGCTAAGTGTTATGAGGGATCTTTTAATAATGGAAAGTATATTATCCAATTAAACTTAGAAAACATGGTGAAGGTAGATTAATTTTAACAAATGGTGAAACATTTGTTGGAACATTTTTTAATAATATTATAAATGGATATGGTGCATTTACTAGGAAATCATCTGAAAAGATTTTGGGTATTTGGACTTATGGTAAATTTATGAATAATCCTCAAAATTTTGAGTCTTTTAGGGTTATACCTTCTGGAAATAATCCATAATATGAAGGTTTAAGTAAATTAGATACTTAAAGAAGTTAATAATTATAATCATAGGGTTTCGGTAATACTTAGACTAAATTTGATTTATCAAATATTAATGAAGAGAATATTTAAAGGATATATTACGATGAATAGCAAAAATATATATAATATGAAGGAGGAATGTAATAAGGTAAAAAGAATGGAAAGGGTAAATCATATTTTAATTGTGGAAAAATTTAATATAATGGAGATTTTTTAAATGATTATTTTCATGGATAAGGTATTTTATACAATGAAAATCCTGTTGTAGAACATAAAATTGATAATTTATTATTGAGGGATGTTTAAAATAATGGATATTGGAAGCATTATGAAGGATAATTTTAAAATGGAAAGTATTATATTCACATTATATTTAGAAAACATGGTTAAGGGATTTGGTATTTAACTGATAATAGCGAATATTTAGGTAAATTTGAAGATGATCTCCCTCATGGAGAGGGAATAGTAAGAAAAACAAATGCTGAACAATTTAAAGGAGAATGGGATGAAGGTGTACTTAAAAGAAAATTATAATGAATTTTTATTCAAAATATAAATTGATTTAAATTAATATATATAATAGAATATAATGGATATTCTTTACCAATAATAATTTTAAATAGATTTAGAATCCTATATTTATTCATGTGAAGCTTTTAATTTTCTGCATTAGATTGATCAATTATATTAATTATTAAAATTTATTACTTTATAATTATTGACTTAATTTATAAACATATATTTAATATTCTGAATTTGTGAATACTATTTTTAAATTCATTATAACATTTAGTTTGGATAATCTGTTTCCAATTTTAGTAATAGTATATGTATATATATTAGTAAAATGAATTATTTATATTTAATTAAGTTATTTATTTATAAAAATATATTTGTATCTATTAGAATTATAAAAGGAATTTTAAATTCAATTAGCTAATTTTTCCCATTTTTCGAAGTCCTTATATCTAACAACAAAATCATTCTAATTTCGTTTTGACAAAGAGACATTCTATAGCTAGATCAAATTGATACAGTAATAAATGATTTACCATCATCTCCAGCATTCTCGAACAACTAGCAAAATTCATCAAAATCTAATTATGTTCCATGAAAATCACCCAAGATTGAATCCAATTCAAAATTAAGTTCGAATTCTCTTTGTATAGTTTCGATTATTGTAGATTTTAATACAAATCCTGATTTATCAAGTTAGCCTCCTAAGGCACAAAATGCATCAACTAAAATTCAACATTAAAAAAATACTATATTCTTGTGTAATGGTTTCTTCTTCATTTATTTGTTACTAATACTGTTTTAATTTACAATATAAATCACAAATCTATTTAAAATCTAGAAACTTGGCATTCATTATTTTTAATTCTTCATTAAACTTTGTTATCAACTTCTCATTATCTAAAAGCTTGAGATCTTAATTAAAAATTATGTAACTACCTCTTAAAACATCATCCACTTCATGCTTTCCTACATATCCAGTTCCTTTTGTATCGAATTTTTTCACTTCAACAAGAATTTCATTTACTTCTTCTTAACTTAAATTAAACATGCTCTTTGCTTATTAGATTATATCTTGATAATCTGCATTTATTGTTTATTTTCTTTTCATTTGTATAAATTTTATTAATAATTAATATACCTAATATGTCATTGTTAAATTATATAGAAGATGATTAGACATACTAATTCACTAAATATATCAATCTAATAAAGGTATTTTAACAATTGATTCTAATAGACTGAATAAGATAAAACTCTTTTTGATAGATTTGCATATGGAGTTTATGATCCATAAGTAAAGTATTAAAACGATAAATAAAAAAGGAAGATGATTATCCTTACCATTCTATAATAATGTTAAAGGTTATAATTGATCATAATATTAGGAATAAGAGTGTGACATTTGATAAAATTTAAGAAGTTTGCGGTTTAACTTCAAAGGCTGAGATTGAGTAATTATTAATCGAACTCATTCAAAAAGACTTAATTATTGGCACTATAGATGATCAAAAAGGATGTTTAAATGTTTAAAGATGCATAAGCAGAGATGTTAGAAAATCTGATATTCCAGCAATGAAGAAATAAATTGAATCCATGTATGAGAGAGTAAAACAGTTGAAAGAATAGTTAACAAAATAATGAACGGAATTTATTTTAATAATTAATAAAGTATGTGAAAGTGGCATATTATTTTCGATTTATTATTAAATGTACGGTAATATTATCGTAAACAAATCAATTGATGTTGAGCTTAGTTCTTCTCCAATGTCTACGTTTTGAATTATATCTATAATGAGACTAAGATTCATTCAATACCTGATTGTGTTATCTGTTCTATATCTAAACCAATTTGGAAGAGGTCTATTTTGCTTATTAGCTTTGATCAATCTCTTCTTCATTCTCAATGATTTGTGTGCTCCCTAATATAAACATAAATGAAACTTTATACCATTTTAAATCTTTTTTTTAATTTATTTAATATTTTTTATACAAATTGCAAATATGATAATCATAAATGAAAAATTTATGCTTAGTAACTTTCTAAGATGTTTAAACATTAATAAAATTCCAATTGTACTAAATAATAATACTCTAATTCCAATCTTGTAAAAAATGGAGAATTATTGTGAAAAAATTAAATTAAAAATATGTTTATTGAATGCTGTTGTAATTTAAATTAATTATTATTACATTTTGTCATTTAAACTAGAAGTAATTTAGATTATCATTATTTTCAATAAATATTTTTCTTGTTTTTTCTTAAACATTCTTAAGTTTTTCTTAAAGATATTTGAAATTTAGTTAAAAATTAGCAAAAATATTAAATGAGAATCAAAAAGTACATTATAAAAGAAAAATGGAATCAATAATTTTATATAAAAAAAAAGTAAAACCTTCAACTAAATCTCCTAATTTGTCCAGCCCAAAATCAAATCGTAAACTCATCGATAAAAATTCATTTGGATCATATATTATACAATCCAAAGATAATAAATTTAATAAAAAATAAATACATAAGTTTAATTATAAAAAATTATAGACATTAAGTTTCTCTGATTGATTTATTTTAAATATTTACTTTGTGTTGTTTATTCAACTTTAAAAAAATGTCATTTTTTTTTTTCAAATATATATAATATTCATATTACTCTGGATTTTAAGCATTTTAGAAAAGGATTTTAGGGGGTTTAAAAATACTATTCTTTTATTATAATAATTACTAATTTTCTATTAATCCCATGAGTAAATCTTCAAAAATAAATAGTATGATTATCTATGTTTTCAGTTATTCATAATTCATATTTTACTTAAAGATGTTAATATTATATTTTTCATTTTAAAATAAACCCGTTTCATAGGAATTATTTATGTAAATCTTAGAAAATTCAGATTCAATAGTCAGTGATGATCAATCTTTGGAATTAGATTGCAGAATTATTGTGCCCAAGTTTAAGAAAGAAGAATATGATACTTTTTAAACAGAAACATATACATCTGTCATGACAAGAGTAATGCAAAATGAGATCAAAACTCATAAGAATTTAGATTCAAACAAGCTATTCAATTTAGTCCATAAGGAACCTTAAATTCCACCTAAAAACAAATATACTGCACTTTACTTAAAGAAGATGAGTATTCAAATTAACTTAGAGTCAAGATAAACATTTAACCTGAATAAGTTTAAAGAAATACACCCAAAATGAAAAAGAAAGATAAAGCACCTTAAAGTCCAGCTTGCTCAGTAGAACATTATAATGACTCTCAAACACCAAAAAAGTAAAGTCACAATACGATTAGATTGACAAACCAATAAATTTAACCTAATTAGAAGCAATCTATTATAAGATAAAATAAAAGATAATTAAGTCAAACCTTTAAAAGTTGTTCTGTTGAAGCATCCCCTCTTAAAATAACTAGGTTTTCTTAAAGATAAATATATGTAACGTAATTGGTAAATGCTTATTAAGAACCTTTACAAGAAAAATTAAGTCTTGTATAATTAGAAAACAATGAAAAACTTAATAAATTGACATTGAGTCCATATACTAGTAAAGCCAAAACTTTAAGGAGCCCTACAAAAACTACTGAATTAAAAGGCATACTAAAAAGCAAATCTTGTAATAGTGAAGGAAGTAGGAGAAAGAAAAACTCATCTTAAGAATCACCAAATAAAAAATCTATTTTCTTCAAAAAGGTTACCTTTGATTCAAGCAAATAATCCAAAAGTATTTTAACCAATAATAAGAAAGTAGTACGTCATTAGCAATTAATAATAATATAATGATATTGAAGTAATACGTTTCTCACTCTTTATACAAGTTATTATGTTTTTTTATTTTATTTTAATTGAATGTAATCGTTATTTTTAAATTATGAATTTTAGACTGAAAAACTCTAGCTGCATTGTTGGAAATAATGACATTATAAGATTTAAAAGAGCACGATTAATTTAGCCTAATTAACAAGAATCTAAATCTATAGCGACTGTGAAAATAAATTTATCTCCTGAACTTAAACCAAAAAAATAGAATACCATTCATCACAATAGTGTCTAAGATGAAAACCTAATCATTTAAAAATAAAATGAAAAAAACAAAATTTGTAAAGCAAAATTATAAGAATTATTTAGTCTAAGAAAAAGTATGAAATTAAGTATAATTTAAAGGCAGTCTAACTCCATTATTAAAATAATAAATCTATCGATAGTAAACAATTATTAAGTATTAACCAGACTTTGTAAAAGATTAAGAGTTATATGATAAAATTAGAAAACAAAGCATTTAAAATCTTCAAACAAAAGAAAAATAAAAAAGTTATGTTTAAAAATCTCAGGAATGTACTTAAAAGAAGAGAGTATTGAGTAATAATCTTTTGTCATCAAATTATTTATACGGAACATCAATGTTAAATTAGAGTGTTTCATAATTTAATTGTCTTACTCCAAAAAAAAATGAAAACACTTCGATAAACTACTATTAAAAAGAAAACATTAAAAGGCAGAAATTAGAAGGCTTAATAAATTTATTAATAAATATAAAAATCGAAAATATAGTTTTAGCTTTCAATTCGATAAAAAGCAAAGCACCTATGTTACGATTTATTAAGGAATTTGAAAGAAGAAAAGAAGAGTTCTTACAAAAAAGGTTTTTTATATAATTAGTTAAGGTTTAATGATTAATTTATTTGTCATTTATAAACAGATAGATAATAATAATAATAAAATCATTAAATGTGGCTTTCTAGTAAATTAGGACATTGCCAAGAGACAAGGTCAACTAATTTTTATATTTAGCGATTATTATAATTGTCCAATAATTCTTTTTGGTTGATTACTTTTTATAGACAAGATTCAATCTAATCTATATTTTACATTATTTCAATATACAATTACTGAAATAATTATAAAATAGTTTATATCTTAGTTACATTAATTTAAATTTTTTATAAATTAATTGGTGAAATGATAGTAAGTGGTTAATTTGATTATTCATCCTCAATGTTGTAAAAGTTATTTTATCCTTTTTCATCTAAATAGATGGCCCATTTATTTGGATCAAAATTGCATCCATATTTATGTAAGAAATTAATAAGTTTTTATCCAATGCCATGATCTTATCCTATTGCTGCTAACATTATAGTTAAGCAAAATGAACTTATACCGCCAGTATATGAATCATTTAGATCTTTAGTTTTTAGTAATTTCTTTAAATATATTGCTACTTCTGAAAATCCTTAGATTTTTTCACAAATATCGATTGTATATTATGTAGATTAAAAACCTATATTGAATGCTTAAATATATGGGTTATATAAAGCATAAGGAGGAGCCAATTCAAAAGTGATATCAATGAAGATATTTTAACCTAAAGTCTAACTCAAATTTACTTTAATCCCCATATTTTAAATTAAGATCTAAATTTCTGCATTGCATTATAATATACTTTGGTTCTCCTTTAAAGGAAAGAAAATCTATTGAAGGATCAACTAAAACCTTAATAAGTGGTACTGATGCTTAAAATATATGTCTAATTGATAAATAATTTGTTTATACTTGCATTACACAGCCCACTTTAATTCAGTAAAGATCTCGATTAATCTTCTCATTGGTTCAAATAATTATTATTTTGTGTATACTTGTAGACCATAAACAACCATATCAACATCACTATCTTTTAATGCTAATCCAGTTGTTGATGATCCAAAAATTTCAGTTTCGCAATTTTTAAAATACGATTTAATAATATGTTGAACTCTTTGAATAGAAATATCTCTAGCTGTTTTATATCTATTAAATTGATCAATTTCTTTTTGATATATTTATTTAACATCATTTGTTATTTTTTATTCCAATATAGTTTTAAAAATCTTCTACAGTTAAGCTTAATCTAAATCATAAGTGTACAACTTTTATTCTTTTTATTAAGCTTTTGATTTAACTAAACCTGATCTTTATATTTTATTTAATCCATTATCTTTTTTTTACAAAATCATTCTACTTTATTATTGAGACTACAATCGTTCTAATTTCAATTCATCATATTAATGATGATTATTCTTTTAAACTGATTAAGAAGTTGATTTTTTTAAAGGTGGCATATATTATTATTCATCAGGTAATGATTAATTATCTTGAAATTCCTTACCTTTTTTATTTGCCTATTTTTTGTTTTTTTATTATTTTGCCTTACTCAACTTTTTTTATTGCTTTTTATTCTGTACTTCTATATATTCACTTTCATCATCAGGTACAGAATTAGTAATTGTTACCAACTCTTAATTAACTATTTCTACAATTTCAATATTTTGCTATTATTCAATTATGATTTCTTCATTTTCATTTTCGTTTTCATTACCTTCGTTATCATCCTTTATAGAAGATTTAGAAGATTTGTCTATTTTATCATCCTACTATATACTTTATTATTAAGATTGATTAATTTGCTTTAATTTCTTTCGTTCTAGGTTGCTAAATATTATAGAATATATATATTTACTCTTTTTTTCTTTGTTTTTCAAGTTATTTTTTTCGTTATTTTTTAGATTTAGGTTTATCATTCCATTCATCATCTTTTATAATATCATTAGATTCTTGAACAATAGGTTCAGGTTAAACTATTTCATTAACTTATTATTTTTTAGCATTTTTAACTTTTTTAAGCTTCTTTTTATATTGTTTATAATTTTCTAATTCAGTTAAAACTGTTTCAATCAATTTCTTCATAAAATTTGTTGAATGTTCAAAAATCTACTATTCTTTTTCTTCTAAATTAGTACTAAACAATCTTTATTCATTTTCAGGTAATATTTTAGATTTCTCGGAACTAGTAAAATAGGAATTAATTTATTTTAAGGAATCTACTTTGCCTTAGAATATTTTCAATTCAGACAACTTTTATTTTATTTTTTTTTTTTCTTTTTGATTCTCTTCAAGTGGTTTCTTTAATGGATATTAATTTTTTAATTATCTACAGATTAGATATTTACAAAATAATAAAGATTCCATAACTTTAGATTTAATGATATATTTACTTATTAGTTTTAGAGGTGTTTAAAAGATTAAATGTTGATTCTAATTAAATTGTTGCATCAATTATTCCACATTAATCAAATTTAAATTTTCACATTTAATATGCTAATTCCAACTTTATAATAAAAGTTTTTCATCAATAAATTACATTTCAACTTAAGACTATTCCAAGACTTTCTAAAATTCTTGAGTTTCAATTTCATAATTAAAATTATTGAAATTTAATTCAACTTAATCAAAGTTAAATAACTAATCTTATTTAGTATAAGTGCATTTTTGTTCAAATTATTAAAATCTTAAGTTGTATTTACAAAATGTTACTTAATCAAGATTGCCTTTTCTATTTCGTTTACTATATGTTCTGACAAGGTACAGAACATTTTTTGATTTTATTAAGAATCAAAATTAATTTCTGAGTATTCCTCATCTTCATTGGTCTCGATTCTCCAATTTTTAGTAAATATTTATTGTTTGGATAAAATTTCAAAAGACGAAATAATTTCCTCAATATTGCCTTTTATTGTAATTGTGTCGAAAAGCCATTCATAATCTGAAATATAAGTGTGATCAAGAATATACTAAGATTTAACTGCGACAAAATACTTGTTAAGCCTCTCTCCATGATTTATTCATATCTATTCTATTACATTCTCTCACGTAATAATATTGATGCAATTAATATTTCACATTAACTTCATATGGGCATTAAGCCAATTCTAAATATTCATGTAGTAAATTTTAATCCTATTTAAACATCTTAAGAAAGGAATGAACTCTGTAATAAGAGGTAAAGGATAATACTTGCTCTAATTGATGAGTAGGTAAATTTCTCAACCTTGATTAATTTGTCTCACTTACCATTTATATATTTGGTTTTTCTTTTCTAGACCCTCCTTGTCTGGTGCATTTAGAGATTGACAATAGTAGGTAACCTTGTTAATTTGGCGAGATGAGTATCTTTGCAATTAAGTCTAAGGATAGGCAATCTCGTTCATAAATAAATAATTTTATGTGGTGTTGTTTTTGTTAATTTGTACTTGAGTATATGCAAAATAAAAAACATCATCTAAATCTTCTGAGGGAAATTCTATTTCTTCTGGCATAATTGGCTCTTCTTGAAGGTCTTGTTTGATTGTTACGATGTCCTTTAACTCTGAGTCCTCTACTCTTTCTGCCAGCAGATGTTAAACCTTTTAATATTATTTTCTATCAAACCTCTCAATTCTCTATGCTTATGCACTGGTTTGGTGATCCAATTAATTCTTGGATCTCCTCTGATTGCTGGATGGAATGGATCAACAGTGATAACTTCATAATATTTATATGTTCCATCTTAGGCAACCCAATAAGAGTTCAAAACTCTAAGAGCTCCAATCTTTCTGCCTACTCTTTCCTCAGCAACTGATCTAAGGTTTCTTGTGGGCTTTAATTAATTGACTCCTTGACTCTTGGGTTTTCCTTTGACGAGACCCTTTCTAATCAACAATTTTCTGCCTCCTCTTCTAACTCTGACTCTATAAATTACATATCCTAACATAATCAGTATTTCTTTATACCTTATTTAGCCTTATAACCTAATCTTCTAGCTTTATCAGGTCTGCTTGGTCTAGTTGCTCTATGGATCACTGGTAATTGTCTATATTCCCATGTTCTGATTCTCATAATGAAGCTCAACACATCTGATTGCTTCTTTTTCCAGAGCTCTTGTAAATATTTATATGCGCCCATTCTCTTAGAGATAAAAGATTTTTATTTATGAAAAATTTTCAAATCAATATAAAGCAACCACAATATATAAATTTAATCATTATTTTTATTTAGAGTATTAATCCTTTTTATTATTCTTTTTTAAGTTTATAATTCGATTCAAAACTTCTATAAACTCATATAATTATTCTGTAATTTACAGATCACATATTTAATAATACAACTTTATTATTACTCAATCAAAGCTTTATAGAATATTTACAAAAAAATAGTAAATTTCGAATTTCAAGATTGTTTAATAAAATAAAGAAATGGGTAATAAATTGCCCTAAAACAATTTAAAAATATAAGTCAAAATGTATTATTAATTCAATCTTATGTAGTCAATCATTTTCCAAATCAGAATGATCCCATTTTGAAACAGGTATTGAAGATTTTTTCTTTAAACAAAATTTTTACATTATTGGTCTTTAAATCATTAACTTTTAACATTTATCTCCAACGCTCCAATTTGTTATGCTCTTCTTTTTACTTGTTCTATCGTAATTAGGCGATTGATTCAACCTCTCTACAATTTTACATTTCTCTATACTTAATCCCAAAGATAAAGGTATTGCTTGAAAAGTATTTACCTTTCTATTTTTTTAATATGATGACCCTATTCTTGATTACGTAGGTCTATAAGTCTAAATTTCTTAGTTTTTTTTTGTTATTTTGCTAGATTACACTAACAACTCAGTTTTGCATTTTTAAGTTTATCCAACTTCTTCTGCCTTCTCTGTTTTGAAAGTTTATGTTTTACAATTATCTTTGATGAGATACATTTTCTCAAGCATCATTTTTTTTAATTCAATTCTTTTTTAAACTTCTTCATAATTAAATTCATTAACCGGCAATGTCTTACATTTACCTTCTTACTATTTGCTAAAATTATTTTTCCTTGAATTTGTTGATTTTGATGTATTGTATTAGTGATTTAATAATTATATTTATAAACTGGGTGGAGATCGAGTTGGTATATAAGTTTGATAATAATAATCTCTTTAAGTGGCTTGATATAAAGATCTCCCGTATTTTTTTTAAGATCTTTTTGTACTTTGAGATGCGAGTATTTGAGAAATATTGCTAATTTTTTAAGGACTACTTTCATTCATGTAACTTATTGTTAGTGGTCTTTCGTGTATAATTAAATTATCTACTCTACTTATCGAAAAATATATTCTACCCAAAACAATCTATTGTTTAGTTCATGTTTTCAATAAATTAATATAATTTAGTAATATAATTAAATTATGATTGAGATAGTTTATTATACTAATAAAAATAAACCTAGACTTTTTTATGAGAGAAAATATACAGTAAATCATTTATTAATTTGTTATTAATTTATCTGAGTTTAGTTTTATCCTTAACCTGATTAAAAATCTTCTTAAGGTTTTCTATTTTAAATTTCAATACTTTCAATTGAATCTTCATTAGTAAAAAATTTTCTAAATACACACATCAATTTTTAATAGCCATTATAGTATCTGAATTTCGCTATTTTTTTTGCTAATTATCTTGTAGTTAATTTCTAAATGTTCATATAATAATTACTTGGAATAATTATTCAGCATCATCTATATTAATAAAAGGCGGAAGTTACATTTGTATATTTTAATTACAATTTTCATTTTTAAAACCTAACCTAATTACTCATCTTCATTTTAATAAAATACTACCCTTTATAAGTGAAACAAATTTTCTTTATCTTAACAATATCAAACTATGGATTCACTATTTTTCTAAATATTTCATATTCCTATTTCTTAAGTGTAATTATATTAGCTCTCTCCATTTTATCTTGTTCAAAACATTTCTCTTTTATATATAATTGTGATTATCCTTCATATTTTCTTTCAAGTAGGAGAAGGGTAGAACTCTCTTATTATGGAATCAAGTAAGTCTTATCAATTTCAATTATTTAATGATCTTAAAATTTATTATATTTCATCAATTTACATCTTTCAATTAAATAAAATCTATGTCTTCTGCCAAAATATATTATTTAGTTATTCCAATTTCTTTTTATGGTATACAAGTACCTAAAACTCTCAAAACTTCATGAAGCAACCATTCCAATTTTTCATTAAAAGATAATGCGTTTTGGTCCATATATGCCTTACCATTCATCAAACCTCTATCACAAAGCAAAACAGGAGTTTTATTAGATGGACATAACATTTCAAGCATATTAAAAGTATGTGATAACACGAATATTTATCAGTAGTTCTAAACAAATTAAAAAAAAATTTCTGTTTGCAAATTTCAAAAATATCTTTTTTTCCTAAACTAGCAAAGATTGATTTTTTATTAATGATATAACATGTAATATCCAAATCAGATTTGATGTTTTTGTTTATATCTACTGCAAGGATTAAAGTCATATTATTTCCGTATTTCAGTTTAATTGGATTAATATTAAATATGTCTGATATATATTCTAATATAAATTCTCAGCTCCATTTTAATTAGAATTTATCTCTGTATGCAAGACACTAAAAAGAAGCTAGAATTGAGCATTCAAAATTAACACCTGAAGAATAGAAAGAGAAATTACTTTAAGTTTATAATAACCGACCTCCTGTATTTTCAGATGAAGCTAAAGTACCACCAAAACAAATCACAGCTACTTAAGGATCATAAAGATAAAAAGTGTAGATGGGAATCATAAATCCTATTCATTAATTTGAAGATCCTAGAATCATAAAAAATGAAGCAAAATAAAAAGAACAGGAATGGTATGCTTAAAGGATGAAATAAAAGTAGAAACCTAAACCAGAAGATCCCTTAGTTGAGCCACAAGCAGATTTAGTTTTATAAGCAAATAAAATTGAATTAAAGTAAAGATTAATTTTAGAGTAAGGCCTCCTCCAATGTTAGAGAAGGAAAAGCCATTAATGTAAGATCATCTAGCTAATCCATATATTTATATAAAGAAGATTTTCAAAAAGAATTCAGTCGAATCATAGATGAAGCATCCAGATATTTGGGATAAAAGTACACATGTTGAATCTTTGAGGATTAATAAGGTTATGAAATAAGAAGGTAAAAAAAGACCATAATCAGCAAAAGTGATTTAATAATAAGTTTAACCACAAGATAAATAAAAAGATAAGTTGAATAAAAAAGAGAGAGAAGAATTTTATTTAAAAAATCTAGTAAAAAATTATGTATAATACTTTGCTAGAAAATGAAGGAATTTCTATTCAAATTTTTTAAGACAATTAATCATCTCTTAAAAGCAAGAAAATATAATAAAATAATATATAAAGGAGATTAATAAAATTATGATTTAAATACTCTGTTTAGTTTATGGGCAGAACATAAAAAATTTAATTTTAAATCTAATCCTGAGAAATATAGTAATGAATAATTATAAAATGTAGTCACGAAAGAATAATTTGTAGACTTTTTATTATTGATTGGACTTGATCCAGATAGATCTCATGAGGCTGAACGATTTTTTGATTATTGTCATGATGATGTGGCAAAAGCTCCTGGAATTACTTAATAAGAAACAAATACTTAAGCTTAATAAGATTCTAAATGGTTTAGATTATTTAAGGATTGAGAATGGAATCTTTGAAAAAATTATCAAATTTTATATAATGTACTATTGATCATGAAATCAAAACAAAACAAATTGCTTTCTAACGTTACCAATAATTTCATTAGGAATAACTTTCAAAACATTGAATCTAACTGTTTTTGATAAGGGTCTGAATAAATTTGAATAAATTGAATACCTGCATTATCCGCAAACAACAATATCACCTTCCTTAACAGGTCCAAATGCTGGTGAGATGTGGACTGGCACATTTCTATGTCTTTTTTCATATCTATTATATTTGGCAACATAATGTAAGTAATCTCTTCTAATAATAATTGTTCTGGTCATTTTGGTTGAGATGACAATTCCTCTGATTTGATAGTTTTATTAATATTATACTTTAAGATGGCTCCTCTGACACTAACATTTCCTGTGAATGGACATTTCTTATCAATGTAATGTCCTTCAATTGCTTCCTTAGGTACTTTGAATCCAAGTCCAACTTCTTTCCAATATCTAACTCCTTTTGATGTTTTCTTAGCCAAAAGTTTTTTAGAGTTTTGGAAGATACCTTCTTGTTTTTAGAATGCTCTTTATGTCTAGACGTCTGCCATTATATATTTTTTTTAAAAAAGATATAAATTTTAATGTATTAATAAGAAAAAATGTTTAAACAAAATAAAGACTAAATTTACTTGAAAAAAAAAACAATCCAAAATCATAATAATTACACGGTTCTTTTCTTATCTTCAAATTAGATCTATTCCTATTTAGCTAATTCTAAAAGACATTTTAAGAATTGTAAATAATCTGCAATTATGATTCTACTTTAACTTTAAAGTTCTCCCCAAATAATATCAATATCAACAACATCTTAATGTAACTAATAATTTTATAAAATAAATACTTTTTCTTTGAAATCTCTTAAAACCTTATGAACAGCTTTCAATTAATCTCTAGTAATATTTTATTAGTGAGCTTATTATAAATATAAATGAAATTCAGCTTCTTTATTTTTTGGATCATCTTATTTTTATTTTTTTTTATCGCTCTTGACAACAAGTTAATTTTCTTATTCTTCTTATTTTAGTTGTTCAGATTCAACTTTTTATCTTCCAACAGATAAAGGCTACTCGCTTTTAAGTTTTTATTGACTTGACTTTCTACCACTGAGTTTTCTATTTTCTTCTACTTCTTCATCTTATTCCATTTACAATGAAATTTTCATTAATTTAGCCCCAATTTTAACATCTTATTTTGTAACAACATTTGAAAGTCTTAATTTAGCATGAGCAGATGCCAATCTTATTAAAGATTCTAGAGATCTAATAGTAATAGGCTAGGTTCTAATCTATTTCTCTTATAAATCATTTTATCTCATTTTAGTCCATTATTTAGTAACTTCATCTGCAGCTTCATCATCCAAAATAACATTTTGATAATTTTCTTTTGCATACATAATATATTTCTTAAGAAATGTTTATGTTAAAAGTTCTTTCTAGTCATGAGAATGATAGACAGCAGATTGTTATACAAAAGGTGATATTTCTTATTTAATACTCATTTGAGCCATAGGTTGTATGATATCACCTATATTCTCTTCTTCATCATATTATCCTTTGAATCTATGATTTTTAGTAACTCTCTCAGCTACCTTTCTATCATAATCTTTTGATTTTTAATCCAAAATTATAAACAACAAATCAAATCTACTTAGAAGTGAATCAGGTAAACCAATGTTTTTAGTAGGGGCCATATCTAATTAATATTCACCATAAAGTGGATTAGCAGCAGCCAAAACAGAGCATCTAGCATTCAATGAACAATGTATTCCTGCCTTTGCAATAGTAACTGTTTATTATTCCATTACTTCATGAATTGCAACTCTATCAATTTCATTCATTTTATCAAATTCATCTATCAAAATAACTCCCCCATCTGCTAGAACCATAGCTCCTGCTTCTAAATTATTCTCTCCTGTCTCATTATCTCTTTTAACTGCTGCTGTCAAACCAACACTTGAAGTCCCTCTACCTGTTGTAGTAACAACTAAAGGGGCAGTACCCATAACATATCTTAATAATTGTGATTTCGCAGTTGATGGATCTCCTATTAATAGAATGTTTATATCTCCTCTTAAATGAGTTCCGGTTTCTAAGTTTTTTTCTGTTCCTCCCAACAATTATAATAGAATAGACTACTTTACATTCTCATGTCCAAATATTGATGGAGCTATTGATTTAGACATATATTCCAAAAGATCTTAGCATAATTTAAAATTCAATACTTGGCTTCTTTGCAATCTCTTTAATGTGTTTAACATCCACATCTGAAATCTTAGTTTCTTATACAGCATTCATCACTTTTATATTTTATGCTACCAAAGTAGTTCTGAATGTTCCATTAGCTTTCGTTGATGAATTTGGTATACATTTGTATACTCCAGTTATCTATCATTATTTAATATTTATTACTTCAACTCTGTCTCCTGGTTTAACTCTATCTACTAAATCTTAATCTAATATCACTTCTAATGATCTTGGTAACATTCCTGTTGGAGTTCTCTCTGGTAATTCTTATACTACTAATGTCTACATGTCATTCAAATCACTTAATCCAAACTCGAAAATCATAGGGTTGCCTTCTTCATCTTTCTTTTGTACAACTCTTACTTATCTTGATGAAGTTCTTGCACTTGGATCCATATTATTAAAGTATTCCACTTATTTATATTGGTTTTTCTTCTATATATAATGGACAGATTTCTATAGTTTTAATAAAACTAAAGACATTTTTGTCACTATTGCTTATGTACAAACTAATTAATTTATTTGACCAGCTCCTAATCCTCTTGGAGTCACATAATTCTTTCCTAATTTACCTTCAAAATATATTTTATATGTTTTCTCTGTCTATATTCCCTTTTTATCATCATCTTCCTACTAATCTTGTAATTGTTTGCATATTTAACTTAACTTCTGTTAGAAAACTCTGATAAAGTCTGTTGGATTTCTAATCAAATCATCAACCCTAAAATAAACATTTGTATAACTGTTTTACAAGTTTGGATATTATTATCGCGATTCTTATCTCAATAAATCTAAATTTATTGGAAATCTAATTTTGTTTTGTTACCTCATGGCCTCAATCTGTGCTATGTCTATGTTACTTAGAAATCTTTCTAGGAAATCTCTGTAAATTAAATCCTATTAAGGGGCATCTTACGGGTTCATTTTTATTATTTGATTTTATTATTAACAAAACTTTACGTACCAACTTTGCCACAATTTATACTTTTGGCGCAAAAAAACTAATTATTTAAGAAATTATGTATTAAATTAAGATTCACTATTTGTATATTGAAATCTATTGGGTAGATGATTAGCAGAAAAAAAATAGATTCAAAATATAAAAGGATGTAAATAATATGTATAAATATAAAGAATATATAAATCAAACTATTTTTAATTATTAATTGATACTTGATAAATCAATAATTCGTATCCATACTTAAGTAAATTAAATAGATAAAATTTACAAATAAGACTGTTTTATTTTAAAATATTTATTTGGAACTTTCTTAATATATTTGAAAATGTATCCAAATATTTAATATGACATTTAGAAACTAGTGCTAGAGAACAAACAATTTTATATAACGCAATCTTCTAGAATTTAGTTTATTAAATTAGAAAGAAATCTAAATCAAAACCAGAGAACATCTAGATCTGAAAAATAATCAAGCATCAATAAATAAATGAAGAGATTAATCTAAAGATGGATGTCTTTACATATTTAATCGCTAACTATGAAAGTTATATAACATTTATTATTCTAAATAAGCTTGATTTTACAATATAATATCTAAAGTGAACCTGTTAAAACAAGAAATTGTAAACAAATCAAACAATTTGACGCTAAATATTTGATTGGGCTATTGTTAATGAAAGAATCAAATTTATTATAGGGAAAACTCTAAAAAAACTAAAATTTAGTTATTAGATTATATAGGGTATTAAGAAAATAAAGAACTCTTTTTGAATTAAGAGTGAGTGTTTTTTCAACTCAAATATTCAAACCAGAGATTATACGAAAAGTTGCAAAATTGATGTAAATGAAATTTATTAATAGGATTTATTACATTAACTTATAAAAAAATAATATTATGTATAACAAAATAATTTGTCTCAAAAAAAATAGTATAAATTTTAGATATAGTCTATCATGAATTATTATATAATAAATCAAATGGCTTTTAACTGTCTAGAATTAATTCAAGATCCTTAACTAAAAACAATAAATAAAATTCTATAGAGAGAAAGAATATTTAAAAAAGAAATAAGTTATTAAATTAAATCAAATAAAATTACTCGCTAGAAGAAATATAGAAAATCTATTATTATTATTTTAATACCATTTTCTTAAGTTATCATAATTTTTCATTTTTTATATATTTTAGTAGAAAGTTATATAATTTGATGTTTTTGAAAGCCCATTTGTATTTAGGTACCTCTTATTTAACTACATTTTTGAACATTGAATGTTAGATAATCTAAGAAATCTCTACCATATCAGATTTTGATTCATTTATTTGGAATTAAAAATTATTCTACCAAATATGAATTAAATTTTGTTTTAATTGAAATTGAAAAAGAATTACTACCAGTACATGTATTTAACTTTTACTATGTAAACGCTTATTCTATATTCTATTTAGATATTAATGATCAGAATTACAAAAGCGGGATATCATTTTTAATAAAATGAAAATATAATGTAATAGAATAATATTAGTACAAACTGAAATATATTTAACCATAATAAGTAGAAATTTTAATGAGATTATATTAACCAAAGGAAAATATTATCTTTATTAGGAATATTTTTTTAAAATTTCTAATAAGTTTGATGATAGATGTAATCAACATAAAGATTAATATTCAACCTAAAAATTATTTTATTGTTTATTTCTTTTCTAAGTTAGAAACCAATTACAACTGTAAGAATCTTATTCAATATCTAGTATATTATCTTCAGTAGACGAACCCTCTAACTTTACAAAGGTTTATTTTTTAATCTACTTTTTGATTTAAGCAGCTCTTTTAATTTTTGCTTTGTTTTTTCTTATATATTGTCTGAGAAAGCCCATTTTTTTGTTAGAAAATTCTTCTATTTAGCATATCAAATCAACTTTATTAAATATCTAATTATAGTCTTCTAGTGTTTTTTTTGGAATTTTCACTAAATTAGCAGCGTCTTATAGAGTAAATCTTTTTTTATTTTAATTCTCTTAGGTTTTACCTTGCTCATAAATACTTCTCCATTGTTTTACCCTTTAAAAAGCATCTAATACACTTCTTTCTTTTACTCTTTTTTCAGAGAATTGAAAGTATAACTCCGAATAATCAACTAACATAAAGTTAATAAAAATAATAATAATCTTCTTTCAATAAAGATTTGATTTTATGAACTTTATATTCTATTTGTTTAAGAATTAGAAAAGAATAAATAGTACTCATAAGAAAGTGTAATAAGTTTTTTCAATTGATTTCTTTGAAAATTTCATAAAGGATGATAAGAAATTCAAAAATATAATTTATTTTTATATTCAAATATTAGCTTGCTTTGATTGTAAAATATATTTAATAAAATATATATATAATTTAGTATAAAAATATTAGCATTAGTTCAAATAAAATATATCGATTATTCTAGAAGAAAAAAACTTTAATAAATAATTAAGCATTTGCATTAAAAAAAATATAATTGAATAAAAATAAAGCAAGATATAATCTAATTATTTATTATACTTATGCTAATCATTAAGCATATTTTTTTGTTTCAGCTTTAACAGCTTCTTCATATTTGTGTTTATCATTTTTATACAATTCCAAAGCTTTTTAATTAAGTCCTTATTCAGTATTAACTTATCCCATTATATTTAAGATCTTTTCTAAAACTTATTTTACAGTCTTTGTGGGTTACCATTATTCCTAATATTAAGTATAAACACTTACTTTAGTTTCAATCATGTCTTCACAAAATTCTCCCTTCTCAGTGATGTTTGGATGGAAAATTTTTGTTGTAAATAAAAATTGTGGGGCTTTAAAGGGATAGTTTTCTGGAAAAGTAATTGTTAATTTAAATTTGCCTCCTTCATATGCTGTACCTTCTGGTCCTTCAACTACAGCTGTCCATCTAGACATATAAATTTTTTATACAGTAATCTATTATTAGCATCAGCATTGATCTTAATACCATTAATAGGATTGGTTTATGTTAAATCTGCTAATTCCTTATTCAATCTGTTTTACATTTTTTCTAAATATAATTATTTTATTATTTAAATCTTTTAATAATCATGGTTGTTTATATCTGTAATAGAAAACAATATAATTAGTCATTCAAACTAACAATTATTGTTTTATATATTGTAATTGGGTTTGTGATTGATTTAGTTTAAAATTTATCATTATTAATTTGAAAAACTTATAAAGAGCATAAAAAAGTTGTAATCTCTTATTAAAGATCACATAATTAAACTTTATTTTCTTTTGTTTTATTTAAAGAACTAAGTAATTGCTCTCAATTTTAAGATTGATATTATTTCATTAAATATTTGTAATCCTAACTTTTAATTTAGATGTTATTAATATTTATAACAATTGGTTATTAATTCATTTTATTACGAAACGATGATTATTCTAAATTAAATTAGTTATTCTTTTTAAAGTAAATTGAGTTTTATATTTCTTAAATTTTAAGAATTAGAATCATAACATTAGTAATTTTAAACTAAAATTCTGTTATTAAATTTCTTTAATAAAAAATCTTATTTTATTCAATCTTCACACTACAAGATCGAAATCTTCAGTTGTTATTCTATAAATTATGTTTTTGTTTTTTGAAATTAATTCCATATATATCTTGTAGATTCAGAATTAATAGCTAAGAATCCATAATTATTTTGTAAAAAATTATCAATGAATTAATCATAAATGTTAGAGAAACTCGATGCAAGTATGCTCTAATCATAAGATATATTTGGAAAGGAGGCAAATAGAATGACAAGATAAACAGGATATTCAGAATACTCTAAATCTTAATCAATATGTTTTGATTAAATATTCATGGGTTCTAGCTAAATTTTAAATATCTCTGATTAATTATTAGATAGATACTACTTTAAGTAGAAGTATTTATTTACTAAAATTTTAAAGAAAGAAAATTATTTTGATTTAATCATACTTCAAAGGTCATCTAGAAAGAAAAAAATACATTCAGATAAAAAAATGGGCTCTATATAGAAGACATGTTTATTTAGAGTTATAAACTACCGAATAAGATTATCTCCGTGACTTAAAGACTGTTATTAATAACGTTAAGATAGCAGCAGAATAATTTAAGCTTTTACCAGAAAATGAGATATAAATAACTTTTAGCAATATCTGTTATATTTACGATTTCAATTTGAAATTTTATGAGGAAATTAAATGTAATTTTTTGACATTAAATAATTTTAGAAGAATTTAAATCGTACCATCCAAATTCTTGTTTTGGGAGTATATTTCAAAAATTCATTCCATTTTTTAAAATCTACTTCTAATATTTTTCAGAATACAAAGATTATCAAATAAATTATTTAAGATAAACTTATCCAGCTTTTGATGAACATATGACGAGACTGGATCAAGGAAATATTTTCAGAGGAACTGATTTAAACTCCTTTTTAGTTAAACCTGTCTAAAGGCTTCCTAAATATGCATTACTCATAAAAGATTTAGTGAAGCATACATGGAATAGTCATCCTGATTATTAGAATCTTTTATAAACTCTTTAATAATTTAATTTAGTTACAGCCAAAATAGATCAACTAATGGGACAGTAAATTTATTTTATTATATTTTTAGTATTTTAAAAAATTAAGCGCTATTTGATTTATAAAAAAAGTTTTTCGATGCCTTAAATATCAATATTGTTGAGTCAACCAGAAACTTCATTCTAACTGAAACAGTCTCCTTAATGTAGGGTTAAGAAGAATTAGTTAATTTATATTTTTGTAATGATATGGTGGTTTTATCAAAAACAAAAACAGAATTTAGTGAGAAAGATATTAATGAAAGATTATTAACATTTAGCTATATAAATGAGAATTCATTAATAGAAGATGATGAATCCTTTCCAATGTTTTTAAGATTAATAGCATAAGATTAAACAATAATATTTATATGTTAAGATTTAGAATAAAAATAAAAGATAGTCAAAGAATTTCAAAGTATCATTAAATCTTAAAGTCAAACAATCTACTCTAATAAGTGTGTTAGTAATGAATAATAAAGTGATCTTATAAGAGTTTTCGTTACCTAAATATCAAGAGGACAATCAAGATTACCATTTAAAACATTTGCAAAATACGATGTTTTAGTATTTAATATTTTATATCTTAGATAAACTTTGATAAAAAAGAGTATAAAATTTGGACTAGGCATAAAATTTTATTAAAGATCTAAAATAATCTTAAGAAGTAATTTAAAAAAGAATACGAAACCTAAAAAGACAATAATATTCTATTTTAAAGTTGGGTTTTAAGTAATTTAAAAAAAAATAAAATGAGGGAAGATAAATTATTGTAGAAACATTTTTAGAAACTCTATTAAATTCTCAATATATGAAACAAGCTCCAGATAATTATCTTAAATATCTCGGACTTCCTTAAAAATTTTACTAAAACACTAAATGTTTAAGTAAATAAACTTCTATATTGGAGGTTTCGGACCAATCCAAATCAAGTTAAGATTCATGAACATATTTACAATTTTGTGTTTATCTTTTATGTGTATTGCAATTATATTGTCTTAAATTTAAATTAAAGATAATTTTATTAACAAAATTAAAATGAAATAGAATAGAATTATGTATAATATATAAAAATAATGATCTATTTTTTCATTTTCAAGTATGCTCTCATTTTTTGAGGGAGAAGAGTTTACCAAGAAAACCTGTGTTGCTATTAAAATAAAACATTCCCCCCATAACCAATAATAATACCAGCATCTAATAATAAATAGATTAATTAAATGTACTTGCATCCAAAATTCTGTTGAAAATAATGTTTTTTTCAAAAATGAAGACTCTTATTTAGGTTTAACTGGTTCAGGATGTTATTTTAAGTATTCTTCTCTTTCTTTTTCTTCTTGTTCTCTCTTTTTCTTAAAGTAATCTGTCATTGCATATTCAAAAACCTAAATTAATTAATCAATAAAATACTTCAAAATTAAATTTCCCTTAACCAAATATTTCAGTAACATTTTCTCTACAAAGTCTGATCAATCTTCTGACATACTTTTTGTTATTGAAATTTAATTAATGTTTTGTTACAAGTTCTTTAAGTATTTCATCATTTTCATAATCAATAAGATCCAAATTCATATAAAAAGACATTGTTTAAACTGTTTCTAAGAGTCTTTACAATTCTTGTTTTGCAATCTTAACTTAATCATATTTCTTTTATTCCTTTTGAAATAAATAAAAATATTACAGCATAAAATTCAATAATTCTATAATATTTATTAACCATCTCTTTAACGATTTCATATTCTTAATGTTCTTATGTCAATTGTGGCATACAAATCCTATATAAAAATTACTTATCTGTTTCATTTGGTTGTTAAGTCAAATCTTCTGGATCAACTACATCAGTAACACCTTCTTCATATGGAACTTTTCCATCTTCAATCATTTCTTATTCAATTTCATCAATTTCTTTGGCTCTTAAAAATAAGGGCTCAACTATATCTTAAACATATTATTTCTTTCTTTTAATAGCTTCCATAACTCTATGGGCATGTTCTACATAAATTTCTTTTGCATTTTCCAAACCCATCAATTTCAAAATTCCAGGACCTTATTTGAAAATATTTTCAACATTTGACAAATTAATAGCTTTTTCTATAAGTTCTTTCGCCTTTTATAAATCTTTATAAGTTGACCATTTATCATATAAGAGGGCTTAAGAATATCTAAACAAATATTATGAATTCTCTTTTTATATAACACCTGCATCATCTAAGATCTTTCTTGCTAAATCAAAATGTGACATCTTCATGTAACATACGGACATATTAAGATATAAACCATACATTATGGAATTACACATTTCTTTATCAGCTTCATCCTTAATAAATCGAATAATAAAAATACTTGAATTTGTTCAACTCCATTATACTTGACATTTTCATCAGTGTAAATTGTCATTAATGATTTATATTATTTTTTGAATTCTTTTTATTCTTTTCTATATTATTTTGCTGATTTTTTCATATCTTCTAATTCTTTTCTCTCCTTTTCAGTCATATTCGAGGTATCTTATTATTCATTTGTTTCTTCTTCATCAGATTCTTCTTCAGGTGGCTCTACTACTTCTAAGTAACGGAAACAACCCAAAGCTCTTTCATAGTATCTAATTGCCTCATCATATTCTTATTTTTATAATAGTTTATTTCCTGATTAAGAAATTTAATTATACCTTTTTCTCTAAATTTATCATAAACAAAAAATCTTTAAGCAACTTCGCATTATCTAAGTTTTTTTGTGTTTTCATCATCATGAAACAAAGTACTTTTTAAATAAGTTGGATATGTATCGAATACTTTTCTTCGATCTTTGATTGGACCTAAGATTCAATAATAATGAGCCTTACCCTTTTTAACTTCTTTAGAATCAAATGCCAGCATCCACAATCCACGTGTATCAAGTAGATAATTCAAAGGGCTAATATAATAAGTATCATATTATTCTTCAAGGTGAGCAAGTGGCGGATTTCGTTTTTTTTCACTTGACATGAATGGACATCCTCCCTTAGGTTACTTTTCTTTTTTCTCTTTTTTCTTTTCAGCACTTCCATCAGCGATTTTAATCTCTGGTTGCTGTTGCATTTGTTGGAATGGACATTTGGATTTATCTGTGTACTTTTCATGGCCTTTTGGTGGTTTCATTGCTTCAGAAAAAGGGCAAGAACCAAATTCTATATCTTTCTTCTAGGAACCTTAATTTCCTTGCATTGATTTCAAATATATTTTTAATAATGTATTATTTTATCTAGGGAGGAGTTCTTAAATTATATAAAATATATTTATTCACTGGTCCATGTCAATCATTTTCAAAACTGTACGAATATGCTCATTTTCATCATTAATTTATTTATCATCAACAACTGAATTTGATTTCTTTCTCAATAGTTCTTTAAGATCTTTCAATTCATCCGAATCTATAAATTCTAATTATAAATTTTACCAGTTCTTTCTTATATAGATATTAAAGTTGTCTAATAATGTTATCCTTTATTATTTTATTTTCCTTCATCAGAATCTTAATCATATTGAAAACTGTTTTATAAATTATGTCCAAGCCATTATTAATCACTTGTGCTACAATATTTCTAATAACTTAATGTTAGATCTTGTGATTTATTACTAACATTCCTTTGAGAATTGAGTAGACTTTAATTTCGAACCTTAAAAGTATTCTACACAATTCTGTTTCTAGGAACTATTTTAAACACTTTAAATTAAGATAATTGATCGATGCATCTAATTATTAAATTAGAAAATTGTACCTTTTCTCTTAATTATGATGATAAAAAGAACAATCAATCTTTTAACAATTTTAATTAATACATTGTTTAGTTCTAAATAACATCGGATGATATTCAAGTTCTTTCCAGCCATGACATTTTCCACAATTAAAACCATCCTAACATCCATTGTAATACTCTAAAATATATTCTCCTGTGTTCCAACTTGAACAAGGTATTGGTTGGTATTAATAAATTTATGGTTTTCTTCTAAAATCCTACCAATTATGAGCATAAACACATAAAGCTTTATCATGTTGAGTAAGATTAAAAGGACACCATACAGTCTTATAATAAAACATAAAGAAATCATCATCATATTCTAAATTATGGATCAATTCTATAACTATATCTGATTCAGAGTGTGCGAATGAGCAAAATTTTCCATAATCGCATTAAGAAATATTATGTGGATAAAATGAACAAAATTTAGTTTTATAATTATCTGCTCTATAGAGTTGTTCTACCCTATTGTGGGCTTTATTGCAATTATCACCGTATGGACATTATTAATTGTTTTCAATATAAGCACATAATTCTGCTGAATACTATGCATTATTTCTAAATTTTGATTTTTTATATACCTTTTTCTATCTTTTGCATTGTGGAAGAATGGACAATGTTTGTGACTGTGATTACCTTAAATTTTACAAGGTTAAATTTTAAAAAAAGTTAGATCCAAATGCTCTACTTAATATGAATATTGAATGGGTTATGAGAAATTGAGATTATAATGAGTGACATCAGTTGTTTCTAAAATAAAAATATCCTATTACCTGTATCGCTTAATTTAACATTACGTTCAGATTTTTATGTGCTATTCATGCTTAACATTCCTTTTGGAACTTAAGGCAGTTAAAGTTATTAAGATCTACAATTCCGATTGTTATTGGGTTTATCCCCATTGTTATATCGTTTTAATGCTTTTTTTAATTGATCTTATGGATTGTTCATTAAATAATAAATTATTAATAAATTTAATGATACCAAAATCAAAATTTTCTCTTTTTTTTCCTTTTTAAATATTTTTAGAAGTAGGTTTCATTTTAAATTTGAAATAATTGATTGATAGTTAATAGATTTCATTATTTTATCATACAGATTGAATAATAATTTTAATTTAAAAATTGACAAATTTAAACCAATCAACATTGTATTAAGATTTCAAATTTGAAAATTACAATCTAATGAAAAAGCAGAATAATTAATAGACTGATTGATTAACTATAAGAAGAAGATTAGAAAATAATATATAAAAATATAAGTTGTACGATTATGATAAATAGCAGTTAATTAATTATTTGTATATTTCATTAATTTTGAAATTCAAATTTTACAATAAAATGAAGAAATAGTTTAAAGAAGAAGCGATGCCTCTTATTTTTTATCAATAAGAAACTCAATGTAAATTTTTGCTAAATCATAAAAGCTTACTAAGTAAACCCTGAAGCAATAGAAATAATAAAAAATATTCCATCACCTATAGGAATAGTAGGAGTTGCAGGTATGTATAGAACTGGAAAATCATACCTTCTAAATAGAATGCTTCTAAATAGATCTGATGGTTTTGGAGTAGGTCCAACAGTGTTACCATGCACAAAGGGACTTTGGATGTGGGGAAAACCATTATTAGGTTAAACAAGTGATGGAGAAAGTTGTTCAATCTTAGTTGTAGATAGCGAAGGATTAGGTGCTCCTGATGAAGACTCTACACATGATATTAGGATATTCTCTTTAACTATTCTATTAACATCATGTTTCATCTACAATTCGGTTGGTAGTATAGATGAAAATGCCCTCCAAAATCTTAGTCTAGTTGTTAATCTTACCAAAAATATACAATTAAAGAGGTAATAAATAATTATTGAATTTTAGTGGGTAATCTCTTTAAGATCTTGAAGATTTATCTTAATATTTTCCATAGTTTTATTGGGTTGTAAGAGATTTTACTCTTCAATTAGAAAATAAAAATAGAGAATAAATTACTTCAAAGGAATATTTGGAAAATGCACTTTTAATATAAAAGGGATCATCAGAAGGAATAGATTAAAAAAATAAGATCAGAAGATTGTTGACAGCCTTTTTTAAAGATAGAGATTGTATTACGTTAGTTAGACCTTTGACTGAAGAAGGCAGCTTATAAAATTTGGAGAATCTAGAGTTTGATAAATTGAGACCAGAATTTTTTGAATAAGTTATAAATCTAAGAAAAAAGATACTTAATAGAATCAGACCAAAAATAATGAATGGTAAAACACTTTCTGGTTAAATGTATTGTGATTTAATGCGTTCATATGTTGCAGCAATTAATAATGGAGCTGTGCCTGCTATAGAATCTGCTTGGACTTATATTTGCAAGAATGAATGTTAAAAAGCTGTTGCTGAAGCATTTGATACATATGAATAAATTCTTAAGGAAAATATTCATAATAGATTTCCAATTTCTAATGAAGATTTAAAAGCGTTTAATAAAAGTCTTAAAGAATAAGCATTTGCATTATTTAAAAAGAAATGTGTTGGAGATGCTGAAGAATTTAAATTAGAATTATCAAGGAGAATTAAGCAAAGATTTGCTGCAGTGAAATAAGAAAATGATAGAGAAGGTTCTAGAATGTGTTAATAATTTATTTAATAAGAGTTTTAACCAATTGATAGAAAACTTAAGTTGGGAGAATATAAATCTTTTGGAGAATATGAAAAGGACATTAAAATGTTTTACAACTTTTTTATTGAAAATGGACCTAGAGTAGGGAATAGAAATTAAATCATTTTAGAATTTCTACAAAGAGCTTTAATAGAAGGATCAAATTTATTTATTAAATAGTATGCTTAAGAAACTGATATGACAAAAAATATTGCTTTGGAAACCTAGAAAAAATTAGAGTAGGAGTTGAAAGAAGTAAGATAAGATAGTTTGAAGGATAAAAATAATCTATTGATGAAATTAGCTTAAGTTGAAAGTGAGAAAAGTGATATAGAACTTAGAGAATAAGTTTCAAGAGATAATTTAGAAGAACTCAAAATACAAAAGGATTAAATAGAAAGAGATTTAAAATTAGAATCTGAAAATGAGAAAATAGAATTAACTAGATAAATATAAGAATTAAAGGGATAGGTATTAAAAGCAGAAGAATTCAATAAAGATTTAGAAAGGAATACACTTTTTGGAAACTCTGAGTTTGAAAAGGAAAGGGCTTTATTGGAATAAAAGATATCTTTTTTTGAAAAATTAGTAAATGAAATGAATGCAAAGGAAGTTGAATATTAAAATGAAATAAAGAATCTTAGAAAAGAACATAATTTATAATCCAAAGATTAATAAACTAAATCAGATTAAATGGTTAGATAATTACAGTAGAAACTTAATGATTTATAAGAGAAGTTAAATGAAATGGAAAATGAATTAAGTGAGAAAGAATCTCATTTTGAGAATGATTTCAAAAAGTTTGAACATAAAGAAAAGAGTTTAACAAAGTAAAATTTTGAATAAAATGAACAAATACAATTATTAACAAGAGAAATAAAGGAATATAAAAGAAATGAAGAATAAATGTAATAAATGTTAAAGAATGATGCTAATAATTAAGTAAATGAATTATTAGAAAAAATTTAAGGATTAGAAGATCATATGAAATCAAAAGATGATTAAATGAAATAAATAAAGAGTCATAGTGAAAAGGATAAGGCTTTGATGTAATAAAAAATGGAATTTATGGAAGTATAATTAGATGAATATAAAAAATAAATTGAAGAAAATAAAAAGTCTCATGAAGCTATTATGAAAGCATTCGAGAATTCAAATAATGAATCGACTTATAAGATTGATGCTGCAAAAATGAATGATTTAAGAGAATAACATAAGAGGGATCTGAAAAATATAGAAAATGAATATGAAACTGTAAAGAAGAGATTATAATAGTAAGTAGATTAATTAAATGAGAAAAATAGCGAATTAGAACTTAAAGTTAAATTTGAAACTGGAGATCTTATTAAAGAAATTGAAAATCTCAAGGAATAACTGTAAACAACAGAAGAATAAAGAAATAAATTACTTGAATAAAACAAAACATTAGATGGATAAAAATTATCAATTTTGAAAGATTAGGAATTAAGATATTAGAAGAAGATTAAGTCTTTAGAATAAGCTATGGATGAAGCAGATACAAAAACAGCAAAAGAAGTTAATTTAGCTTAATCAAAAGCAGAGGAATCGTTGACTTAATTGAAAAATTTTTATGAAATTGAAAGAGAGAGATTAGAAAGAAGAATTTGTGAAGAGAAAGAAAAAAGTGAAAGGAAATTTTAAGCTGCTTAAGAAGAATTTTATCATAAATTAAGAGAAACTGAATAAAATTATGAGGAGGAAATTGAAACTTTAAAAGACGATTTGAGAGATTAAGTATAATAGTACACTAATACAATATAATAATATGATCATGAAATAGCTTTGAAATAATAAACTATTGAAATCTTTGAAAAACATATAAAAGAAACTAAAGAATAGCTTATATCACTTTAGAATAATAATAATGCTACTTTAGAGTAATAAATGAATTCTTTTACTACAGAAAGAAAGAGTTTAATCTCTAAAATTGATGTTTTGTCAAGTTAATTAAATAATCTATAAAAAGATCATATGGCATTATAATAAAAAAAAGATCTTTTGGAAAATGAGAAGACAAGGAAAGAATAATAATATGAATAGACAAGGAAAGATTGGTTAGAGGAAAAACGAGAATTAATAGATAGGTTAGAGGAAACTAAATCAAAACTTTAAAAAATGAATGATGAATTTTTAGAGAAGAAGATTGAATATGGACGGGAAACAGCTTTAATTTAACAATAAAATGAATTTTAATAAAAAAAGATAGAAGATTTATAAAAATAAATTGATACATAGTAATCAAGATTTGATGAAAAAATAAAGTAGTAAAAAAATGAATATTCTGTTGAATTAGAATAAAAATTAGAAAGAGCATAAGAGGAAAAAACAGCTATTGAGAGTAAATATGAAAAGATTAAGAAACAATTAAAAGAAAGTGAATATCAATATAATAAGTAAGGTTCGACTTTGGAAAGAGAAAAAGCAATTTTAATAGAAAAGTTAGGTCATTTGGAAGCAAGAAAAAATGAATTAGAATCTAAAATTAAAGATGAATCAGCAAATGTAGCTTAATAATAGGCAGCTTTAAAAGAATAAATAGCAGTAGAGAAAAAATAATTATAATAAGAATTAGAAAAATATAAATAATTTAATCTTTAATTAGAATAAGAGAAAAGTGAAATTTATACTAATTATGAAAGAGACAAAGCTTTGTGGGAAGGTAAATTTTAATTTTTGGAACAATAAAAAGAATAGGCAAAATAAGATTTGGTAGATGCATTAAAAAAATTTGAAATGACATTAATGCATTTATAAAGAGCTAGATCAAATGAAAAAGATGAATAAGAAAATAATTTAAATGAATTATTGTTAAGTGTTGAGAGAAAATATTAATCTTAAATTGAAGAAGCTAATTAAACTCACTAAAGAATTGTATAAGATTATGAAGATAAGATTAGAAGATTATAAAAAGAAGTTAAAACTCATAAAGATAAGATTTTAATTGATTAACATGGAAAAATTGGGAATTAATTATTATCAGAAAAAAAGTTTGCAGAAATGCTAGATAATGAAAAGAGATTACAATAAGAAATTGAAAATATTAAATAAGATAGAGATTAGAAAATTTTTGAGTATTAAAAAATGTTAGAATAAGAGAGGGAGAACTTAAAAGCTAAGATAGTAGAATTAGAAACTAAATATAAAGAAGTTGAAAGCAAAAGGTCTACTCTTATTTTTGAGTTTGAAAAAGAGAGAGCTAAATGGAATTTAGATCGGGATCATCTAAATAATATTAAAAATGAATTATCTGATCAATTGGAGAAATTAGGAGAGAAAAAAGAATAATTATTAAGGGAAAATGAAAAACTAAAAAATGAATAAAGAGCCACTAGACGAAGTGTTGCTGCCCATAATATGACAAGTAACAACATAAAGACAGGCAATACTTATAGAAATCCAATAAATAATATATCAAGTATTTTTATAATAAAATTATTTTAGCAATAGGTCTACAAAAATTGAGTCCAACTCATTCAAATAACACTTCTACTTCTTCCTCTAATATATCAGTCCTTAGAAAAAATAACTTATCTGATATAACTAATTATGAAAAAACTGCTCCTTTGACATAACAATCATTTTAAAATAACAAATATTACTATTATGGAAATTAATAAGGATAAAACGATGATTCCATAATTGGGTAGAGTGATTTTCAAAAATGATATAATTAATATGTGTAAAACATTTTATATTTATTTTAATGAAATCATAAATCTCATCAGTTGATATGAATTCCTATGTTAGAAACAATTTTGTATTAATCAATATTAAATGCTTAAATTTGATTCTATTCAATATCAAAGTTAATATATTTTTTCACTTAATATTTTAAATACCCATCAAATTTAAAATGATTTTAAATTAAATTATTTATCAATAAAGGTTGAATAAAAAATGTTTTATTATAAATTTTTGCGGTTATTAAAATAATAAAAAAAAATTTACGCCCGAACAGGGTCTCGATCCCTGGACCTAGAGATTAAGAGTCTCTCGCTCTACCAAGCTGAGCTATCCGGGCGTATTAATATCTCTAATTGTTTATAGTTATTTAAGGACCATGAAAACTTAAATTAAACATTGAATTAAGTTAGTTATTAGAGTTTATCATTTATCTTTATGTTTGAGATCTAACCAACTTAATTTAACAGAAAAAAATATTACTATTACTATTACTATAATTTAGTTAAAATTTGGGAAAGCTATTACTATAGAATATACAATAAATTTAAATAAAAAATAATTTATATATATTGGTTAATAATGGATTAGAATAATAATTAAGAAGTTGACAATGAAATTTAATATCCTTTTTAACCAATGTTAACTGAGGATCAATTTCATTTATTTTAAGATGTAAAGGTTAAATTGATAGGTTAAAATGGTAAGGATATTGAATTTACACCATTGTCTGGGAATTTACTTATTACAAATGAAAGATTATGTTGGTATAGTTTACCTTAAAATAACGATTAATTATCAGTTGAATAAGGTTAAAAAGAGACATAAAATTAATAAACGCAAGAAAATGGATCTTTAGTATCAAATATTAATGGAAAGTCTTTTATGTTTAATTATGAAACTTTAGTTTCTCATGGACAATAAGGGGATTAATTTATGTGTTTTTTAGGTTCTCAAGAAGAAGAAGAAATGGAATTAGAAGAAGAATAAGAAGCCTTAATTGAATTAATTTAACAATAAAATCCTGCGGAAATAGTTAATTTAGGAAAAGGTGAATATTAGGTATATATATATGTTAAGATAGATATATTTTGATCTTAGTAAGCACTCAAAAGAAACATAACTTAAAATAAATGATATTTTTACAGATCTAGCAACAGCAAATGTAGAAATGGAGGAAGAAGGCGATGAATTTATGGATGAAATGATTACAGCTGATAACATTGATTAAGATGGAAATATTATTGTCAAAAAAAAATAATAAGAGGATGATAATGAAATAGAAGATAATGATGAAGATTATGAAGATGTAGATGATGATGAAGAAGAAGAAGAAGAAGAAGAAGAAGAAAATTAGTTTGATAAAAAAAAGAATAATTAAGATAATAATTGATTTTCATTTCAATATAATTTCATCTACACAAGACTCTATTCCCATTAATGGTTAAACATCTTTATTGTTAACAAGTTCAAATTATTTGAATCTTGGGACAATAAAGCTTTTAAATTTAAATTCTTTCTCTAAATTTTATCCATCTCCCTCTTTACAAATTTTAATTGTTTTTCCTTAAAAGTAACATTGTTCAAATAATTCAACACAATTTTTGTCTGATAATATTAAGTCTTCGTCGACAATATAAGCCAATATTGAAACTTAAGCTTATATTAATTATGCATCATTCCCTATATATCAAATAATTAATTTACAAGTTCCTATTTCTGCTTAGACTTTATCTTCATATTTTAAATTTTGTAATTAAATCTTTACAGATTAATTTTTAAATAGAAATTCAGTTATACCACCAATCAATATTGGTTTATCAACATTCAAATCATATGAAAAATTAATAAATGCCTTACCTTTTTATTCTTTAAGCCAAGGATGATTATTGGAGACAGAAAATGGAATAAATTTAGGAAATAAAGCATGTTTTGATCCAGATATTATACATAATTTTATCATCTTAACAGAATTAGTTATTTACAAATATGCATAGCCATTATCAATTTTTTAAACTTATATTCCCACTTGACTAGAACTTCCTTATAAACCTATAATTGAATATGCAAAATTATCTTCATATACTGGAACTATCATTTATTATTTAAATGATGTATAATAAGCTACTTCAACTCTAGGATCAAATATTGCTAGCCATTAAACTTAAATTGTAATGGGATCATCAATGTATTTTTTATAGATTATTTTAAATCCTTTTGTATTCACCTCAGCTACATCAATTTCAAATCCATATTTTTAACCTGACATTGATAATTTTGTTAAGGAAATATAAATTATTGGTGCTTCCAAAAATGGTTCTGAAAATGTAATATCTTGGGTTAACTTATCATCCTCTAAAGTGATACTTTTCTCAATTTATTACTCAGCTTTCACTCTATCATAAGCAAAGGCTATTGTTATTAAAAGAATTAAAAAACGAAAATTCATTTTTTTGTTATAATAATTATATAATATTTTAAAATAAGGATTACTTAATTATGCTATCAGACTATTTTCAGTTTTATAAGGATAAGAAAAACAATTCTTATATGCTCTTTGGAAAATAGAATAATAAAGAGCATGCAGATATGTTTTCGTTGTTTAGAATGTAACATAGAGGTGAATTCAGAATCATCATAACTCATTTCCTTAATAAATTGGAATTAAAATAAGATGCTGAATAGATTATAAAATAAAACCTAAGTAGTTTCTACATATGGAAGAATCAAAAATAGGAAGTAGAGGTATATTTTATTGATGGGGCATTAACATAAGAAATAAAATATAAAAATAGTATTTCCGATTAAACATATTAATAATTCTATGATATCTTATTGAGTTTAAGTAATTTGAATATTTTTGATGCCTAACAAAATATCACTTTTGAAAATTTTTATAAACAATTAGATTAATTATACCTTAATGTTGCAAAATTAGTTCAAAAAGAATAAAAATAAGGTAACACAGATTAATATTTTAAATCCTTGAAAATTAAAACAAGGAATAGTATCTGTTTGAGACCCAGTGGAGACATGTAATTAATTTTTTATAAATAGAATTAAATTGGAGAAGATAAACAATGATATCTCTAATTATAATAACGTCAACATTTACATATCTACAAGACTTCCATTTTGCAATCCTAGTTAAGAAGACTAAGAATATCTAGTATATAGCTATCAAGGTTAAATAGATTAATAAACTTTTTTGCCACATGGGAAAGGAATATTGAATTGTGAAGGGGCATTTGAATTTAAAGGTAAATTTATGGATGGAATGGCAACAGGAAGAGGAACTTTAGATTTAAAAAAATTAAAATAAAAGTTGGAAGGGGATTTTTAAAATGGATTTAAGCATGGAGAATTTATAACTACAAATCCTAATTAAACTACTACAGTTGGATATTATTAGAATAATATGAAATAAGGTGTATTTACTACCAAAAAATAGAATGGGTCTGTATTGCAGGAATTATATTATAAGAATGATCAAATAGTAAAAAAGAATGAATGTAAATATAATGAAACTATGATTTCTACAAGATATTTAGCTAGTCATAAAGAGATTTCAATCAATAATCATTTTTTTTCTAGTTTGACTGAAGATAAATGGGTAAATTAAATGATAGTTGATTATTATTTAAGAATTTTAAGTGATTATTATAAAAATGTTTCAAATGCAAAAATACTTCTATTTAATACAGCACAATCATAGGATTTATTTACAAATTAAATAGGTTTATTAGATCATAGTAGTCTAAAATTACATTAGAAATATTAAGAAATTATCAATTAATACTAAAAGTATGACAGGTTAATTTTTATTTTGAATGATGAATAAACGCATTTTCTAGTTATAGTATACCAAAAGCAATCCTTGTATATGCTAAATTCATACACTACAATAAAAGATTAAAAATTATTATCTACTGTAGCCTCAATATTCCCAATAGAACTGAATAAATAATAAATTTAAGTGGAATAGCAAAAAAATAATCATGACTGTTCATTGTATTCAATTTATAATGTGATGTTGCAATATAAATATTATAATGTAGATGTCGATAAGATTGATTACAAAGTCTCTTTTAAGTACATTAAAAAACTAAGACTCCATTTGAAAAATGTCATAAGTAATGATTATGCTCATATAATCCTTCATTAAAAATGATCAAAAAATATATTAATATTAGTTTGATTATTGCAGAATAAATAATAAATTTAATAAATAAAAATTATCAAAAATTATTAGGATTAGGTCTCTATTCATGACCAGAATATCTCTTTTTAATATCATCTATTAAAAAAATAAATTAATATAAAATACTTCTTTTTTTTAATCTATCTTCTAATGCATTCTTTTAATTATCAAGATCCTTTTGCATCATTTCATCGAATTGAGCAACATGATCATCATAATCTTACAATATTTATTATGCCTTGTCATACTCCTTCTCTAATCTATCATGCATAGTTAGGAATGTAGCTAATGAATTTCTGACTTAAGGTTTATTCATATTCATATAAGCTTCCATTTCTTCTACATTTGATTATTTACTATAAGATTCTTAACTTTTTTCTAGCATTTATTGCAATTAAGTGTTATCACTGTTTTAAATGCATTATCTGACTTATGGTTATTCTAATAAACTATTAACTTTATCCTTAAAATAAATCATCAATCCATCCTATCCTTGAAGTTATTCTATTATAATAAGATAGCTATCAATTAAAGTTCGTATTAAATCAATATTAGGGTTATGTAATAATGATTATTTTGGCTCTAAGGACAATAAAGATATGTAGAATTCTGGAGGTAAAATTTATTTATTTAGGTTTATTTATTAATGCTCCTTTTTCATCTCTGTAAAATAATTCATAGCAGCTCTGGTATTCACTTGATTCTATTTTTATTTTGGAAATATCAAAAGACGAGGAGACTTTTGTTCAACTTATAATTTCTTTTAATTCATGTAATTATTCATTTATTTTTTTATTATTATTAAATTAGACACAACCAAAAAATAAAGTTTAAAGTTTGTCTATATGTACAAATGGAAATAAATTATCATTTTTTAGCTTATTGAGCAGCCAAATCCTCGTCCATTTATTTAAGTTAAGCACCTCCTCGAAGAAGTCCTGATCTTCTAGCAGCTACAAGACCTACTTTTTAACCTGGTGGAGCATATCTAGATAGAGTTGATGGATGTCCAATATGTTATTAATTACCACCACCCTATAATGAGATTAATTAAAATAAAATACATGAGGATGATCTACTGGGTTCATAGCTACACCTCTGACTCTAGGCCAAACCTTTCTTAGTCTTCTATATTTATGGAATTATCTTCCAGCTTTTAATATAGGTTTTTCAGTTCTTCCTCCTCCAGAAATCAAACCAACAGTAGCTCTGCAAAGTGAACTTAATGTTTTTCTTGTACCAGAAGGTAACCTAACTCTAGTTTAAGCTCCATCATCTGAATGACCTATGATAGTAGCATAACATCCTGTAGCTCTTCCCAAGGCTCCTTTATCTCCAGGATGTTCTTCCAAATTGCAAACAACTGTACCTTCTGGAATAGATCCAATAGGTAAAACATTTCCTGTTGCTAATTATGCTAGATATTATTAATTTTAAGAGATTACCCTTAGAACCGCAATAAATGTATTATCCAGTATAAGCACCTTCAGGAGCAATAAATAGCTTAGTTTATTTTTTGTATTTATAAGGATCATTAAATTCAACTTTAGCTAAAGGAGCACCTCTTCCTGGATCATGAATAATCTCAGAAATTACACCTCTTACATAACCATGTCTTTCAGCATAATCAAGGTGTCTATATTAAGGACTTCCAACTCTTTGATTTTAATGTGCTTTGAAGACACTATTAGATTTACCCTTTCTCTATGCTATTATGTTATAAGATGAGAAGGTTACTTCTAATTCTCTTGCCCATATTTAAAAATAAATTTTAAATTTTAATATTAAATGATCAATCATTTTCCAACTCTTAGATTATCCCAATATCTTTTATATTTTTTATTATGCAATTCGGTCATTGTTTAATGAAATCTTTCTCTTCTTTAACTGTTGTATTCCATTAGATCGAGATCTTAGATATGTTTCTAATTGATTTCCTAAATAGATTCTACTCTTGTTTCAGTATCCTTTTTTTCCATTGCTTATAACAACTCACTAGCCAAATTTATGTTTTTCTTTTTGCCTTTTCTGAAACTTGGAATAAATTATGCTTTCTCATTGAATTTATCATATTTAGTAATCATTCTTTCGATTTTAGCTTCTTAAAACATTAGGTAATTAACCTTTCTCGTTTTGATTTCCTCATCTTTAGGCTTGAAGACTACTCAAATCAAATAAATTACACGTATTTCCTGACATCGATAGATTTTAACTATTCCAAAACCCATCATTATATTTAGTCTTTAAATGTTAGATCTATTTAAAATCTAAAGAAGGTAAAGAATGATGCGATCTAAATTAAGAATTACCATAATTATAAATCTTTTAACTAACTCTCTCGACTTCTTTTTAAATAAATTTTGGTTAGTTGCTAAATCTTTGATTCAAAAACACCTTTATTTTCTCTTAAGAATTCAACCTCTATTCAAGAAGATCAATATATCCACCAAATTATTCCTTACCATTTATCTATCTTCTTAAAACATCACCAACAATATCTATTCAATACCTATTGATCATATACACCTTGCTGATTTTCTAATTTCATAATCCTTTAGTTCTTTTTAAATATTTCCTTTAATTATTCTTACAACTCCACTCCTCTTTTAGTAACTGTGATTCGTTAACAAGACATATATAATTTAATTTAATAAATGTTTTCCAAATTTAAGAACAAGTAACAATAACATTAATAACAATGCAATCAAATTACTCCTGCTCCACATGCTTAATCACCAAATCCTTAAAATACCTCAATCATTTCTTAGTAAACACCTTCCAAAGAATCCATGTTTAAAGGAACTCTTAAAGTTAAAACTCAATCATAATATCAGCCATAACAATAATCCTAACAAAATGAAACTAACCTACATCTATAATAATAAACTGCTCCTCCTATTAGCTCTGATGACGGTTCTCCTCATAAGGAAATAAATCACTTAGTTGAATTTCCTGTTGATTAAAATAATATAGAATTTAATGCTGAAACCCAATCAGATCTTATCCCAAGTAAATAGAAGACCTCTGGTTTTAATTTCCTATCAAAAACTAAACATAAGGTATCATAGTCTACAGATGAATCGATGTAGGATTAAAATGAAAGTTTCATTGCATATGGAATCAATAGTCAACAAAATTCTACATAAATATATCCTTAGGATTAAATTTGTTTTACTTTTTAAACTCAAGATATCAAGCATTAATATGCTAATGAAACCAATAAAAAAGAAGCTACGCATACTTAAAACAATATAGATCATTCAATTGATTAATAATAAAAAGAAAAAATCACTTTTAATCTTCAACATAGTTAAAATGAAATTTAAAATTTAAATTCTAATTTGCAGAATTAAGTTGTAGAATCATAACATAAACAATTCTAAACATTGCAAATGCAACTAGACTGCTTTTAACAATAACAAAATTAAAAATTAGTTGAAATATTTTTAAATCAATAAAAAATCGAATCTTTGATATGTAATATATTTAGTATATATAATTTAGCTGCTAGTTATTAGTCACTATAAGAAATGTAAAATAGACTCATTAAACTATCTGTAGAGTAATCAGAACTTAATGAATCAGAATAGCTTTAAAATTCACTATAAGTAGAACAAGTCGAAATTTAAAATAAAATTCATAATATTGAAGAAGAAATAAGAATTTAGGAATTATAATTTGAAAATTTATAAAATCTAAAGGTACAACTTAAATAAGATGAATAAAATTATTATCTTCTTATTGCTTAATAATTAGATAAAATTGAGGAACTCCATATAAAATTTACAGATTAATAATAAAAAGACAAGATCTCTACTATTAAATAATTATAATAATTAGTTCATGAAGAGAATGAAAGGATTAAAATTTAAAAAATTCATTTGGACATTGATTAAAAGCATATTGATGAAGAAGAACAACATTTAAATTTGATAATGGATAATTAAACTAAGGAATATAGAATTTCTTATGAAAAATTATTACAATAGAAATAAAATTTAGATTCTGAAATAAAGTAGCTTTAATTGATGTTAAATCAAAAAAAATAAGATCTATAATAGATAGATACAGATTTAATTTCTACTAAAGATCTAATTAAATAGGTTTAAAAAAAATTCCATCAGTAATTAGATAAAGTATTAGATAAAAGAACAAAAATAAAGGATGAATTAAAAGGTTTAGAATTAGAATGCATATAAACTATAAATTTAGAATAAGAATGTATTAGCAGATAATAAGATTATGAATCTAAACTTTAGTCCTTATAAGATTTATTAATTATCATAAAAGAAAAGAAATCTCATATTTAATAAAGTACTTATGAGATACAAGCATAATGTTAATAAGAAATGGATGTCTTTTTAAAATATCAATCTTCCAAAAAAATTAGTTAAGATGCTTAAGAAAAATTATAATAAGTTTAAAGATAAATAGATAGATTAAATTATCAGAGAAGTATTAGCTAGTAATTTTTGCATGACATTTTAAATAAGAAAAGCGAACTTTAAATTAAACTTCCAAAAATGATTGATAGTAAAGCTTAATTTGTTTAAAGTAAAAATTTTAAAGGAGCTGCTTAAATTAATGAATAAATTAAAGAAATTTAAAACTAAATAATCATATATGAAAATAATATTTCTCAAAATCAATCAAAAGAATCACAGCTCATATAATCTATTAATGAAATAGAGGATATAATATTACTGAAATAATAAGAGTTTAAATAAATCAATCAAATAACAGAAATATTTAGATATCAATTTCAAGAATTTAAGTTGAAGTAAATTGTATAAATAAGCAATAATCAAATAAATCATTTAATCTAAGAGGTATTATAAAAAATTATTTTTTAGATTAAAGATGAATTAAATTTATTATTTAATAAATACTAGTCAATCTTGAACTAAACTTCAGTTTAATCTCAAGACTATTTGTAACTTAATTCAAATTCTCTTATAAGAAATTGTGAAAAGAATTAATTAAATCAATTTGACCAAGACTTAATTCATAATTAATATTAAGATAATCATTATCCTGAAATACAATAAGAAATAAAATAATTGAAAGAAAAAGCCTTTTAGTATGCATAAGTATAATATTAATAATATAATTTAGGATGATTAATTTTAAGAAGCCGATAAAATACAATAATTAATAAATTTTTATTAAAGAGAAGCTTCAAAATCAATAGATTATGTAAACAAAGGGTTAGAAATTGCTTTGAAGGAAAGATTATTTAAATGAAAATTGAGTTTTTGAATTAAAGGACTTTATATATTATATAAGTTGACTTTAAATAGAATCTTAAATTTATATAATTTAATTTCAATTAAATATAGAAAATTTTTGAACTATCAATTACTTATAATTATTTATTTTTATTATTAAGAAATTCAAATATTTCTTAACAAGTTATTGTCAGTAAAATGTTAACTTTTTGAAATCACAAAAAATTTCAATATATTATTAGGATCTTTATAATTTATAACGTTTTTAAGAAACTAGAAATTCTTATGTTTTCTCTTTAGATCTCTTAAGAAAATAAAAGAATTTTAGAAAATAATTAATTGAATTTTTGACAGTTAGAAATAAGATTTATTTATTTTAAATCAAAAAAGATTTAATCAAATTAATTATATATAATTAAATGACAGCTAATTATAAATAATATCTTTCAGTGTGTGTTAATTCTTTCAAAGCAAGATATAAACATTTATTAAATATTTAAAATAAATTATAAAAAACAATTTTGTATAAATTCATAGGAAGTTTAATAATTTTATTCCTTAAAGTCCTCCTTACTTTAAAATACGATATTTGTTATTTTTCTCAATCTCATCTTCCATTGGATTAATTCTTATCAATATAGAATCATTAATATCAAATAAAATTCTATCTCCCTTAATCCTAATACTTGTTATTGCTGTTCCTGCTCCAATTTCTATAACACAAGCTTTTTTATCTTTATTCTTATTAATAAATTCTTGAAAACGTTCTTCTTATTTTGAATAAATAGTAGAAATCCAATCCCAATCATTAAACATCAAAATATTTGGCCTTAAAATATGATTGAATTCGCATTTAGGTAAAGGATCTGATGCTTCAAACTTGTTTAAATCAATCTTTAACTTTGGAAATTTATTTGCAATATACAATTTATTGCATTAAGTACACTAAAATGTATGAATTGAACCATGGATTTCATATACTTTATTTTAATCAAACCCTGCCTTTTAAAATTATCCATCGACATTACTAGTAACAATAAAGTAATCTTTTGTTTTACACCAATTTTTTAATATTTAAAATCCTTCATGAGGAACTGTATTTGTATATAATTCTAATCTATGTCCATAAAAACCCCAGAATAAATATGGATTATTCTTCAAAAATCCAGGATTAGCACAATCTTAAAATCCATATTTATTTTGAAAAGGTCTATATGCCTTCCAAAATCCTTAATCACCTCTATAGTCTGGTAAGCCCGAATCCACTCCCATACCAGCTCCTGCTGTGATGATTATAACATCACATTCTTTTAAGAACTTTTACATTTAAATAAGCTCCTAATTTTACATATTAATTTAAAAAAAAATTATTCTTTTATTTATTATTATAAATCATTTCTTTAAATTATAAATTTAGTATACTGATGAAATCTGAAATAAAGTTCTTGAAGGGATACTTTATTAAACCACTTTGTTTAGATAAATTTTTAAACTCATATTTCTGATCATTAATTTATAAATAAGAATAAAACTTTGCAATTTTAGAAAACTTAAAATTTCTTTATTTAAATTCTTATTAAAAAATTTTATCAATAAAATTAAAAGTCAAAATTTATATTTCAAAAAAAAGCTAGATTATCTAGATTAGAAGATAATAATAATTAATCATTTTGATAAGAAATTTGATATCATTCTTATCAATAATCAAAAAATAATAAAATAAATCAATGATACCCGCGAGTAAAACAATAATTTTGTAATTTGATAATTCTTTTAGGTGAGAATAGATTCTAATTATTCAGGGAATTATTTAAAATTTATTTGATATCAATTTATAATTAATTTGATTAATAATAATTATTCAGATTTAGAATTTATAACATTAATTCTTTTACTTTATAGCTGATCAAATGGAGAAATTCAACTAAAAAATTGTATCCATTCTTAATTTAACTGCGATTGTCCAATATTTCATCCCTAACTTTTCTTTGAGAATCAAAATAAAAAGGATTTGATCTATGATAATTCAGATCATTAACTAACCGAAGATATATAACAAATGAATAGGCTTATGCTAAATTAATAATAAAGGATATATGATCAAAATTATTATCACAAAAAATGAGTGTGTTTATTTCTAGTGTCTCTCAATTAAAATGACATATTAAAATAGAAAAATGTGAAATTTAAGAAGGATGCATAAGCATTTTATTATTTAATGTTTAAAGTAGTGAATTTGAAAAATAATGATAAGAAAATAAAATAATACGAATTTATTATTAGTAATGAATTTCATTGGTTAAGGATAAATAATTAAAATAAAAATAATCATAAATATTTCATTTTATCATGTAGGTTCTAATCTAAATCACAATTAAGAAATAAAATAGGTAAATATCTACTGCAAAATTAGCTAAATGATTGCTTTACTTTAGTAAAGAATACCATGAAAAAAAATATTTTAGTCTAAATCTTTAAATTATTGGTCTAATAGTTTATTTCTAATTGACTATTAATAAAGAAAAAATAATAACCGTAAATGGAAGAAGAAAATTGAAAAATAATAAGTCAATAAGACATATCAATATTTAATATAATATTGATGAGACTTTAAAATTATGCTTAAGGGAAATAATTTTTATTTATTACATAAATTAAAACGTAATATTTTGGAATTGGGATTCATTTTTCCTATTAATGACCTTTTTTAGATAGCTACAAGTGTAATTTTATGCTTATTGATCAAATTAAGATGAAAAGAAATGATAAAACAAATAATTTCTTTTAAATATTCAATAATTCTACTCAGCTATGGGGCTTTAATAATTCTATATAGGAAATTTATATTTGGCTTCTCTTTAATTTATTGGAGTAAAGCAGTGCTTATGAAAGTAAATATAACTGGAACATATAAATTTGACAACAAACACTCAGAAAGTATTTTTGAAATAATCAAATTATTTTATCCATTTAATAAATGTTAATCGTTCATATTTTAATCAAAAGAAGATGGTAATTAAAAAAGGGTTACCTTTCATAATTGAGATTAATTAAGAAGAAGAATTTATATTTCAGTGACATTTTAATTAAGAAAAAAAAAGTGATAGTAAATTATTAACAGCTGAATTTTAGATAATCAAAATATGGTTATACTACTAATGAAATATTAACTTTATATATAATGTAAAGTAATCAAAATTGAAGCAATTCATTAAGAATGTAATTTTAAATTTCTCTTAATTCTCTTTAGATAGTTGATAAATTCGATTTGGTTTCAGTCTTAAACTAAGCAATGGCTTACAACATTTATAATTTTATTATTCTTATTTTAATGTGTTGTTTTTGTTCTTCTGTAGTTTCAGTTTTCTATAAGGTTTCATATAAAGAATTTTCTGTCTCTTGGATTTAAATTAGAGTGTTAGTCAATTTTTGTGAAATTGTATTGAGACTGCTTGAATTATGAAGTTGATAGTATTATAAAAATGTTGGTATTTAAATATTGGTATTTTCTTTGTCTTAATCATGAAGGTAATATTTGGTTTCGTAATTTTCGGATAAATGTGAAACCGTGCTATTGTTTGAATTCATCTAACAGATAATTAAGATATTCTGAATGTGTATAATTAAAATTAAATGATTCATTTATCTAGAGGATTGAAGAATCAACTCAGACAAGTGACAATTCAAACATTTGCAAATACTACTAAAGTACCTAATCCCTTTGCTCATCATGATGATCATGGAGATCACGGAGATCATGGAGACCATGGAGATCATGGGGATCATGGACATGGAGATCATGGTCATGGACATGGAGATCATGGTCATGGAGTACCTCATGGCAGAGGAAGACCTAAGGTTGAATACAATACAATCACTCAACATTTGGATCATTAGAATTTGTATACTTATTTTGAGTGTAATGAATGATTATTAAATCTTAGAGGGTCCTGGTTATATGTATTATCCAGGTGTCAATTATAATGAAGCTCACGGCAAACCTTATGATTGGAGAGATGATCCAAAATACAATCCAGACTACATTACTCCAACTAAACATGTTGGATGTCCTGATCCAAAAACA
>JPFM01000055.1:129514-231454 GCA_000733375.1 Paramecium sexaurelia
ATCAGAAGATTGTGATTTCTAAAACTGAAAGTTTCAGAACTTAGCATTTCAGTAAAAAGAGGTCCCCATGTGGCCTTGGGCATTAATGGCTACTATGCCATTGGTTTACTTCTGTAATAATTTCTAAACTTATTCTTTTAAGGGGCTGAATTCCTTTATCAAAGATATCCAGATGAAGATCATTGGAGAATTACTCATCCTCCCCCTCTCAACTTCCCAGATAGTGAAGTAATTATATTCATCTACATATTTAGGATACTGATGATACTGATACTTATTAAGATTATCACTCACCAAGTGGCAAATTCTTAAGGGATATTGGTATTATTGGAGATTTGTGGTTTGACATCAAGGATGGTAAAAAGGTTATGAATAAATGGTCTGGATGCAACCAACCACTCCCTGATATTTGAATAATACAAAAACAAATTATCATAAAATTATTAAATTAAATTTAGATGACAAATCTGTACAATTTATTAGTTATTACCATCCTTTTAAGTTTGTCTAAAATTATTTTGAGAAAATTGTAAACAGTTTTGAAATTATTGTATCTTTTTTCTATTCAAATTCATCATCTTTTATACATAGAGCTGTTAAATTCTATTTAGATTTCATAAACAGTTAGTTTAGAATGATATGTTTACAAAAATAATTATAATAGTCCTCAAAATTAAATTATTAAATAGAAATTAATATTTCATTGTTCAAAACTCTAGAATTCTTTCAAAGCTTAATAATCTTCATTTAATCTATACGATCATTATATTCTACAGCGATTGAACTCCTATTATTCAAAATTTAAATCATGTAGCTAATGTATTCTGTTCTCCAATGATCAAGTTTATTAATGTATAAAAACGGTATTTATATAAATATTATTATTATTGAAAAAGAATGAAAAGTATTTCAGGAATGTTAGTCATTCTCCTTTTAAGTTAGAGTGTATTTTGCAGCCCAAAAAAGATCAATACAGACTTTTTAAATTTACTTAGTTCTAAAACAAACGTCTTAAGTTCTCAAGATGCCATATAATCAGTGCTTACTTTACTTGAAGATCTTTAAGGTGCAAATGTTGAAGCTCAAGACAAGGCAGACCTTACCTTCTAAAGATTTGAATCAGCTATTTTGAAGGATATCAATGAGTTCTCAGGAATTGTTAATGTTAATTCAAAGAGTGCTGCTGCAGCTCAACAAGATTTAGAAGCTGTCGAGTATTTATTTATCTAAAAATATTAAGTCTAAAGATCCAATAAACTACTGATTATTTGAATTGGAATAACAAACGATATAAGGCAAATGAAGTCAAACTTGAAAATTTAGCTGAATAACGATGTGAAGCAAATGCTCTTTTCATCGATACTCTTAGAGAGTACAAAAATGCACTTTCTGTACTTGATTGGGTGAGAAGTGATGCTTAAAGCAAATAAAGTACCTTTGTTGAAAAAAGTCATGTTGGAGATTATGCAGAAAAATTGAGTAAGTATGCAAACTTGTTTGAAGAACAAGCAGTCTAAGATTTTGTTAAATTAGGTGAAGAAGAAACTACATTTGCATAAACAAGTAGTTTTTAGTTTTATTAATATAAGGATAACGTGGAAATGGTGAATAGTTAGCTTCTTTATTAGAAAAGGATGTCGTAGGAATCATTTAATAATTGATTGAAAAATTAAGAGAAACAATTAAAGGATTAGAAGAATAAGAAATCTAATCTGCCAATGATTTTGCTGATTTTAAGACAAATTTACTTGCTGAATAAGAATCTCTTAAATAAGAATATGATGCAAAGGCAAAATTCTTGAATTCTCTTTAAAATGATAAAGAATTGGCTTCAGATATATTAACTAAGAAGAAAGAACTTTAAGAATAAAGTATGAGAATCTTAAGCTTGACATAAGGTAATCATCTTATTAATATATTGTAGAGGAATACAATTATAAAAAGAAATTATACAATTCTGAAAAAACTAAGAGACATGAAGAGAACTAATTACTCGAGGAATCCCTCTTAATATATAGAGAGAAAATAGCAACTGTTAATGAATATTTGAAGAAGAGAGTTAATGAATATGTAGGTGAATCCCTTGTTGAAGAACATGCAGTTAGTAATCAAGCACCTGTTTAAAACAGAAAGGGAAAATAATGAAAAACCAACAAACATTAAAATTATTATTATTTAATAAGTTCTTTCACAAATATATAAATTCTTAAGATAATTGCTTATGTCTATTAATTTTCTTTTCTAATAATTTTTAAGTAAAAATATTAGTGAATTTGTGTCAATTTTCTTTATATACAAATTATTTTAAAATAAGATAAAATCTAAATAATTAAATACATAAATTAGATCATTTTGTGAAAATAATTAAAATAAAATTTAGGAAACATAATTAAATGTTCACTATTTATATTTTAATTTAAACAATTGCAAAATATAAAAAGATAAAGTATAACTCAGTTTTATATTAAATATTCCAACTAAATTTATAAATATCAATTCATAATTAAACATTTCAAAGAGTTCAAAAGAATACAAATTTATTAAATTCTTTTTGTGTCTCTGAGGTGTAAAAGCAAAATAACAAGTAATTTAAAATAAAATACTAGAAAACATTATTAAGAATCAAAGTTTTATAAAAATATAAAATAGAATTTGAGCTGGAAATTTATTCAATTTTAATATTAGAATTTTATTATTAAATATAAATATTAGAAGTATTGAGAGATTTTATAAGATAGAATTATAATATAAATTTATATCAAATTGCTTTAATAATTACATAAATATTTATTGTACTATGTGTTTATTATTATATCAATAGAAGAAACCAAGGATTTTACCCCCAATATGTCTTTATCTGGCTTCTTCATGGGTAAGGATTCCAACATTGGTTGTGAGGACGACACAACCAAATTGTCTAGCAGGTAGAATGTTGTTTGCCCATCTTTCAAATTCTCCTAGTGTAACATCATATCTGGGAGAAATTACACCACATTTATTAATGCGTCCTAAAATTTAGAGATTATTGGGTACCCAATAATTCGACAACAATCTTTCCACTTCTATGATCATCAACGATTTCGAATTCACCAATGTAGCCATGTCTTTGCATAACTTATAAGAACTTCACAACTAATTTGGATGTGGGTCTAATGAGCACTTGCTTTCTTCCTTGTCTTAAAAAGTTAGGACAACAAGTATAACCTTTCAGCGTTCACAATAGAACGGAGGCAATCATTGAGGACATTCATTTTCACCATTGATCAATAAAAATTTTTTTTAATTATTTTTAAATCTTATTTAATATGCTAACTTATTATTTTAATATGTTATAATATGTTCAATCAACCACGGCCTTTCGAAAGACTTGGATTATGTATAAAATAATTACTCTGGGTCTTATTTAAGTACTTTCTTTGCCTATTTCAATGCCTTCAAAGTTTTTTGGAGTTGTTATCTTTCCTATAAAATGTAAACAGGCTATAATATATAATTAGAGACGCTTTTACTTCTTCTAACATTTAGAAAACATTGTCACTCTTATTCATTTAATCATATAACACCATCTGCATTTTATCTAAAGTTTATTTCACTAAATAATAGCCAATATACTATAATGATTAATATTGACATTTACTTTTGGAATGCTATCTCTAAGATTTCTAATCAAGATTCTGTAATATAAATCAACTCTATTTCTGAGTTCTCTGACTAAGATCTTTTTAGGATCAACAGTCTTTGAATTTTATTTAAAGACAAGATCAGCTTTGGTAGTTAAATATTCTTCATCATTGGTGTATATGTAATTCATTTCTGATTCAATTTGATTGATAACAACCTATTCAGCTTTGGCTCTTTAGGATTCTATAACTTTACGACTCATTTCTGAGATTTCATCCAAAACTGATGGAAATCTAGTAAAAACCTAAATAAAACAGATTTTTATACTTTTCTTAAGATTTATTAACTTATTTCATCCATATATTAGAATATTTAATCTAAAACGTCTTGTGCTGGTCGAATGAGTGCTTGAACTTAAGGAACAATTAAATAGAGAAAACTATCAAAAGATGGGAATCCAGGAATACTATCACCTTAATGTAATTAATCAGCTAATTCAATATCCTTGTCTAAATAACAATCTGTGACGTGATATTTATCACCAGCATATTCAGAATAAAGTTCATTAAACATTTATTTAATTTTAGCTCCTCCTGTAAGCTCAATTTTCTTTTCCTCATCAGTAATAGTAGCTTCATTTTTATCATATTTTCCATCCATTGTATTTTTGAATCCATCAGTGTAATCTTGAAGTAAATTAAATACTAATTAAACTTTATCCTTTTAATCTCTTGGTAATTCGGTACCAAGTAGTTTTAATTTATCTTCACATTCATCACCTTTAGTATCAATTTCCTTAATAATATCAGGCAAACACTTTCTAATGTGTTAATATAAGACAGTTGTTAATTTTTCTATTAAAGCTCTAGTTCCCAATATATCTTAAGGGATTCCTGCATAACGAGGATCACTCTGGAAGTATTCCTCTTCTTAACGAAGAGCTTTCTAAACAGGAACTTTGTTTATGATATCTTGTTAGCTTCTATTTTTAACTCCAATATATCCTAATCTTAGTTTAACTTCTTCATTCAACAAAACTTTAGATGCATCCGAACCATCTCCCATAATATCGATTTTTGTAATTACACCAATTGTTCTGATACCATCTGGATCAAGTTAACGAGCTAATTTCAATGATCTCTACGTGGTAATGTCTTAACTTGCAGGCATTACACATAGAATGATAGTTCGTTCATCTTCGCAATATCTATGTATATTACTAACTAACAATACCTTCTGCACATATTTAATGTTACTTCTTCAATATTTTGAGGTTAATCAGAATCTTTCAGTGGTATTAATGTTATTCCTGGTAAATCTATAATAGTAAGATCTGGACAATCAGGTGACCAAATTGTCAATTCTATTGGATCAGGCAAGATATCTACGTTTAAACTATGTGTATACTCTTTTTCTATCCTGCTTTTGCATCTGTTAATCTATCTATTTCTTCACGGACTTTTGTGAAATCTGTAAACTTTTTATCTGGTACTTCTTTAAAGATTGCCCAAGGTTAGATTCTCTCTTGAATATGTACAAGACGTAACTCTAATGGTCTACGTGTTACTACACCCTTTTCAATAGCATATATCAATTACATCTCCTCTTGGTAAGAAATCCAATCCACAAATATTTTCCAATAAACTACTCTTTCCTGCACTCTGCATACCCACCACACATATTCTTGGTAACTTTATGTAATCCTAAACACCGCAATCTCTTAGATCATCTATAAGAGTGACCATCTTTCTCATATTGTCCCATAATCCTGATTTCATTGTAATAATGAATTAATTAAAAAAAAATCAATTTTTCAATTCCTTTTACTCCATCACCGCTTTAAATAAATTCATTTTATATTAGTCCCACTTTTTCACTTTTTTTGCTTCTTCTGAATCAAATATATGATCAAATTCTGGCTTTCTTTTTATTCCATCTATTAAATGCTGTTTCAATGGTTGTGTCACTAAATGAAATAACCCTTTGTCCAATTTATAGACTTCAGTTTTTGCAGCATCACTAATTACTGTCAATCGGCTTTTTTCTGATAAATCATATTTCATTTCCATAATGTCCTCATCAAATAATTTATATTCATTCAATAAAACTCTCCCCATAAAAAAGTCTCCTCTTACAAATTCCTTATAAAGAAAGTGATATTTAAACGCCATGTACTCTTTATTTTTGTATATTTCTTAATATTAAAAAGACTAAGGAATTCCTAATCCAGGGACATTATCTAAATCCAAAGATGTATTTTTGACTCTCATTTTCTTATCTTCTCTAATTTAAGCATCTTTAATATTATTGATGTTTTATTACAATCGATTAAACCACATTTCAAAGGCTTCTTTTTATTAGGATCATCAGCTCTCATAACTTTCAAATCTCTAATAAACACTTCTTCTTTCACACATTTGCATCTTCCACTTGCAAGAATGTAAAAGTATTTTTAAGGTTCGCCTTCTTTTAATATCACCTAACCTAATCTATAAGTTTCACTTTCCAATAGATTGGCTATAGGTATTAATTCCATCTAAGAGAGAAACTATTTATATACATAGTGATTAATACATCAAAACAAGGCATAGTTAATAATGTTTTTAATTTATCTTCAAGTTCTGATGTAATTACATTAAGGATAATGCTTTTAAAGTAATCTCTTGAAATTGCCAACAAATATGTATCTACTGCACATTCAATTGAAGCACTTCTTTTTGGTTAAATTTTAACTTATTCTTATTTCTCTTCTTCATTATAGTCTTTCTTCCACCAATTTTTGGCTTTTTCCTTTTGTTACTCTTATCGTTACATCTCATCTCTTATCCTATTTAATGTATATTTTTAATTAGAATGTAATTAATTTTAATCTGGCCTATTAATTTTTGTGTTTGGATCAATTAATGCTAATTCCCCAAACTATTATCCAGTATAAAGTGTACTAACAATAGGATTACAATCAGCCACATGAGGATTCTTAATTCTTACATGACAACCACCATTTAGAATAATATACATTTATTCTCCTACATCTCCTTCATAAAATATATATTCCCCACATTTATAATATACCAAAGAACTTAACTTTAATAATAAGATTCTTGTTTGTTTGCTAAACTACCAAAAAAACTTTAAGTTTTTACATATACTATCCAACACTTAATTATATATAAATAAATTAAATACATTCATAATTTCTATCATCTACTGACTTTTTTAATTCTCTTAATACTAAATTGATTTCATCTAATGAAAAATGATTTCCCACTTTTAAAAATGGGGCTGGCTTATCTATCTTATTCTTCTAAGCATCTTCATATAATTTATTATCTTCTTTGACCATTTATTCGAATTTTTATTAAGTCTCTTTTAATTATTACTCGAATGAGCGATTTATTAAATCAACTTTACCAAAGAAATTTTACTATTCAACTAAAGGTTTATCAAATATTTAAATCTCATCATCTAACATTTCAATGCTCTCTTCCTTTGCTAAATCTCCATCATCTTCTAATTCACTCAATAAAGTATTATGTTAATCAAATTTATCTAATAAAACTTCTCTTTTAGCCATAGCTCTTTTTTTCTCTGCTTATGCTTACTTCATCTCCAAATAAGGTCTTAAATCATCTAAAAATTGTTTTCTTTTCTTCTTAATAAATTCCTTCTCCTTTTATGTTAAAACATTTGTTTCCAAATCTAAATGAGTTAATGACTTCTCTTATTCATGTATTGATTCTTCTTTAGCCTTCTCTGCTATATTAGCTTATATCACCACTTTTTATGCTAATTCCTTCCAACAATCCCCCAAATGATTTTCTCTCTTATAATTCGATGTTTTAGGTCTATTGTCAGGTAATAACTTTCTTTTCTTTATTTATTATGATTAAACAGGCCTATTTGATATAGTTTTTTCAATAATTTCTCTTTATCGCTCCAATTTTGAAGATTGATTTCGTGGTAATTACTGATAATTTACCAATCTGGCTGATGACTTTAATCGCTCCATATGCTTATGAACATGTGGATTCACTGTAAACTCATCAAAATCATTCTAATATATTTTATTTTCTAATTCTTACAATATACTCTGGGAATCTATTTTATATCACTAATTGACCTCCTGTCGGTTCCATCTTTATTACTTAAGGTACTCGTTAAATCAATTATCTGAAATCTGAAATTAGTTTAGGCTTCCTATGACCACCTTCAGGAGCTGTTGTTGCTCTAATTTCAAATTCCGGTTCTTGTGTTTGCTTTGATTGTTATACATCTTCATCATGAATTGATTACAATTATAATTGTGGAGGTTCTTAGAAAAAAGGATATTCTAATTGTGGAACCTTCTTTATTGGTCTTGTAACAGGTTATGCACTTAACGGAAGTCCTATTTTTATAACTCAAACAATCTCACCTTTTATTAACTTAGCAGAATAATAAGCAGAAGTAATTCTATTTTATTATTTCAATTATGGATAAACCAAATTTACAGTTGCAGCTGATTCATGTTTCTGTAATTATTTAGTTTATGTTTCCTATTATCCAAGTTATTTCTTATTATTCAATAATGTTTTCATCTTGAACAAATATTTTATATTTAATAATTTGTATATAAATATTTCAAAGTTTTAATTATTTTGATTTTTCGAGAATCTAGCGCACTTGATTAAACAAAAGATTCAACTCACTTAATTAAGTTTAGTTATCTTTTAAAATTCCTTTCAATATCTGAACTTATACTGTTCTTATCTCTGCAATCATTTTTACATCCTCTAGGTCCTCCTTCTATTTTAGTTTCAAATCTGAAAATTCTAATTGCTTTTATTTGTCACTCTTAACCTTATCAACATTAATAATTAATTCTTATATCAATAGTTTATATTATTCTATTTTTTATTCTAGTAATTTGTTTTATTCCTCTAAGACTTTTATTTATTAGGCACTTGAAGCTCCACTCTAAGATTTCAAATCTCTAAATTATTTTGACAATCTTTGATTTTCCTTAGTCAATTCTTCATTTAATTCAGTTAATAAATCGATCTCATCGTTTTTTTATTATATTAGTTCATTTTTATTTTTATCTTCTTTTGTTTTTTCTAATTTCATTTAGAGTTATTGGTTTTATATTTTTAAATCTCGAATTTCATCAGCATTATTTTATTATTATAATTAATATACTTATTTTTAAAGTTGTTTAATTTTATTTTCATAATTTTCTTTTAATTCATCTATTTAAATTTGATTTGGTTAATTTTATTGTAATTTTTTTTCCTCAGCTTATCTTTTAAGATTTTTGATTTATTCATACTTCAATTTTAATTAAGAAATTTCTTCCAAATCATTTTCATAATCACTATCAACAGTATCAGATTTCTATTTTGTTACATTAGATTTAATATTATCTTCTTTTTTTTATTTATACATAGAAACTTCATTTTTTAATTATTCAATTTAAGATTTTAATTCAGAATTGTCAATCCTCATTTCTTGTAATTTAACTTTGTATAATTCAGCATCATTATTTTATTGTGAATTTAAAAGTTAAGAATTTTCTTTCTGTAATTATTTTATCTTATCTCTTAATTAAATAATCTCATCATTTAATCTTTTCATCTCTTAATCCCTTTTATCAACTTATTCTTGAAGTTTCTAATTAATTTCACTAACTTTTTGAATGTCAGGTTTTATCATAGATTACCTTGTACTTAAATTTAAATTATCTACTTTTATTGAATCAGATCTGGTTGTTATATAAACTTTCTTATAACTTTCAAAATCACAATTTTAAGTCTATTTGTAAAGTACACTTAGTTAATTAGTACGAATTGATCTTAGCATGAACAATTCTGTTTCTTCATGATTAAATTTGTTTTTCTAAATTTCTTAATTTGATAATGAACATAAAATAGCCATTTGAGATAGTAAATCCATATAACCATTTGAACCAGATATAAAAACTGAACTTATGATGAAAAAAGTTGTTTCAAATAAAAAGAGATTAATACTCAATGTAAGTAAATAGCATCTAAGTTTCTGTGATAAAAAACTCTTGATAACAGTCATTTCATTAGAATCAACTTAAAGAGCATCTTTTAATACGCCAACAACAATGGAATTTTCATTGACTAAATCGTATTTTGCACTTGCCTTTGGATATAATTGAGATGGTAATATATGGGCGTATATAGCAGTTAATAGTATATAAGCAGATGCTTCGGATGCAAAACAAAGGATAAAATAGGTAATAAGTACGACTTCATGAGAATATCCAATTTAAGGATATAATAATAGTAATGTTCCAGCAACTCTCAATATAGAAGTTTTGACTACTTCCTTTTGACGAAGTGGTTCTATATTTTTCAATGCGGCTACCATAAAGTCTTTAATAGAGTAATTAACAAATGCATCAATATCGTTTATTACTACTTCTAATTTGGCTTTGAAGATATCATATGCATTGGTATCTTTAGATAACTTTGCATCATCGAGTGCATTCAAGAAATCCTAAAGTTTTCTAAAGATTATTATTTACATTCTTCGCTTTTACAATATCGGTTCCAAACGATTACAACCATTATTGTGAGAATGAATCTTTGTTAAAACTTATTTTATATTATTCTAAGAATTTTTTTAGTGAATCACTTTCCTATGATTTCAATTAAAATATTACATCTTTACAAAAATTACATAGACGATGAGCTTTTTTCGAAACTCCATCTGCCTTTTGTACTTAAGCTTTGTTAGGAGCACATTTATCACAGACTGCTCTTTTGCATCTTGAGAATAAATATAAAAATGATTACCTTTTACATTAGTGCTCTTTAACTGACATTGTAAATTTAACTGTACATAATTAACAGTTTTTTAATTTTCCTCTATCATCTTTAATTGTAATTCCGTATATAAATAATGGTTATGATTTGCTCATTGATAATATTATTTTTTTATTTACTATAATTTATTGGTTATTGTAATATAATTAATGATAAAATAAACCTTAAAATATGGTTAGGTAGTCAGAATTCATTTAAATAGCAAAGAAGAAAATGGCATCATTGTTGCCAAAGGGTATAAATTCTATATTTTAATTTAGATTTCTTGACCCAAATGCTTATTATATGTAAATTGATGATCTAAGAAAAGCTAATAATTGTAGAGATTCTCTTTTTACTATTCTTCCAAGAGGCACATTTGAATTGCATGATGAATATTTAAAAGAAAGAAAAAATTAAACTGTTGATGCTTTGAAAAGTAGAGTCTAAACGGAAGCATCCTAATATTACACCATTATCTAATCAAGAATGCACGAAGAAATATTATTTGGAGCAGAAGTAGTATTTAAACATGAAGATTCCTAAAGATATTTATTTGGCTCTTATGTTTGTTCTGAAGTTGCCATGGATGCTTTTAAATTGAAATTATCTCCACAACTAAGTTCGCACACTATATTCAAATTGGCTCCTTATCAAACTTATTAAAAGGAAGGCCAAATTATATAAATTGACGAACCTTTAATAATTGTACATGAGAAAACTTAGTGTAAATTAGATTATGAGAAATGCCGCATGTTTCTGGATCTTCAAATGTTTAATAATGGTGTAAACACTAAAGCATCTTATACAGAATCTTTCAATAAGACATTTAAATAGCCAATAAACACTAGAGATGAAGCTGTGGTTTCATTAAATAGTGATAGGTAATGGAAATTTTAATTACATGAATAGAATGGAAAGATTGTTCCCAACGATCTATGTTTCTTCATTTTTTCTTAAGATGGCTCATATTTAACATCAGATGGTCGAAAAGCTATCCTTCAAGAATATAAGGATTCTGAATACATTCCTTTAGATTGTGTTTGGGAATTATAATTTTATGAAAATAAATACGTAATCAGATCTCAAATTTCAGGTTCTGTTATCAATTCAAGTGCATAGCTTTCATAATATTAAATGTTAGACGAACAACATCTATAAATAGAGCCTGCTAAGTTGGGATCAAACGAAGTTTCCTTTAACATGTTTGTGAAAATAAAGTTTGAAAATAAAGAGTTACAAAAATCATATACTTAAAGAAGTAAAACAAAAAAATTAACGATTACTCAATCTGAAATTGAATAATATTAGAAATTGTTAGGACAGGAGGATTTAGATTATGTGTAATATAATGTAGACTTTTTACCTACTAATTCTGTACATGGATTTTAGATTAAAAGGCTTAATGATGAATTAAAAAAAGATTTACTTTTAATTACATCATCTCATGAAATACTTAAATAATTTATTGATTCTTTATAATTGGAAAATTGTAAGTAAATTGAATCAATAATAAACGAAAAGATTTTAACATAAGTTCTTAAAGTTATTTAAAAATTGATAGCATATTTGTTAAATTGTGACTATGTTAATATTGATAAATGTGAAAATCTACCAATTCATTCTCGTTAATTATTTATGAAAGATTTAAGAATGGTTGAAATTATAATATAAATTATATTTTACTTCTGGGAAAAACATAAAACTATGAGTTTATTTTTACATAAGAATTATGAAAAAGATAAATTAAGATAAATATGTATATATTCATATATATTGATTGAAAAGATGGCTAGAAATAATTCATCAGTCAAATTATACATTTCATAATGGCTTAAGTTTTTCTTAATGTAAGCTATAGAAATTGATGACGAATAAATATAAATTTCCTTAGCAGAATTATTAAACGATAATTACTACTCAATTAATAAATTTATTTAAGAAGAAACCTTTAAAATTTTGGTCTCTACAATCAGTACTAAAAAGAATGTTCATGAAAAACATTTAAGAATATTTAGTTCTATAATTATATGTGAGGGAAAGCCTATTATTAAAAATCAAATCGAACTACTTAATAAGTTTTTTAAACCATAAAATTCAGATAAAAATTTTTACCTCTTTAAATTTTTATTTAAAGAGGAAGGTCAAAAAATCAAAGTCTTACACTTAAATAAATTATGGTTTACATTGAAAGAATTCTATGATTATAGTTAACTTTAAGATGATTTGTAAACTTGGAATTACTTCCTCGCATATATTAATTTATTATCAGATATATGTTAAAATAGAAATAAACAAGGTACTAATTATGTTTATGAGTTTTATTAATTGTCTGTCTTATGTTCAATATTAGAAGACCCTGAAACAGAATTAATTAATGCTATAGATCCATTTTTAAAGTTAATTCATTCAGCCTTTATCGATTGCTCAAAATTTGCTCCTATTAGAAGAATAGCTAGAGTAAGAGAATGGGCAAAAATTGAATCTAAGATAAATATTATTAAAACGAAAACCAATATCAATGATGATTAAAAAAGAGTTTTAAAATTCATATAAGATTTTATAACTAAAGACTTAAAATAAAAAGAAAAAGAGAAATAGTATTTTAAAACATTATACACTGTTCTCTAAGTTCTTAAAACTACAATACGTTTGGGATATTGGTAATAAATTGAAGATTTAGAAAACTTATTGGAACCTTTATTTAATATAATTACTTTTAAATAAAATTAATCTTAATAAAAAGAATAACTCCAACTTGAAAATGAAAAAAATTAAATTTAATAAAATAAATAGCCATCAAATCATTATTAATCACATAAGAAAAGATTTATTGAAACAAATACTGAAAATATGATTATTTTAAAATGCAAATAAATGTCGTGTGAGATTTTGGATATCATTATAGATATGGAAACCAATGTTAGAGTTAGTATTAGTACTATAAATTTAAAAAAGATGTTTAAGGAAGAAGATGATAAGCTAAATAATTTTGATATAAAATCGACAAAAATATTAAAAGAGGTAGAAATAGAAAGATAAATGAAAAACAAAATTAGAAGATTAAGTGCAAAAGAACTGCATGATAATAAAATAGAAAAATGGAAATAAATGTTTTCAGAATTAATAAAAAAGAGAGATTTATTTGGAAGATTCTCTAAAGATATTATATCTAAATTTGCAGAATTATCTAAATATGATAATGAAATTCTTTAAACTTATTCAATTAAATTACTTAAAAGAATTTATGGATATAGAACAGAACTGATTGAAAATTTTGATAAAACACTTATTGTAAACGAAGGCTTCACTCATACACTTTCCGAAGACAGTAGAAAAACAAGAACTAAATTACTTTCATTTAATGATTTTAATATACTAAATCTTAATCTCAAAAATTAAAGTGAATATAATATATATTTATGGGTTGAAAAAAAAGATATTAAAGAAAGAGGAACAGGAGTTATTTAAGATCTATGTTGGCTAATTGAATGCTTAAAATCAGGAGATTAAGTACTTTAGGATAATGTCAAAGTCTCATATGACGAATTCTATGCTGAAAATAGATTATAATAAGTTTATACAGAAAAAGAATAAAACTTTAAATTACATTAAAGTTTAATTAAATGTTAAGATTTGCATGAAAATATTTTAGCATTTATTAATATTGCTAACAAAGTAGTTAATGAAGTTTAAGATGCTTCTGAAAAACAAGACATGTAAAAGAATTCTTAAATAAATTAATAAAAAAACCCTGATGATAAATTAATTATGAAAACTTTATATGTATGTTTCTAATTTCTTACAATGTTATTATGGAATCATCATGAAAATAAATAAGATTCAGATTTTATTCGAATAATCCCAAGCTTAAGCTCTTATATTAAATACAATCTATATTGCATTCAATTCTTAAGAGAATTATTTCAAAATAATAAATCATTATTATTTAATGAATCTAAAGTATCTTAGATTATCAATGAAGTTGTAAAATATTGTGATGTATTGAACTTTGATTAATACTATAAATCTTAATTAATCGATTTTCTTAGAGTATTAACAATTTATAACAATAAATCTATTAAAACAAATTAGAATCTAATTATGGCTGCCATGTAAAATAGAAATTATTAAAAAATCATGATTTTATTTGATAATAATGATTCATTGTTTGAAGAAATTGAAAAATTAATTGAAGACTATTAAATATAATACTTTCAAGTCTTAAAAAATAGTAATACAAAGGAAGAAAATAAATATATCAATATTAATCCAAAATTAACTTATCTTTTTAATTATTTTTAATTACTTGTTTTACTTATATCAAATAAAAATGAAATAAATTTAGGTAAATGTAAATAAATGCATTCACATTTGAAATTGATAAAATTATATTAACGAACAGGTTAATGTTGGCCTTTAAAGAGATATTTAAGAGCATATATTAATAAGCTTTATTATGAACATAACAAAGATTTTATTGGAATATGTTAAAATTTAATTGAAATTGATTTAGAAAACATTTTGAATGATTTAAAAGATATTCTTGAATTAAGGGAATCAGGATGTGATTACTAAAAGATAAGACTGAGCAATCCAACTAGATTTTCTTATTTATGTTCATATTTTTATTAGACTTTAGAGGAAAATTTAGTATCTTTGAATTTTATTTTCGATTAATCGTTTTTCTTTGATGAATTAGAAGATACTCTAAAATTAAATTAAAAAAAATCGGAACCAATATTAAAACAACATTCTGTTTTATTAGAATTTGGAAATATTTTATTAAAAATTGAACATTTATGGAATGAATCAGGAGTGGTTTCCAATTTAATTAAAGTATTGATGGTTGTGTTTTGTAATATTTATAAAACATTTGATTTACACATACTAATACTAAGAGATGTATTGTCAAATCCAAAACCATTTACAAATGTAATAATACAAACAACTTATACACATAAAAAGTATTTAAATGGAAAAGAATAACTATTATAATAAGATCTAAGAAAATAAACTCCTTAAATAAATTAATCTACAATTTTATCTCAGAAATATTAAGAATTATAATAAAAATGGATTGAGATTTATGGAGGACGATTAGAGCCAAATAATGCTGATTATAATGATCAATTAAAGGAAATTTTATTAAATGAAGTGTTTGATTTTACCAATATAGACAATGAAATAAAAATTTATAAGCAAAATCAATCATTTGATTTATCAAATAAAAAGAAAAAATTAAAGAGAAAATATGAAGAAAAAACGAAAATAAATATGAGATTAAATAAAAGATATAGAAATTTAATGGAGATTTTCTTGACGGATAAAACAATAATTGTATTCTTAGAAGAGGAATTTAATTCTTTTTGTAATGGTTTAGAATAAATAAAATATTAAGATAAATAATCCCTTTCACCACCTATTACATTAAAAGAGTTTATACAAAATATAATTCATCTAAATCTAAATCATTATGATACTTTAAGTTAAGATATTTAAATCTTCTTTTTAAAGGCATTAGAAAAGATAATAAGAAAAAGTGAGAATGAAGATAATCCAGAGTTATAAAATAAAATTGTTAAATAATAATAAAACTTTTTATTAGAATGTGGAGCAGCTGAATTAATTTGTAAATTTCTTCGAATTCCTAATCTTGAATTAAGATAAGCATTGACAAATTCGTTAATATCATTTGGAAATGCTTTTCTAGAAAGAGGAAATACTAAATGTCAAAATGAAATATATTAAAAATTATTGAATGATTCTAAAAACAAAATTCTGATAAATTATAGATAATTAATTCGAAGAGTAAGTAGAGCTGTTTATAATAATTTTAAATTTAGAAAAAGTAAACCATAAACAAGTTTTCCAAATATTGAATTATGTGATAATTTTGATTTTTATGATGATTAAACATTAACAATGTTAAGGTTAAATAATTTAGAAAAAGATGATGTAAGAGAAGTTAATATCAAAGAAGAATTTATTAATTTATTAAATAGATCATTCAGATTTTTATAATTATTATGTGAAAATAATAATGTTAAAATGAAAAATTTTATAAGGTAGTAAATAGATACTGATCTTAATCCAAAAATAGGTTCTATAAATTTTATAGAACTAGCAACTTCATAATTAAGGGTTTTCTGTAAAGCATTCAATTCAAAAATAAGTGAAGTGCCAATATATATATTGGATTTCATATTAGAAGTAGTTTAGGTACCTTGTCTAGAGAATTAAATAACCCTTTGTAAGACAACATTTTTTGAAGATGTTTGTTATTTAGTATAATAATTAAGCATTACTTAAAATCAAAAATAGAGAGGACTTCTAGATGATTCGGAATGTTAAGGTATGCAAGCTTTATTTAACATTTATAATAAAATCATTATAATCATTATGAGTGTTCTGGAAGGGAATGATGAAAGAATTTAAGAAGACTTATAAAAAAAAATCGATCCTAAATTTCTGATTGAAATAGTCAAATAATATCTTCAAAATCATAATCCGGTTATATCATGTAAAGAAGATATGGAAAAGGCATTAGAAGAATAATCATTATAAAAAAATGAAAAGGAGTAAGAAATATAAACTTAACATGATAATTTAATTAAAAAAAAAAATGATAATATTGAAAAAATACTTAATGTGTTGATAATCAAAGAAAAAATCAAATTTTAGAATTTTCAATTAGATGAAAGTAGCAATTATATTAAAGACATTATGAAATATTTAGAAACTAAAATACTAAGAATAGAAATAATTTATGAAAATAAACCATAAACTATTTTATACCCATCACGTCCATTATTTACATTTTTATCTGATGAAACAAGAGATATTATAATGTATAATGTAAATAGAGATACTTAAAGAGATAAAATAAATGGATTATTAGAATATAGAAATTAAATATATAGGGAACTTTAATATAATTACGAATTAAGCAAAAGAGAATTCTTACCAATCACATCATAAATTATCTAAGTCTTAAGACATTTATCAGCCTTCTTTTCTATATCAGTAAATATTTTAATGATACTCTTTTATAATATGGAGATATATAATTTTTAGGTTCGTTTGATGGCAGAATTTCATGAGTAATTAATTATAAATGTACTTTCATTTTGTTAATTGTTTACTACTTTAATTTACTATATATGTTATCTAAATTATAGAATACCTATTTGTGTGGATAGATATAGACCTATGGGCAATGATTAATCTTTTAATGATTCTGATAATGAAATTAATCATGAAGAATCAGATATTTCTGATAATGAATAAAGTAATGGATTAAAGGAAGATTAAGAATCAATCAAATAGTTAGATAAGAATTAAATACATAATAAATCAAAAATATAATAATTTTCTCATATATTAAGATATATTTTAGATTCGACAAAGAAGATTACTTAATAAAATGATGATTTTATATAAATAACTTTTTATTTGGTGTTTTCAATTCTTGGAACATTTTATAAAAGTTATTTTTTTTCTTTACATTTGTTTGATTTATTCAGTAGATTAACCTTATTAAACAATGTATTTTAAGCAATTTCTCATAATGCTAAGTAATTGATAGTTGTTTCTTTACTGGGTGTTTTATTTATCTATGTATTTTCATTTACATCATTTGATCAATATGCAGATGATATATATACTGAGAAATAACCTGAAGAACATTGTGAAACTTTAATTTCTTGTATGATTACATTAGTAACAAGTGGAGTTATTGGAACTTCTATGTCAAAATGGGATTTTGTAAAGTTTTGCTATGATACTTTATATTTTGTGTTTTTTGCTTTGCTATTTACAAACATAGTTTCAGGTATAATGATTGATACTTTTGCAGAATTGAGAGATTAGAGATAAAAGATTGATGATGATAAAAAAAACTGTTGTTTTATTTGTGGAGTTAAGAGAGCACATTTAGAAAAGAATCTTGAAGAATTCGAATAACATGTCAGGGATAAACATTTCTTGTGGAATTACATTTATTATATTTATTGTCTTAAACTAAAAGAAACTACTGATTACACTGGATTGGAATATGCAATTAGTGAAATGATAAGGAAAGATAATATATCATGGTAATTCTAATATTTGAGATTTTAGGTTCCCTATTTAATTTGAGTAAGATGCTAATTAAGATAAAGAAATGGATGACAGAATAGCTTAACTTGAAGGAGAAATGAAAGATAAAAATGATAGAATTGCCTAATTAGAGTTGGATGTCAAAAATAAATTAAATGTAATTAATAATATTCTGACATCATAATTAGAAAAAGAAATACCTTCTAAACTTGAAAATATAAGCCAACTAATTACATAAATGCAATCATCAAATAAAATTAATTGAATTTATCCATATTAAATTTAATATTAATATATATGAAGAAAATGTCTGATTAACTAATATTAAAAAAGATATCAATGAATCATAATCACACTCATCTGGAATCAGAAGTATCAGATATTGAAAGAACCACAAGTTTTGAATCAAGTTAATTAGGCAGAAATGTAGACATCACATCATTTCGTAGAACATCTACTTCTTCAAAAGGAGATAATAATTAAAGTCCAAAACAATAAAGGAAGAATTCATTTATAACTTTTGAATCTAATGATGTTTCAATTTCTGTTGGTCAAATTAAATCCATTCAAGAGTAATAAATTAACCAAAATATTAGTCCTTCCTAATACTTTAAAATGAACGATTTATAAATTAGAGTTTGGAAAGCTTTAACTAAATGCGCAAATATATAATTAGTAAAATCCTCCTTTATTTAGGAATCAGTATTTTTGATTGACATCATTGTCTTGCATTAAGATATAGAGTTTGAATTTAAGTTTGATCTCTCCCAATTATCTTGCTTTATGACTGTTCAAGAATTAAGAGAACAAATTCATATAATATTTTCTCAATAAAAGAATCAAAGTAGGCAATTTCATTTTAAAATGTAGAAATATAAGACCCCTAACTATACATTTTGATTGGAGTTATTAAAACATAAAAATTAGATAGTAACATAAGATTATTTGAATTACTAAATATTTTACTTTACGGAAAAAAAACTTTGATTTTGTAATCTTCTAGTTAAAATTTTTGAGTTAAAATATTTGTATATTTTTTCCAATATAAAAATCGCATTATTACTTTTTTATTAATTAATTATATATTTTAAATATTTTATCTAAATTGAATTCTTCTCATATTTTTAAGTTGTTGTAATATTTCTCAAATTTAATGTAGTATAAAAATTTAAAAACTTATTTTAAGTATTTATGTAATTATTATATTTAATACTACAAGTAAATATTTTAGATATGGTAATATGAAAATATTCAGTAAATATTTAAATTCATTAATGAATTATTTTTAATGAATTTAAATAATAATAGAGATAATCTTTTATAGTTAAAAAAAAATCAGTAAAATAGTAATTATTACAATTATGATGATTTTTAATCCTCATCAGAACCCAGATTGTTATTAATTGTAAATAAATATTTACATAATACCTCTACCTTCTTCTATCCTCTTTAATTATAAATTTGTTCCGTCAATTTTCATTAAAATTAATTAGTTTTTTATAATTGATGCTTCCTAAATATAAAGGATTCATTTTAAAAAAACTTATTAAAATGTTTTATTTTTTAATAATTATTAGTTTATAAAAAGAATTAATGAAAAAGTGCAGTTTGGCTTTATAGACATCAATGCTATTTGATGAAGAAGAAGGTTTAAAAACTAATTACATTTAGATTTCTAAACTCATAATTGCGATGGCTTAGGTCCATGGTTTAAAATAAAAGAAAAAAAATAATTGGTTGCACCTTTACAGCCAATCCGATTGCCTCAATTTAAAATAAAATGCTAATAATAAACAAAAAGAGTACACTAAATAAAAACTGAGAGATATAACACTGATAGAGGCATGTTTACAAAAGAAGATCCAATTCGAAAAATTAACTTAAAGTAATATTAAGAATACACAGATTCCCCATCACCAGTGGAATAAATTATTAAGAAACACTTTTCTAATAAATAATCCTTATTTTTTCCAAAAAGTTTATAGAGTTCTTTTTTATAAAAGTCGGATAGATCAAATCGATAAATAAGAGTAAAAAAAATCAAGATTAGTAATTCTGATATACCATTGCTCAACTAATATAACTATGTTTCAAGATTATTATGAAAATCTTAAACTTAGATTCTCAACAAAGTGCAAAATCTGAGTTGATAACTTGTATAAATATATTTATCTAATCTTTTAAAATATATAAAGATATATATGATTCTATTAGAATTGTATAAATTTAACATAAGCTAATAAAGATTTGAGAAAGTATAAGTGTTATTATATTAATGTTTTTTACTTAAAATTAATGATTTCTAATAAAATATCTCTAAAATAGTATTTATTCAAATTTCTTCAAATTTAATAATTTATAATCATAATTCATATTCATCTACAAATTAATTGAAAAAATAAAATTGTTAAAAACCTACTACATTAGAATTATGATAAAATGAATAAATCTTAAAAATAATGTTTTTAATATAAATTATTTATAATAAGAATGATAGTCAGATTTAAATCAATAAATCTTGAATACATTTTCTATTGTTTTATTTAACATAATATACTAAACTTTTCATTTTCCTTTTTTAGTTTAAGAAACCTTTTTTGGAGCCTGACCAACATCTACTTCAATCCAACCTTCATCGTCATCATCATCATTTTGACTATTTTATGGTTGTTATTATTGTTATTATTATGGTTAAGGTTATTATTATTATTAAACTGGTTCAGGTTTCTTAGGTTTTTAAGCTGGTGGTTTCTTAGCTGATCCAGATGAAATCGTGATAGAATCAGTCTTTCCTTCAACTGCAAATCCAGGAATATTAGAATTTTTCTATTAAATTTTTTTATTAACAGGTTTTTTTTTATCTTTAGTTTGTGCACCAACAGTTTACCATCCATCTTCATCCTCATCATCATCTTATTCTTATTATTATTATTATTATTATTATTATTACTATTATTATTAATCTTAATTATTTTTTTATGTTGTTGTTGGTTATTCAATTTTAGTTGTTAATTTTTATTATTCCTTTTTTTTTTAATTATTTTTTTTTGCTCCAACAATCTCCCATTCTTCATCAGCACTATCAACAGCTTTTACTTCTTATTTAGTCTATTATTTCTATTCTTATTTTGGAGGTTCAGTTTTCAATTTTTATTATTTTTGAACTTAAATTTATTATTATGGCTATTTTTCTGGTTATTATTGTTATTAAGTTTCATCTTTTTATTTTTCTGGTTTTTCTAGTTTTCTGCTATCCAATTTTTGTAAATAGTCTTAAACTTCTTAATTAATTGTAACGTCTGATTCTTCTTTTGGTTTTACTTCTAAAATTACTTCTTGTTACCTAAAATTTATATAAATTAATTTATACTTTTCATATCCTTTTTTTTAATATAAATTTCCTTTATTTCCTTCTACATGCATACTTTTATTATCACTTCTTTTTCTTTCTGTTGGTTTATTTATTTATTTAGGTTATTATTTAGATTATTATGGATTATTTGTATAAGCTTTTGTAACTTTGACTTAAATAGGTTAAGCTACTAATGGTTTTGCCCATTAACCCATATCTATATTCTATTTAATTTTTGTGTAATCTATTTCGAAATCAATACCTTGTTCTTCTTTTGATTTCGATTATTAGGTTTTGGGCTCATCTTATTTTTCAATTTTAGTTGGTGAATCAAGTTATTTTTATTGGTTTTCTTCCTCTTATTTTAATTTTGTTGCATCTTTTAATTTTTAATCTGCCTCTTTTTTTTTATTAACTGCTTAAATAATCTTTTCAATTCTAACCAATTTATCTAAGGTCTCTAAAGCAACTTTAGTTTGCATATTTATTGTGCCTTTTGTTATCAATTAATCTATTTCTGCTGATGTAAGAGGTCCTTATGATTTAGAATTTTCATCTAAGTAATACCAAGCTTTTTTATTTGGATCACAAAGTCCACTTTCCACAAAAATAGTTGAAGGTGGTTATTTTGTAATTTTTTAAACTTTATTATCTTTTTGAAAGTATTTTGGATGGGTGAATTTTTAATCTGGTTGAATTTCTACAAGAATTTCCTTAGCATCTAATTTTAAAGGGTATTAAGCCCCCAAAGTAGAAGGTTGTTAATTCTGAATGAGAAATAAGTCTTAATGTTGAGTGAGTAATTTTATTATGTTTGCATTGGGTTATTTGGCTGGTTGATAGTCAAGAAGAGTTGAAGGATAGCTCATTAAAAATTTTACACGTATAATTAATAGCAAAATAAAAAGTCAATTAAAACTGCAATTAAATAATTTCATTTTATCTTATTTCATTGTTTTTAGCATATTAATAGAACTAAAATATATAATATGCAACTACTTGGTAAAATAAAATGAATGATCAGTCTTTTATTCAATTGTTTTTTTAGGTAGAACAGGCTATTGTATAGTTTCTTAAATTATGGTTGTTTTCTTTATTGGATTTAGTTGAAATTTTGGTTCTTCATTGATTTTTTTTCTTCTTAAGCCTGAAGATGGTTATCGCAATGCTCTTTCTCTAGTTTTGATGAAAACAAATTTTGCATCTTATTATATAGTTGGGTATAATCTATCAATCAAGTTGTCTGTAGGATCATAAGTTTCAGAAGCTGAATAATTAAGAGGAATCATTTTCCTCTATCTAGCTTAAGTTTTTGGTCTTTGTTTATCTTCTTAATCATAATAGGAGTTAATTTATTGAAACAATTAAGAGATCAATTAATGGTGAGAGGAATTACTAATCTTTGAATCTGTTGTTTTTGGTCTAACTTTAGTAAAAGTTTAATTCATGAAATTCATTATTTATTATATAACAAACACATTAAGAATTTTAAAAATGTAACATCATTAAAATTACATAAATTTATATTTTCAATATGGCATAACTCCTTTACATATTCTTTCTAATCTATCTAATTTTAATTATTCATATTTCTTTAACTTTTCTATCTAATTTTATCTCTTTATGTATTCCTCACTATAATTTTGAATAAATTTGGAACTTAACTCAATATCTTATTGTTTTTTCTATCCTTATTTAATAATATTGACAATCAAAGGATTTTAATTCTTTATTTATTATAATTGTTATTGATTATCAGCCTTAAGTAGATACTTTTTCGATTTCAATTATTGAAGTAAATTAATTATAGCTACTTTTGGACTTTTCAAACATATTGGACAATGATATTAGGCCTTTTCGTCGAGATTGAGACAATTAAAATGGAATGAATGACCACAAGCTAAAACTACTATTGGATGAATTTGTTAATCATATTCATATTAATGATAACATACGTAACAACCTTATATATAACTTTACCCTCTAAGTTACATTCTAACTAAAACACTCATATTTTAAATGCATTTAATAAAATTAATATCAACTAACTTAGTGTAAACTGTGGTTGAGAAATTAATGTGGTTATACATTGATAAGAATGTCATTTTTAGTTTTGATGAACTTAATCTCATATATTTAGTTGTTATTTTATGTAGAAATGCATCTAAATGACTACATTCTGCCCATTTCTTTAATAATAATGGAATATACTCCTCTAAATAAGATGGATAAGGTTATGGTGTATATCTATTTTAAGACAATTCCAAAATACATTAAGTTACCATGTCCCATGACTCATCCAATTCATCTAATTTTTTATTTCTTAGACAAATGTTACATATTTCCAAAAAATAACAATAAAATTCACTCTAATTATTTAAATATTATATATACTTTACTCGAAAATGCTTTCTATTGTATCTTTTATATAAAATCATCTAATTTGACACTTATTGCCTCCGTAATTGCTCCTGATCTTTCATGTAAATATACCAAAGCATCAGGAACTGGATATTATTTTAATACAACAATTATATCATCTAATGGATATTCTTATTCTTACAGTTCCTTTAAAACCTTCTCAGGTTTTAATTAGGATAGTAATCTAATATATAATTTTAATAATTCAGTGTTTGATTAGTATTACTTTCTATCAACTTACATAATTTATTCAAGATATTCTAATTATAACTTTGGTAATTCACCCATCTTATTCAGTATACTGATATCATTAGCTGAAAAGTACTTTGAAATTAATGATCTTGTGTGAATAGCACTATATGATACTAAAGATCCAATATGATGTAAAATTCTATCTCTGAATTAATCAATTTATGGAATGGGAGGATCTCTTTAAAGAATTTTAGAAATCCAAGTAAAGATTTCAAATTTCACTTAGATATTTAAATTTTATAATTAATTCTTTATTTTTATTCTAAAATCTAAGGCTCTTCCATAATTTTTTAGCTCTTCATTTAAATACATTTTCACCCAATCAAATTAACCATCAGAGGCCATAGAATTTAAAACATCTTCTTTATCAATAGCTGGGTATTTCTTAAATAAATTTATTATAAATTAATTATAAGCATAAATTAAACAATATCTAAGAGTTGGTTCATCATTATGTAATATATTGGGAAGGGGTAAACATTAAAGAGGTAAAAATATTAAATGCCTATGTTCACTTACTAAGTCTAAAAATAATTCAGTTAGTTGTTTATTTTACAATTATTCTGTATATCCTTTACTTAAAATACTAGCTTAAATGGATCTCCCAACTTAATTTATCATCTTATCCCATGAAATTGCATCAGGCAAGGTTTTAATCTATAATTAAGTCAATTAAAATTTTAAATCACTTTAATCTTTTATTGTTTTTAATTTCTAAAATGCTTAAGTCATGTTAATATAATATTTCTTTAATCGTTCTCTATCTAAATATTAATCGTATGGAGATATAAAAAATTTATAACATAGTTGAACACAACCTCCAAACTCTATACTCATCAACAAAAATAAAGTTTAAACTTCGAATAACCATAAAGATATCTAATCAGACTTTTCCTTTACTAATTATTCAATATGCAATGTTTACTCTAAATACAATATTATACTCTTTCCTTATTCTATTACTATTGATGGATCCTTCTTTTTAATATCTTATTGAATGATTCCCCATAATTTTGCTAAAGGAGTCAAAAAATCTCCAGATCTTGTACATACATAACTCAAACTTGCAGTCAATTTATTTAGAAGACAAAGTTATATCAATTATTCAGTATTAATTTTTGAATAATTAATCTTGGTAATAAAAGCATCGATACATTATTATTCTCCCAAATTAACGTAATATTGTAATATTTCATCTAATCTTATTAATAATGTATATGATACTTATTGTTTACTCATTAGCATCAATCACTTTGACTTTTCCATTTTTCAAATACAAACTTAATTCATTGCAAATCAAACTTATATCTCCATTTAAAAACTTCTTTATAATGCTGTAAATTTAATTAAATAAAATATCACTTGAAACTCTTAAAAGAAAATCCACTAACATTGAAAGCAAAGTTTTTACTTTCTCAACGTCTTATTAATGGCCATATAAAGAAGATGGAGTATAAACTAAAGTTTTATGTTTATCCAAAGTAGTTCTAATTTCTTCTAATACTACTTTAATATAATGTGTAGCTATTTCTAATACTTTCCTATTTAAAACCTACATATTAAATTTGATTGGAGTTGATTTCATACTGCCGTCCATTAAAGCAAGAATCAAAAGCATTCCCTTAGCCCAATCTTTATTCTAGATGAATATATCAATAGATTATTCTAAATTGTTTATACTTCCAATCACAATCGATCCTTCTACTAATATATGGATTTATCTTGTCTATTTATTTAATGTGTAAATTTAATTCTATAATGGATATTATTTGAATGAGATTTCCTCCTCTTTATTCACTATTTCTACTTAATATAATGAAGTGAATGGAGCATCAGGCCAATTCTTTTTTTAAATAAAATATGGTATTTACTCTATACCCTTTGGAACCATATGCATTTCCAAATGAACAGTATTAAACAAATAAATATTTTAATTAGCAGTAATTACTTCTATAATTGATTATTCAACAAAATAAGCTGCATGTATTTATTATTTAAATATTAATGGTTTAAATGTCATATATCTTGCTTAATCATTGCTTCTTACTAACATAAACATATGACAATTCCAACATAGCAAAATTATTAATCTTTTCTCTTTCCATTGCTCTTCTTACTCTTAACTTGGAGGAGGTAAAACACCATAACCATAAGAAAGATAACAATAAAATGGCTTTTCTGGTGATTAAATATGTGGATTTTCTATTTCTATTATTGATTTCAATTTCTTTTCGTCATCTTTATAAACTATTATAAGGTAAAATTTGCTCAATGAACATAAACCAATGATTCGAGTGGATTTCTCATATAATTCACCCAAAAACTCTTTAGTTTCATTTTTATATAAAACTATTACATTTAACATTGGATATTACTATCTTGGAATTGTCAATTATATTTCATAATCAAATCCAAATACTCCTTTTCTAAAATTTACAATTCTGATTACTCCTAAATCATCACAAGTGATAACATTATAAAACTTTTTTGATTAAAAAATGAACTTTAACACTATTATTTTTGATTTTGTAATATTCTAACATGTACACAAATGTTTCTTTTTTTTCATGTTTACAATACTGATCCATCCACTTTCATATCCAACTCCAACTAATTCATTTAGGGAATCTAAGGCTGTCACTGCCCCTATCTTCTATTATTAAATTATAATATCCATCTATTATTATGAGTAATATAGAATATTTCCTAAAGATCCCCCTACTAATAAAAATTCTCCATTGTGATGTATTACTTTTGGTTTACCAAAGTTCTTAATCACTTAAGGATTGGAAAATATTAATAATTGTTAAAATGACAAAGTATTGTCTATCTTATTTTTTAAAGAATCTCTAAGGAAATCTAAAGGAGTTTTGAAATTTTTCTTGGCTATAAAATTAACAAAAAACTACTTTATTTTTCTTATTTCGCTTTATTTCGAAATTTTTCTTAAATTTCCAAACCTGCATCTAAAAGATCTACAACTGATTTCGTTCTATTAGAAGATTCGGCATCTTCATCAAATACTGAATAATACTAAACAAGAAGTTAGAATTCCTTAGAATGATCACAATTATCGAATGTAAAAATCTCCATTATACTTATATTATTAATAATCAAATATCTCTCTAATTATATTGTAAATTATATAGAATTTTTTCATTTGCTTTGAGTCATATTTTTGATTCACTCTGTTAAGCTTAGATTCCATCTTTAATTCTTAATAATCCAATTACATATGAAGATAAAACATACATTTTTATGATCATTAGGCCATTAAACTTAATATGCATATTCATCTCTTTGAATATATATTTTACAAAATTTAAAACCAATATTTCACATCTTAACTTTTACAACTTTTCATTTATCTTTAAAATTAATGCATTTACATAATTAATCTTTAAAGTTAACTGATATTACATTAAATTTATTTAATAAATAAAATTGTATGCTAAAATTGAAATGGCAGTATTCAATTGCTAATATTTATCCAATATTTATTAGATAAGTTTGTTAGGTAAATATAATGATATATTTGATACATCTTATGTGATATTTCTAGTCGTATATTCTCTTTATAATATATGAAAAATATAAATTCATCCTATTTACCAATCTACTTTATAATTGATATTATTTTAAATAAGATATTTTTTTATTCCTTGAATTTGATTATAACATTAGATTAAATAAATATATTAAGTTATTTTTGTTTATATGGAAATTTAATTTTTAAAGTTTTGAATAAATCTATCATTTAGTTTTTCCTATTTTAATTATTCGTTTTAATTCTTATTTAATTTATTTAAGAAAAAAAAGCTACTTTAGAAACTTATTTATTCTTTTTAATCAAGATAACCTTTCTCTTAAACAGAATTCAACTAAAAGAAAATAGTCATTTTACATCAAACTCAATCTACAATACATCTTAGACTTCATAATAAATTTATATTTTGGGTATTTACTTATAAATTTCCCTTATGTTATTATTCTATACAATTTAAATATTTTTTATTAATGAATCTTTGATTAGAGTAAAAAAAAACAAAGAAATTTTAACTTTCTAAAAGAACTTAATTATATAAATTTACATTTCAATAATTAAAATGTTTGATGTAAATATTTATATTTATTCTGGAATTTACTATAAATTATTCACTCATTAAAATGAACTTTATATAGAATAAGCTTCTATTCATGATTCTATATGGCTAAATATTCTCCATCTTAGGACATAGTTTAAAAAAAATAATAATGTTAATTATTGTGTATTCCAACAATCACGAATTTCTAGTCGGATTATTTTCTTATAAAATTAATACAATTATCATGTTTTACTATCATAACATCTTTGATATGATTATAATAGATTGGAGATAATCCAAGTTTATCTTTACCTTCTAAAGATTCTAATTATATTTATAGGTCTATCCTCTCTTCAAATAATGTGTTTTAAAATTAATAAACTTTACAAATTGATTAATCTTATGGTTGAAAAATCAAAAAATCTTCTCTGTAAAATCCCAACCTGAAACCATAACCATTTTCTTATAAATTTATGACTTGTTTATTACTCCATTCATTATTATCTGTTTGATTTTCCCATATAATTATTTTATCTTATCGAGTACAAAATGCTAAATATTTTTCTGACGAATTCAAACTTATTGAAAATATTGGCCCTTATTTTATAGCTATGAATTAATGTTGAGATATTTTATTTTCATTAATATTTACATTCCAAATTATAATATTTTCATCTTAACTGCATGAAAATAAATGATCTTCATTTTTGTTTAATAATAAACAGAAGACAGTTTTATTATGTTTATTTTATGGAGGTGAACTTTCCCATTCAGAATTCTATATTTTCCATGTTTTAACTTCACCTCCTTCTGTTCCTACTGCTAGCCAATCTTAAAATTTACTATAAACTATTGAATAAATTTATTGTTGATGATGTAATTTTGATATTTTGTCACTCATCACTCCATCTTAAATTTTCCGTATTTGTGTTAAATTTTGAGTTAAACCTGCTATTAATTTTGTGGATTAATGATCAAAAGCTAAAGATAAACTTACCTAGTTGTTAATTTCACTAATACTAGTGAGTGTAATGTAATTCAATTAATTTTATTATCCTATTACTTTTATTTTAGATTGTCTTTTAATATTAGATTCTAATATTAATTATTCCTAATTTTGATTTCTACTTTTCTTTTAACTATATTTTTCAAAAACTTAATTTGTTAATTAATATATGTGTTGAATGTTATCTTAAAATTTCTATTAATATGAACTTTTTAACAATTCTAATTCTTTATTAAAATCATCAAATAGGTCTGTATTACAACTTTATTTAATATATAAATTTATTTCTTCAATCAAATTAACTTAATTAATTGTTTTTAAATCCTCCAACTATTGAGTCAACATAGAAATCCAATTATCTATTTAACTTAAAACTTTCATTAATTCTGAATTTAAATTTTTAAATTCTTCTCTTAATTCACTCAAGTACCTCTATTCCAAGTTTATTATTAGCTCTTTATGACTATTGAAATCTTAAAATTTTTCTTTAATTATTTCCAAAACAAACAACATACCAACTTTTTTACTCTAGTTTTTATCATTTGATAAACAATCTTTACACATAAATCGATCCTCCATCTTAATCCCTTCATCTATTTGTAATTGCACTATATCCTATTATTTATGTTAAGCAGCATTTGCACATTTTAAAGATTAAAACTAACTTTCTAAACTAGTTATTGACATTTTATAGGATTATCTATTATAAAATTAATAATTCTTTATAACACAATTATTTTTGTAATATTTATATAATTAAATCGTTATTCTATAATATAAAAACTCTTTCGTTTTATTATAGTTTCACTATTTTTCTAAACATCTTTAAAAGTTTAATCTATTGAAATTAAAAATAAATAAAAGTCTACATTCAACTCTCTTTTTGTATTTCTTTATAATATTATTTTTTGTAACTTAATACTCTAATTAAATAAATTGATGAAGAATCTATCGTATAAGTAAATTCTTAATTATAAATATCAATCATCAGGCTTTAAAATAAACATTAAAAATTTATTAAAACCTAAGATTTAAAGTCTAATAAAAAAAAATCAAATTTTAAAACTTAAGTTATCATTGATTATTATTAGAGTTAGTCAATAGACTGAAATTTTGGATTATTTACATAATAAATAATCAAATAAGAAAAGTTTATGAAATAATTTTTTATTTATTAAAAAAAATCATTTATGAACAAGTCATATGGTGTCTGTAGAATGCATGAAGATCCATATTAATTTTTATGTGAGAAACACTATAAATAGTTTTAATATATGTCTCATGATTAAGATTTAAAGGGTAAAGATAGGCTTTTGTGTGAAATTTGTTTTCAGGATAAGAATGGTCTGAAAAAAGTTTATAACTTAAAAGAAATTATGAATATAGTTTAAGAAATAAAAAATAATGTGTTCTAATAATAGATGGAAAGTATTATTAAAAACAAAAATGCAATTAATGATCTTATATCTAATATAAATGAAATTTAGACAAAATTTATTACATCTGTGTAAGGTCTAATAGATTAGCTCAAAAATTTTGACTATGACTTGAACATGAATCTAGAATCTCTTTCTGAATATAACTTTCTAAATGCATTAGATGAGATTGATTTTGAAAAATGCTAGTAACTTAAAACTGTAAAGATTGAAGATATAATTTAATAAAAAAAATAATAGTATGAAAATAAAATTGCAAAATATATCTATGATATTAAAGAACTTTAAAAGAGAAATTATGAATTAAAAAATCTAGAGCAATTATTTTAGTTAAATGAATAAAATGTCACTTAAGTAAAAATTATATAATCTTTATTAGATACCGAAATTGGAAATCAAAATAAATCAATAGTATTCACCTGAAGTTATTTTTAAAGGAGAAAATTCTGAAATAATTGAATCATATATACCTTAGATCTAATGTCATACTCAAAGAAAAATATTCGCAAAGAAAATTCAAACAGTTAATTAAAGAGATAAATGTTCGGCAATTTCATTTAATAAAAATGATTCAGTACTTGCGACTGCTTGCAATAATAATATTTTATTATGGAAGTTTTAAGATGGATAGATAGGTGATCATTTTGAAACATTAAGTGAGCATACTTCAGAAATTTAAACTATTATATTTAGTACATAAAAAAATTGGCTATTTTCTGCTGGGAAAGATCATTCAATCGTATTATGGAAACCAAGGAGATTATTATTTTTCATCAGCTATAGCCAGAGACAGTAATATTAGAAAGCTCATGAAGATTAAATTTTACAGCTACTTTTAAATTAAGAAGAAAATCAATTAATATCTTGTAGTTCAGACTAGAAGATTTCTATTTGGTAAGTAAATTATAAAAATAATTCTATTGATTATGAATATTCTTTAGAATACCATAAGTGTCCTGTAATGTCAATAAGTTTGAATGTAAGTAATAATTTGATGGCTTCTAGTGGTATGGATAAATAAATAGTTTTATGGAGTTTAAATTAATAAAAATAATGGAAGTTCAAATAAATAATAAATAAATCAGTAAATGATATTGGTTATAGAATAAGCTTCATTTCTGATGATACTGTGGTTTGGTAATAAATGAGGTCTGGAATAACTCATATTTTTAAGTAATAAGATGAAGAATTTAAAGAGTGCTAATAATTAAAATTATAGTTAAATTATAACAAAGAGAATGATGGAGATATCTCTTTTCAATCAATATTTTCTTTATAGAAATAACTCTTAATCTAAAAATTCAAAAACCGAATATATTTCTTAATTATTAACAATAATAATTAATTGACTCTTTAATAAGAATAAATTGAGTTAGAGAAAGACGAAATTTATGGTAATTTATCAAATGATGGTAAATATTTTACTATTTGGAACGATGAGAAATTGTAAGTTTTTGAAATACACGATAAAAGATTTTGACTATTTGTAAAACTTAAATATATTTATTTATATAAATTTCGTCATTCTTAAAAGTTTAATCTTAATTTAAACAATGTACAGAATTACATTATCAAATTTGTTAATAATGTAATTAAAATGAGTTTAGAATGAAAACAAAGAATTTAAATATTAAGAGAAGTATTAATAGGGAATGAATAAAATCTGAAAAATATGTAGATAATTTAATCATGCAATTTGAATCACATAAATTTTTGATTTCGATTATAACAGAGAATTAATTCTTAATATATTTGAGCAATTCTTTTATTTACATTGATAATATAAGATTTATTAAATAATTAAATGTATATCAACCTCACATAAAACAATAAGTCTTGGTGGACTCACACATCACTTGTCCCAACAGAAACTTAAAATAAAGTGATTAATATAGTGAATGGATAATCTAGTTTCTAGAATAAGGCTACCCTATTTACAACATATTTGAGTTTAGAAGCAGTGAATAGAATAGGTCCAGCAAAGAAGTTAGCCATATATTTTAAAGCTGGAATTGTTGGTGCAGTGTTTTTAGGAACAAGGTAATTCATAATAAATACAATATAGATTTGCATCTGGTTCATATTATGCAAATAGTATAAAGACAGAAATTGGTAAATTACTTGACGGAGCTCCTGTTTGGGAAAATAAGTTTGATGTGCCAGAATTAGATAAAAAATTCTTTTTTATTGATGATGACAATAATTTTGAACCATCTTTGTGGCATCATGGCATGTATTAATAGTTGATTTATTGTAGCAATCAAATTGATAAGCCCAAATAATTTTACAAATTTGAATGAGCATTAAAATACATATATATATAAATTAATAAAAAATGAATCCCATAGATTAACACAAATTATAATTTGTACTAAAGGACTGCATCCTCAAATTACAATTTATTGGAGAAATTACAAGAGATAATGATATATCATCAGAATTAGCAGGTTATGAATAAAGTAAATTATTGACTGATCAATAAACATTGGAAGTAAAATATGCAACTTTGGTTGGTAAAAGAAGTGCATTGGTAGGGATTTCTAATAGAAAATAACTTACTGAAACTCAAAAAGAAATTCAAGAAGTAGCATAAAGACTGAAGGAAAGTACAAAGAAGTTATGTAGGTATAAGTTTCATTTGAAATTAAAAGATTATTTAAGGAGAATCCTAATATTGATTAAGATTCTTTAAAAGTTTATGAAGAAAGAGCAGGATTAATCTCGGATCTAGAAGTATCAAATTATCCATATTGAAGAATCTCAAAACTTTCATCTAAAATAATTAATTAAATAAATTTGCATAAAATGTTACTAATAGTTTAGAGGAACAGGATTCTTTAAGAAAATTTGCAGTGAGAGAGAAAGAATTAGCAGCTGAAATTAAAAAACTTTAAAATGATAAAACATAAGAAATTAAAGAACATGAGCATGAGAAAACTGAAAAATAAAAGAATATTTAATCACTAAAAGAAAAATTATTATATAAGACGAATAGAGCAGATTTAAAAAAAAAATATGATGAAAAAGTTGGAACATCTAAAGAAAATACTTAAATGAGAGTATTTGAATTTGCATTAAAAGACATTGAAGCTTAAATTGCAAATTTTAGTAGTAAAATTAATACGGAAGAATAGGTTCATAAATAATTAAAAGATTATTTAATAAGAAAAGAGGTAAAGAATCTTATATTTTAATTTAGGAAGAATCTAAAAAGAAAACAGATGATTAAAATAAATATATGGATGAAAAAAAATTAGAATTAGAAGATAAAATTGAAAAATTAGTTGATTAAAAAAATATTATGTTAGAAGAATTAGATAAATTAAATAGAAGATTTGAAAAAGAAGAATTAGAAAAATCAGAAAGAGAAAGAAAAGTAATTTTATTTAAAATGTATTCAAGGAAATATAAGAATAAGAAGCTAAAAAATTAAGGGAATTACAATAATTAAGAATGGAAAATGCTATCAAATTAATTTAGAACGAATTAATGGAAAGAAAAGAACTATATGGTTTAGGTGCGAAAAAAAAGAAACCCAAGAAACCAAAGAAATGACTATATAAATTTAAATAAAATTAAATCTTAAATTAATTAATGGGACGTATGTAAGCTAAGGGAAAGGGAAAGGGTATTTCTGGTTCAGCCCTTCCATACAAAAGAAAAGCACCAAAATGGTTGACCTTATCATCTAAATCAATCGTTGATTAAATTGTTAATTTAGCAAAGAAAGGTTTTCTTTAACTATTATTGCAATTATTATAGGTTTGAATGGATCCTAAATTGGAGTTTACTTAAGAGATTAATAAGGCATCCCTTAAACTAGATTCTTAACAGGCTAAAAGATTCTAAGAATCTTAAAGAAAAGAGGTATAATTTGCATTTATTAAATTTTAGGTTGTGCTCCAAAAATTCCTGAAGATTTATATGCTCTAATTAAAAAAGCAGTCTAAATTAGAAAGCATTTAGAGAAGAATAGAGGAGATATTACAAGCAAATTCAGATTGATTTTGGTTGAAAGCAGAATCCATAGACTTAGCAGATATTACAGAAGAACATAAAAGTTGCCTTCAAATTGGAAATAGTATATATATATACTTATAAATTAAGTGTCTCAAAGACAGCTTCTGCCTTAATAGGTTAATGAGTTAGAATATAAACACAATAATGCATATATTTTAATATTTTATATCACTTTTTTATTTTTTTCAAAAGGTCACATACTTCCTTTATATTTATACGATCTTCTTCTCTTTTTTATAGCATTTTCTAATAAAATAAACAATAATCAATACTGTTATTAAATCTTTCATCTCCTAACAAACTTGATTTGTATTTGGAAATTGAACTTTTTAATTATTTATAGCACTCAATAACAGCATAATCGAATTTGTATCTTTCCATGGAAGAACTCCAAATAACATTTAATATAGAATCACTCCCAAAGACCAGACATCACATTTTATGCAATAACTAAATTATTAATTTTTATTTTTACTCTTCTCCTGCCAAAATTTATGGAGCCATATAATAAGGTGTCCCTACTGATGTACCATGAGCAGCCACATCTTTTTTATCCTCTTCTATAACTTTAGCAAAACCAAAATCTGCTAATTTTGCTGTTCCATTATGTATCAATATATTTTCAGGTTTTAAATCTCTATGGAATACACTTTTGTCATATAAGTATGAACATCCTTCTGTAATCTAAAGAAAGATATCAACTGCCTCTTATTCACTCAATTTTCCTTTATCCTTGATGAGCATATCTAAATCTCCCCCATTACAGTATTCTAAAAAGAAATAGATATTGTTTGGTGTTTCAGAGAAATCAATAAACTTAACAATATTTGGATGATCCATTTACTTCCACAAAGAAACCTAATAAATATATGTTTTATTCTATACCTCTTTTTTTAGTGAGTTGATTATATACTCTTTTCGGCTCTCAGGATTATTACTTTTTTTAAGCTTTTCAATTATATTTTGTTTTGCAATTAATTTACATGCAAAAACTATTTTCTCATCTTCTTTCAATGTAGCTAAATGACTATTGTATATTATTATATATACGTTTCTGCAAAATTTCCTTTTCCTAGCTTCGTTGTTTTGATAAAATATTTCCCATCAACCATCTTGTAATTAGGAATTGTGGCTGCTATTTCTTCCAAATTTTATTTCATTTATTATATTTATATGTATTTAATTCCATTAAAAAGGTATTTAGTTATTCATAAATTATTTATTTTGCTTAATTCGTCATTATTCTTAGCATTTCCATTTAATTCTCATTTAAATTTTGAATTTTATCTTACATTGTTATAACACAAACAACAAAATTATGGAAATAACAAAATAACAAAAAACCATAGTATTAAACAATTTTAACTATAATTTTTGCTATTTCACTTAAAGTCTATTCATTTCTTTTATTTTATTGATTATTTTGAATAAAATCTTTAATATGTTGTATTTTTAAATATAGTTTAGATTAACTACTTGCTAAGCAATATTTAAAATTTCATCTAACATGAAATTTATGATAAATAGTGAAAGAAAAAAAAACAAGTAATTTAGTATGTTATCATCATTTAAATTTGATAATTTTAAGTCATAATAATTCTAAATTAGAGGTAAAATATCTTTTATATTTTTTGAGAGATGGCAATTAAAATACTAAAAAATCTTACTTTTTTATGTAAATGATATCAAAATGAATTTTTTTTAATTTAGTTTCTATTCTAAATTAGCATTTTATTCAATAAATATATTATAAATTGAAAATAAATAACTAAAAATTATACAGTGTAACCTAGATTTAAATTTATTAATTACGAGCAAAATATCAAAATACAAAATCAGCACCAAAATTGTTCAAGAGAGAATTTGCTCATGCCTAGCAAGAAACAATATAAAAAATAATCATTTAAATTTCTTAGATAAAATTAATTTCATAATTTATTTTTAATATGGAATTTAAATTATGTTGTTAGAATTTGTTGTAAAATAAAAAATAAGTAATATAATACGATAAATTATTCAAATGAGTTTATTAAATAAATACATCTGAAATACATTCACAGGAGTTAATCTAAATGTATTAAAGTTCCAAAATTATTTGCTCTAACCTAAGAACCTAAGAAATGTAGAAATACATTTATAGGAAGACAAATCGAAAATATGAGAAGAAAATTTTACAAAAAAAAGAAAAACTAAATAAATTTAAGTATGTTCAGTAAGTACTTCTACATATTCAATAAAATAATCTTAAGTTAAAGAATAAAAACATATTGTAAACTAAATTTTATAATAAACTTTTTAATATCAATAAATTATAAAATAATAAAATGATCTTGAATTTGGTAATATAAATACTTTAAAAAAGATTCTAATTAGAACAAGAGATCAGAAATTATAAGAGAACAAAAAGATTAATGAAGTTTCTTAGAATGGAGAGTAAGTAAGAATCAAAGATTTAATAGTAGAGAAGGCAAAGAAGTGAAAAGTACTATTATTTAAGGATGAGGAGACAAAAAAAGTAGATTAAATGCAAAATAAAAGTAAAGTAAGTAATAAAGTTAAGATTTAAAAGGAAGTTTGAAAATGAGAATTTCTAATTTGTTGGAGTGCAAGTAAGAGATGATAAAAAATAATAATTATTATTAATAAATTATAATATGTCACTGAATTCACGATATGTCAACGAAAGCCTATTTAAGAGTTATTAGGAACATTTAAATTAGACCATTATATAATATTGTGATTAAGTGAGTGTAAATCCATTGGAGAATGATTAGTAATTTTATGAAGGATTCAAGGTTTAGGCAATTCATTAATAAATATGTATAATTTTCCAATTTAATTAGCTGACCTCATATCTTAGCTTGAGATTAGTTCTAAGTTAGATGAAGGGAAAAGATAGTTATCAGCTTAGATATTAGGTTAGGCTTAATAGATTCTTAAGAATTATAGTTCATAGTAAAGTTAGATTAAGGTTAAGATTACCCAACCATTGTTCAATCTATAGAGAGATACTATTCGAACTATATAAGAAGTGCATGACGCATATATTTTAATAGAATCCATTAAGTGGCCATGTAAAGGACCTGCTTTCAAGCAATATGATAAACAACTTCGTGCGTTGGAGAAACAGTGCTTCTTTTGGGAATAAGTGTAATTGTTGGAAAATCGAACTACAAATGCAATTTCTCCAGATGAAATTAAATAACGTATAAATGAGTGTTTTGAACAATTCACAAATGATATAGCATCAAAGAATTAAGACACATTGAAGAAATCTAAAAAAGGATATTTAGATACATAATTGAGGCATGCTCATGAAATGTATACAGGATTAGGAGTAGAGAAGGATAGAGATAGTGCTTTATAAATATACAAAAAACTGGCGGAAGACAACCACCCAATAGCATTGGCGATTATGGGGTAGATAATTATGGAAGGAGAAATTGTAGAAAAAGATTATGATCAGGTAATGAATTTTAACACCACTTGTGGTAGGCTTTTCACTATTTTAAATTGAGTGCTGACCAAGGACATACATTTAGTGTCTATTGGGTCTCTAGATTAATCTTAGTAATAAATTATAAGAAATCTATTAGGAAGAGAAGGTCTTTGACAAATTCTATGAAAAAGATGATCAATAGAGTCGAAAATCAAGTGTGACTGCAGTCAGAACGAAGGATTGTGATTTAGCTATTAAATTATTAAAGAAAGCAGCAGAATTAGAACATGTGCCATCGATGAACTATTTAGGTGATTTATATACATCTGGTTTGGAGTTATAGAATTGTATAAATAATAATTAAATAATAATGTTAGACTCTTTAGAGAAAGACTTTTAAGACGCTGAATATTTTTATAAGCAAGCAAAACAAAAGAATTCAGTTGAAGCTATATATAAATTATCTTAATTATACTAAGAGATGAGTAAATAAACTTTAAATAAGGTAAATATTTTAAGATTATATATAATTAGAATAGAAAGCAATTAATTTTGCCTTTACTTAAACAAGCCAAAAATTTAGACTATTTACCAGCATTTTACGATCTTGGAATGGTGATGTTAAATGGTTTGGGAGAAGACTTACAGGCTGATCCCACAATGGCTGACTTAATCTTCGAATAAGGTGCACGGAATGGTGATCAGAAGTGTGCCTAAAAATTACTTAGTCTTCGTTTTCAAAGTTTACAGAGAGAGGAAGGTTCGATAAAAGATTTTCTTTCTTTGTTAGATTAGTTGGATGATATTTTGAAGGATTAATCTACAATAAATTTTTTTAGAGGTAAGATTTACTTAAAGGGAATATAATGTGAGAAGAATTTATAAAAAGCAATTGAATAATTTAGGTATTTGATTGAAAAAATGAAAATAGAATAGGATCATGGAGAGGATGTCTTAAATGTAAAGCTTAATTAGAAAAGTTATTAAAAGATAAAGAGGAGTTGCCAACAAGTTCATAATAATCATCACTTTAAAAGCTTAACATTTAAGGGGGTTTTATTGACTAAGTGAAGTAGAGTGATTAGAGAAAAGCATATCAAATACAGAAAGGAAAGATTTCATAAAACAATAGATCAACCGCTATTGAATAAGAAAATCAATCAACTCGTTAAGACAGACATACAATAATGACAATAAGTATAGTTAAACCAAATGAGACGAATGAATAGGATAGAAAAAGAGTAGGTTCTGAATATAATAGTTTTAAAAGAGGAGACAGCAGCGTTATGCTTTCCTAATTGAAGCTTTAAATTCAGTCACCCTAACAACAATAATCATCTACTAGATTCGAACAATAGCAACAATCTTAATTTGGATCACCTCGACAACCCTCATTAATTAATATATCTTCAAATTCTTCAAATAAAGACCGTTTCAATTTTACTAAGTTACCAAGTCATAGATCTATTAATTCTTCAAAATATCTATTCAACTAACCTTGAATTTAGCATATTAACTCAAACTTTTGTTATTTATATATATATTTTTATTTATAAATGGAATCACCAAAATAAAGATAGGAAAATCAAGATCATTCAAATGAAGTTCACTAACCATAGACTCATCTAATCTAATTGGATGTGGAAGAGCCGAATGAACCACCCATTAAAAGACCTGCTCCAAAAACCTTTGGTGATTTAACAATCATATTTCTATTTGAAACTATAGGAACAGGATTATTTGCTTATGGAATAGTGGCCTCAAATGGATCTGACATATTGATAGCTGCATATTTATACGCAGCTATATTTTTAACATGCAAATTTACAGGTGGTCATGTCAATCCAGCAGTATCGTTTAGTTTCTATTGTGACGATACTATCAGCTCGTGGACATTAAGAATCTACTGGGCTGCACAATTATTAGGAGCAGTTGGCGGAGCTTGGATAGCTTATTTAATTTTAGGAGTAGTGACATCTCCAAGTATCAAGAGTACAAACATTGAATGGATGCTTGCCGATTTATGCGGTGAAGTAATGAAAAAACTAATTTTAGGCTTTTGGAACCTTTATGTTTGTTCTATTTATACATATCCAAGTTCACGAATAAACACGTTAAACTAATAATGATGTTGCAGGCATAGCTTGGATTGCGTTAGCATTATTCTTTTCTAGATAATTATCTTCACATTCTGGAGGTATAATCTTCATTTTTATTTAAGGCTGTTTAAATCCAGCTATGGGAGTAGGGTTAGAATTATTTGAAGCATTCTGGCTAAATGACACAACTAAATTAGCCAATTTTTGGGTGTTCCTCTTTGCTCCTTTATTTGGAGCATATATGGCATCTATTTTCTACAATTCAATATATTTGCCTTTATTAAAAAAATGAGACATATATAAATTTAATTATGGAGTAATATATTGACCAAGAACTTACCATCCAATAATTCTTCAAGTAACATCAAATTACATCAAATATACTCTCCCAACTCAAAAGGGAGTTTGGTATCATCAAACATCCCACTTTTATAATGAATAATTTACTCTAAGTACCTATTATAGCAATTATTAGATTATTTAACACAAAAAACATTTAACTTGTATTGAAGCACCTAAATAAAGTGGAAGAACTATGTCTTGTTTATTAATTATATTGGATCAATTTTTAAAATCTTTAGATAATTTTACTCCAGATGAAGATGTAAAAATTAACCATATTTATTTTAGAATGGATATTATCTATTAATTACTTCAGCTAGTAGAGAATAATCAACATATTGCAAAAATATTGTTCAAAAATTGCTTGAAAATTATCCATAAGAAATTTCTTTACTTGATATTAATTCATAATTTCCTCTCAATGCAAAAAGTATTATATTTCACAAGAATTTTAGATGACCAATATAATATTGTACTACCTCCAGTCACGCAACCATCAATCTTATTTGCCACTTATTATTCGGTGAGTAAATTAAAAGCTAGTGGAAAAGTTGATAATAAATGTTTTTAATTTGCTTTATTTGATGATTGTAATCTAGCTACACTTTATGGAGGTAAAAATTAATTAGAGACTGTTTCTAAATGGATAGCTAAAAATCAATTCACAATTTATGTAGGAGATGAAAAATTAATTGAAGTCATCCTTGGAAAAGCTATTACAGTAGCTAAAATTGAAGAGGATTAAGAAGAATAAGAATAAGTTGATTAAACCATTCAACAAACCAAAAATGAATTACCCAATCTTTTCTACTATTTCTATTCAGACTTAACTCAATAATAAATTGTTGTTTATATAACTTTAAAGCTCAACCTTGTATAAGGAAAGACACTTATTATAGTTTAAAACTTATTCGAGATTTATTATTTGTAATTATTGTTTTAGAGATGTAATATCGAAAGATTTCAAATTTATAATCATGAAAACCCAAAAACATTGAAATATTATACTTTATCAACTTTTAACACTGGTGTTATTTAAATTCTTATTGCTACTGCAAATGTCTTTTTAGATCTAGAAAATGAGTTCTTTGAAAGATCGAAGTAAGCATCGAAAAAATCTAAACAACCTTACACATTGAAAAAATTAGATAACATTATTTTATACAATTTATTACCAAACGAATTACCAGATTAGATATTAAAGTCAGTGACAAATACAGTTTGCATTGCTTCCAATAACGAATAGAATGTTGAAACTGTTATGTAATTTGTTAATAAAGAATATAATAATATTAATTGTAAAGAATATCCAATAAAGTAAAATGAAATAGAGGCATTCAGATATCGTATAGAAGATACAACTAAAAATATATCAAAATATTAAGTTAAAATGGCAGAGTAAATTGATTTTAAAAAGAAGATGATTAAGTCACCAGATTTGGGAGAATATTTTTCATAAAATTAGAAAGAAAAAGAATTACTTTAAGATCAAATAATATAATTGAAAAAAAAGTTGAATCGATCAGCAATATAATTACCTTAAGGTATTAAAATATAATAACTGTAATAGGACCTGTACCTGAATATTTATTACCAGAATTTATCAAGAAATAAAGAAAAATGTAAGGTGAACAATCAAAAGTAAAAGTACTTGTTAGAGTTCATGACTAAAATCATGATAAATTAATTAAGAAAAGAAGATTATTAAACGATGAAATGAATAATAATATGTTGCCTGAATAAGAAGAGAAAGAAAAAGCAAAGAAACCTGAAAATCAATATGTGACAATAAACCAAGATGAAGAAGATCCAGAATTAGTAGACTCCTCTAGACTTAGACCCATAAGTGGTAAGAAGATATGGAAGATGAAACATGGATTTAAATTGAAGAAGAGAAATAAGAGATTGGAAAAGAAAGGAGTCTTCACTACATGAGTGTATATAAATCTATTTATTTCATAATTTATAAAATGTTGTATGATATGTAAATGTTCATGAATAAATCATTAATCTTTAGGTTGATTAGTTAATACTTCTTTGAATGAAAAGGGTACAAATTTGATACCATCAGCTTTGTAGAACTTACTTTAGAATTCAACCCATTACAATCTTAAAGCATGTAAGAAACATTCCATAAGATCCATGCACATTAAAACTAAAATATAATCATACGAATACCTCCTATAGTGCAATGTAAAAATATGGGCCAGCCTATGACTAAAATGATAACATTTCCATCAATAATTCCTGCACCAATACACTTTTCAAAAAATACCTTTGCTAATTATCCGTGAGCTAAAGACAAAGCCCAAAGACGTAAATATGAAGCAGTATTACTGATTGATCCAAGAACAAATTCAATAGTTTCAATAATTTAATGAACAGCAAGTTCTCCAATATCAAATTCTTCATGACCATGACCATGTCCTCCACTCTATTCTTATTTATTTGGCAATAATTATTGAGGAGAATCTGATGGATTAACATCTTCTCCTGCCTATTCTTTTAGTCTTTATTCTTCTAATTATTTTCTTTTTAATTCTTTCTCTTTTTCCTTTTATATTAATTGCAATCTTAATTCTTCTGCTAATGCACTCTGATTAATGGATTTTTGACTTTATTGAATAGGTAATAGAGCCTCCTTGCTTTCATCTTTAGGTTCAAGAGCTTTTGAGTGTTTTTCTTAATGCTTTTTACCAGTATAGTGTTGTATAACCTCAATTACTGGCTTTGGAATTAACATCCATGGAATGCAGACGAATGACCAAAATAAAATGGATTATTGTAATGATTCTTAAGATTCTAAGTTGAATAATGGTTTTCCATCTGTGGAACCTCCTTGCAAGGGAATATTAATCATTGAATTAATAATGGATGGAGCCTAATCGGTTCTTCCTTCCCAACTCTATCCCCATTTCAATATAATCATGATTGCCATATAACCAAATGTAATACACATAAATATCATTTATGGCAAGAATTCGCAAACAAATGATAAGTAATCTTTGAAATAAATGTTATTTACTCCTTTTAAGAGGATACCGAAAATCATTTGAGAAACTCCATAAATGATAGCAAACTTCATTTTAAATGAGTTAAAGAAATTCAATTCATTACTGGCTATATACCATTTTGGATCAAATCCAACTGGGTAAGTGCATCCTTTTATATAAACAGTTTCCTCTGAATCTGGTACATTTTCAAAACAACTTCCAAATAAGTTCCAAGTTAAAGACATGAAATCATTATAAATAATGCCACAATATAAAGCGCATAAACCCATCAATAAAAATAAATACCTAACTTATATTAATCCTGCAAAGTCAGGTAATTTTCTTAAGCTATCAGCATTTTTTACTAAAAGGAAGGCTAAAACAAATAAGACACCACCATGTGCAATATCTCCAAACATAATACCAAACATGAAAGGGAAAAACATAACAGCAAACATACCAGGATTTACTTCCTTATATCTTGGAATTCCATAAGTGTTAACTATTTCTTGAAAGACATAATTAAATTCATTTATTTTAAAATAAGTTGGTGTAAGCACCTTTTCAGGTGGTTCTAGCTCAATTATTTGTCCAACTGAAACGTTACTTTAAGAAACGCTCAATTAGTGTAACATGTGATGTAATTCCGCTTCTACATGTTTAGGTGCCCAAAAGAAACCTATATATATACGTTCCTTTTAATAGAGATAATTCAAATTTGTATATAATGCTTTCTCTTTGACCATTAATAACTTACTCATCTCCAATAATGATATTTTTAACTTTGGTTAAATCTAGGCATATTCTAATAATAATTCTTTTATCTTTCCTGCAGTTAATCTTAATAACTAAAAGTAATATGGAATTATACATTGTCACATTCATCCAAAGAACGATCTAATTCTAATGTTTTTTAGACCAACAATTATGGGTCGTCTGGAAGAATGAATTTAGCACAATTAAATGAATCACAAATTTTATTGAGTTTTGCCCTTAAAAAATCTTATCCTCCTCCAGTATAAACTATTAGAAACACAGTTCTTTGTTTATCCAAATTTTTAGCTGCTGACTTATCAGAATCCAAGTTTCCCGATTCTAATGAAGCATCTATTCGTGAATATTCTATATCAGACAATACAATCCATGCATTTCCTTTTGAGGCTCTAAATACCATCCTTTTGAAACGATTGGCTTCCAGTCTATCTACTACACCAACCAAATAATTTAGATTGTAAACTATTGTCGTTATAACAAACAATTTATACGTGGTTATGCTACTTTTTGTTAGTCTGGAATACCACCCACTTATGGATTTATAGCTACATTTCTTCCCTTTGTATAATAAGTAGGACCTAAAACTTCCTTTGATTTTATCAAAACTGCTTTATGTTCAAATAAAGTGTTTTTACGAACCGAGATCTATTCTAAATTTTGAATCTGTTCAATCAATTGAGCTTTAAGATAAAGATTACGAAATACTATATTTTTCATCCAAAGTACTCTCAATGAGATCAAACCATTTATCCTCACTTTAGTTTATATCCTTAGTATATAAAGACATTTTTTCTAGGAATTATTAATAATCAGAGCATTTGAGATTCTTTATTTTATATTTCAACATCTCAGCTTCCAAAACATTTAATTTACTGATCACTTCATCTGCTCTCCTTATATATTAATAAAATGGTCTATTCACATGAGGCTCATCTGGTGACATATCAACAACTTAGACCTTAAATAAATATTCCATTTCCTACCATACTCAACTTTCCCATTTCATTAAACACTTCCCATGCACTCTCCTTAGGCACTATTATCTAATAGTACGCCATTGTCTCTGATCTAAAGAAACTCATCAATAAGATATAAATAATATTTATGTTAATTCAAGAAGCATAAATAATTTATTTATAAAACAATATCCTTTACAATCTTTTTATTTAATTACCTTCCCTTAATTGTAACATTGCCCCTCCTTCAAATTCTAAGATTCAAATTCAGTATCTTAAAGTAATCAAACAAGATTTATTTGGAATATTAATATTCTTACTTATAAATAAATAATATTCAATTCCCATAAAGAATCATTTATTATATAACATCAAGTTAACTTGAATACTAAAGTTCCTCAATAAACAAAAATTTATAATTCTAATGATATTTTTCATAGCCTTAAAATATTTACTTTTTTTGTTTAAGCTTAAATGGCATTCTCATGCTCTTTAGTTTATGGAATAATTGAAATAATGCACAAAGATGAGAAATTGAAAGATTTTAAGTATAAAAATGCTAACAACTCAAAAAATACAGAATAGTTGCAGTTTTTCAATTTTGAACAATACCTAATTTTTAAAGTAATATCCTTAAAATAAAGTATTTCTAAGTAATAAATTGTCTTCATTCTAAAAGATAGATAGTCTTTATAACAATTTTTAAGCACTAACTTACTATATTTTAACTTTACCATTTAATTATCACGATTCATAATTATGAACAAAATATCTTAGCGTTGAAATTTAAATTAAAGCCAATAGCAATGACTTTGGATTCAAGCTTGAAGCTATAAAGAAATTATATAAACAACAAAAAGAAATCATAGCATAAGGTTATGTTCATTGATAAATCTAAGGATTAAGAAAAATATTTTTTATAGGTAATATAAATTAATTAAAGAATTTAATTAATGGAGGAATCAAAGTTAAGAATTGCCATTATCAATAAAGACAGGTGTAAACCTTAGCGTTGCGCATTGGAATGCAAAAAGAATTGTCCAATAAATAAGAGTGAGAAGTTATGTATAGAGGTTACAAAGCAAAGTAAATTATGCACAATAAATGAACCATTATGTATTGGATGTGCAATATGTGTTAAGAAATGTCCATTTAAAGCTATTATGATTATTAATTTACCAAAAGATTTATCAAGAGAATTGACTCATTAATATGGAGCAAACTCTTTCAAATTGCATAGATTGCCAACACCTAGACCAGGATAGGTTTTAGGATTGGTTGGAACAAATGGTATTGGGAAATCAACAGCATTGCAAATTTTAAGTGGTAAGGTTCAACCAAATTTGGGTTTATATAAAGAGCCACCTACATTTGAATAGATCTTAAAATATTTTAGAGGAAGTGAATTATAAAGTTATTTGCAAAAAGTATTTGAGGGTAAGGTGAAGGCAGTGATAAAACCTTAGTATGTAGATTCGATTGGTAAAGCAGTGAAAGGAAAAGTTGGAGATGTAATAAAGAATAAAGATAAATTGAATAGAGCAGAATAATTACTAAAAGATTTAGAATTATCACATTTATTAGATAGAGAAATAGGAATGTTATCAGGAGGTGAATTGTAAAGATTTGCAATATTGATGGCATGCATATCAGAAAGTGATTGTTTGATGCTTGATGAGCCAACATCTTATTTAGATATTAAATAAAGAGTTGTAGCATCAAGAATTATTAGAAATTAAGTTAGAGATAATAATTACCTTATTGTAGTAGAGCATGATTTATCTATATTGGATTATTTATCAGATTTTATTTGTTGTTTATATGGTGAATAAACAGCTTATGGTATAGTAACAATGCCTTTTTCAGTAAGAGAAGGGATCAATATATTCTTAGCTGGATTTGTACCAACAGAGAATATGAGATTTAGAGATTACGAATTAAGTTTCAAGATTTCTGACAATTTAGATATGTTAGAGAATTAAAAACAAAAGAAAAACTATTAGTATCCTGACATGAAGAAAGTTTAAGGAGAATTCTCACTGTAAATAAAAGCAGGAGGATTCAATAATTCAGAAATTGTTGTGTTGTTAGGAGAAAATGGAACCGGAAAAACTACATTTATAAAGATGTTAGCAGGAAAGGATAAAGATGCTGTTGATATTCCTAAACTAAGTGTAAGTTATAAACCATAAATGATTGCACCTACATTCGATGGAACAGTTTAAGAATTATTTAGATCTAAACTTCAAGATAGTCATAGAAATCCATAATTTCAAACTGATGTTTATAAACCATTAAGAATTGAAGATTTAGAAGATAACGAAGTAAAGAAATTATCAGGTGGAGAATTGTAAAGAGTTGCTTTGATTCTTGCATTAGGTAAAGCAGCTGAAGTCTATCTATTGGATGAACCATCTGCTTATTTAGATGCAGAATAGAGAGTTGCTACATCTAAATTAATCAAAAGATTTATTATGAATACTAAAAGAGCAGGTTTTATTGTAGAACATGATTTCATTATGGCAACTTATTTAGCGGATAAGTATGGATATTCAATATATCTCAAGAGTCGTTGTTTATGATGGTGTGCCAGGAAAAGCTTGTGTAGCTAATGCTCCTGAAGATTTATTAACAGGTATGAACAAATTCTTAGGTGTTCTTAATATCACATTTAGAAGAGGTATTTAATAACATTTTATACATAGATCCAACAAATTACAGACCTAGAATCAATAAAATGGATTCTCTTTTAGACAGAGAATAGAAATAAAGTGGTAACTATTTCTGTTTAGATGAATGAAAATTCTTATTAAATTTAAATAAATTATAATTATATTCTAAAATGTAAGTTGGCCTCAACAAATTTGGATTCTCTTTTGATAAAAAAATAGGAAGCGGTTCTTTTGGTCAAATATTTTTAGGTACTTCGTAATGACTACTTTTTAAGGAACAAATAAATAAACTGGACAAGATGTTGCCATTAAGTTAGTATGAGAATTTTTTATTCATTCTAGGAAGCTATTGCTAACAAACATCCATAATTAATCTTTGAAGGCAAGATCTATAAAGTATTACAAGGAGGAAGTAAATAAAAACAAATAATATTTAGTGGGAATACCTTAAGCATATTGGGTGGGAAGTGAAGGAGAATACAATATTTTAGTGATGGAACTTCTTGGTCCAAACTTAGAAGATCTATTTAATTAATGCAAAAGACATTTTTCACTTAAAACAGTTCTAATGATCGCTTAATAGATGCTTTCAAGAATTGAATTTATTCATAGCAAAAATTTAATTCATAGAGATATTAAACCTGATAATTTCCTCATAGGATTAGCTTAAAAGAGTGATGTTATTTATATCATCGATTTTGGCCTTTCCAAAAAATATCGAGATTAGAGAACTAGTATTTTCCATATATTTATTTAAAGATCTACACATCCCTTATAGAGAAGGTAAAAGTTTGACTGGAACAGCAAGATATGCTAGTGTTAATACACATTTAGGTGTTGAATAGAGTAGAAGAGATGATTTAGAAGCTATTGGATATGTTTTGGTTTATTTTTTAAATGGGTAATTACCTTGGCAAGGTTTAAAAACAGATAACAAGAAAGACAAGTATGAAAAGATTGCAGAATCCAAAATTGCAACATCAATAGATAAATTATGTGATGGATTGCCTGAAGAGTTTTCTATTTATTTCAATTATTGCAAGAGTCTAAAATTTGAAGAGAGACCTGATTATGTTTGGTTGAAAAAACTATTTAAAGATTTATTTACAAGAATGAAATATCCAAATGATAATATTTATGATTGGACTAAACTATGATTATTAATTTTTCATTTCTTATTATCATGAATATGGATTTTTAAATAGTTAATTACCAAAAGTTATTTATTTTATTATATATAATATGATTTTTAAATTAAGTATATCTAAGGGAGATGTAAATTTTAATAACTCTTAAATTGTTCTATTTATATTTTATATTCTATTCTAATTTATATTCCTATACAAATTCTTTTATCTTTTCTTTATCTTAATATTAATATAAATTATCGAATGAATGATAAGGAGTTTTCAAAATAATAAGTATAATCACCAGTTTTATAAATATATCATTTTCCTTTATCTTAGGAGTTCTTTAATAGAAAATTACCAAGAAATTGAACTTCATCTTTTGGCCTAGATTTATTATATAAAATTAACTTTTATAGTTTAATTTAAGTAAGTCCTTCAATCAAGGTTTCATAAAGATCGCTATTGTCTTTCTAAAGATATGCAAAGAGAGAGAAGTATTGATCTGATTATTGTTACTTCTACTAGTTATCCATATTTTTAATATTTATATTTATAATAAATTTTCCATTAAATATAACTCATAATAAACCACTTTATAATGTTTATTTTAGTGTTAATAATGAGTTTACTTACTCTTATTTTTGTTTTAATTAAACTTAGAGTGTTAGATGCTAATCAAATAGATGTAAATTATTACTTCTTTAGCTTACTCTACTATGTAAATGTCAGACTTTTCACATTTTCTTTAGCATGCTTAAGACTTCTATTCAAATGTTCTACATTATTGTGCAAGCTTTATAAAAGATGGTTAAATACTTTTTCTGTTTCATTTTTATATAAATTAAATTATTGATTTGTTTTTTCAATAATCTATTAAAATTCTTCAGCTTTTTATAAATGTGGATTCAAATGAGCATCTACTAATGCTTCTTCTTCTTTAATTTTTTATAATTGATCTTCGGTATTATCTGTTGTCCCCAGAGATTGACTGATATTTGTAATTTATTCAAATATTTTTGTTTCTCTTTCTTTTCTTTATTGATCTTTATGAAATATAATATTTAATCTTTACCTAGTTTATTTAATTCATCATCAAAGATTTTATCTCTTTTCTCAACATGTTCTGTAATTTCTTTCATTTTAATTTTCAAAGCTTCATTTTCAGCTGAACTCTTATGTTTAGCATTAGAGACTTCTTCCATTTTATTTGAGATATCTTTAATTTCTTATTAGAATCCTTCAACTAATTCTGCTTTCTTTTATTTTTCCTCTTCAATAACTTTGTTGTATTTGTCTTAATATTCACTTAATTGATTGGTTTAAGAAGTTCTGAAAGTATCTAATGTTTTAATTTGATTCTTCAATTTTGAATTTTCATTAAAAACTTTTGAATAATAGATTTACAATTTACCTTTTTCTCTTTCTTAAGTAGATATCTGAAATCTCTTTGTTGACATTAATGCATCTTTATGTGCTGTTTTAGTCTCATTAATAATTTTTTTTAATTTTGTAATAAAAGCAGCTGAATCCTCCAAACTATCTAGCTGACTCTTTGAAATTTTAATCTATCTAGCAATTTTTTTGAATTCATCATCTCCTTTAAATCTCTGATGAAATTCTTCTAAATTTTATTCTACCATAGATCATATAATTTACATGGATATAATCCTTTGATTTAAGCAAAGAGATCAAAAACTAAGTGATTCATATATATTATTTTTGAAATTTTATTATCTAAAATTAAAGAAAATATTCAAAAAAAACAAAAACAAAAAATAGTATAATTTGATCAGAACTGGCGAAGATTGTCAACAAATATAAATTATGAGTCGCAATAATTGATCATCACATATCTGTAATAATATGATTTTCTTTTTAAAGAATTATGAATTAATTACCCAGATTGTGGGTTTTAATTAATTTAAATTAAAATAACTCAATATGGTATGTTAAATCTCATAAAATAGTAAATTGCTGATAATCATTTAAGTGTCTAGCATTCTACTCCCAATTAAGACAATTTTAACATTTAATTAGGAGATGTTGAATAAAAAGTTAATTAAATTCCTTCTAATACTGACACATAATTGTAAATTTATTAAACTTAATACGCTGCTTAAATACCTATTGAACAACTACCACCAAACATAGTAAATCCCTCATTTCCTTCCTAATTATGTCATTGTTTGCTTAAATATCTAGCAATATTTGTGTAAAATAAAAGAATTAATAATAGATATTTCATTCCTGTATTAAATGATATATGTTGCTATATAATTGTTGCCATTTTGTCAGCCTCTGATTTTTGGGCATACAAGAGTGCTATAAGAAGGTAAAATAAAATCTAAATTAGAAAATTATATGCATTGAAATTGTGGCGTGAAGGAAAAGAATAGAGATCTGAAGAATTGATACATGAATCTTAAGAAGCTAATTTTATTATTAATCCAATCAATTCGAAATTCATTTGGTCAGCATAATTAGGAGTCCTATTCATATGGGGAATTATATTTTAATTAAATTTAACCAGTTTGAGGCTATTTAATGTAAAATTTTAATTTACTGTAGGCTTTCATAGCAATAACTGCCTTTTGTTTAACAAGCATTAATTTTTTAAGATACTATAAGTATAGAGACTTAAGTTAATAGTTATCAACATAAACTATAAGACTATAGTAATGATGATGATATTATAAATTCAAATTATCATCATTCAGGAAATGATATTTCTGTCTTTTTTACTTAAATTCCCAATAATGATTCATTTGCAATCTTTTTAAGTATTTTCTTATTTTGTAGTAATTCTTAATCACCCATTTTTTCAACAGGACTTCCTTTATTTTTTAAAGGAGAACCATTTAATCCATAAATTATTTATTTTTTTAATTCCTCAGCATTTTTCAAATACATTGTTCTTATGTTCTAATCATTATTGCATTGAATACATTTTTTCTTTCCTCTTCTTTCTTATAATAATCTCTTTATTCCTGTTATTCACATTCATAAATAATTCTATTTTCGGATTTTTCTTATGTTTATCTTCTCTTTTTTTCTAATATTTACTTTTCAAGATCACTAAAAAGTTAAATTTACTTTTCTCTCTTATTTGATTGATTTCTCAAATTTAATAAATTTTTTATACTCATTTTTGTTATTTGGCCAATAATCATCATCCAAAGATTAATTTATTTCTTAATTCATCTTCTTTTATCTTATTACTTATTCGCTATAATTGTTTATATTTTAATTCATTATATATTCTTTTTCTTTTCTTAATCTCTCTATTCTATTATTGTTATGTAAACTTTCCTTAACAATAAATAATTCTTATTTATTTCTTTCTTACTCTTTACTTCTTATTATTTCCTCTTTTGTCTAAGTATAAGAGAAACTTTACTTTTATCCTTTGATATTCATTTTACTTCAAAATCAATTGTAACTTTTCAATTTATTCAATTTTCTTTCTTTTATTTAATTCATCTTCTGCTTTTATTTCTTCTTTAATTTTTAATAGCATTTCTTCATCTTACTATTTAACGAATACATTTTATTCTTTCCTACTTTATCTTTAAATTTTACTTTTATTTTTTATTTAAATATACTTATTAATCTCTGATTTTCTTTTCATTCATTTCTTATTATCTTTTTGAATTATATAACTACTCCTATTATTTTTCATAATCTTTTAACTATTATAAGCTTGATGTAAAATATAATAAATCATCTTTTTTCTCTTGCAGCTTATTTTTTTCTTTTTCAGCTATCTATTTATCTAAATCTTCCTTAATTCTTTATCTACTTACAATTTTCTTCTTTTTATCTTCTTCTATTTCCTTCTAATATTATAAAGTATTATATCTTATTATTGCACCCCACTCATCTAACTAGCCATCAACTTTATATATTGATTTTCTCTTTTCATCATTAATAAAATTATCATTCTTTACTATTGATTAAATGGTTGATTGTTTTTATTATTATTATTAGTTAGTTTCTTTGCCCATCCCTTAATTTGATTGCTCTTGTTTAATAAATTCGTTGCCTTTTATTTCATGTTCTTTTCGCCATTCTAAGAATCCTAAATATAATACTTTAAATTCTTTATTTTAATTTCTAAATCAACATACTTTTTTCATCCCTTGATTTAAGAACAGCTTGTTTCACTTCTTCCCTGAGAATTCTTATAGCGTTTTATGAATTGTATTATTAAAGAAAGTGTTCTGTATATGCAGTTATAAGCTTACTATCATTTGATAAATATACATTTGCATTTAATTAATCATTTTAAGCATATTCACTAATTAAGTTGTCAAGTATTAATTGTTTTATTCTATCTTAATTCTTAGTGTTTTCACTAACAAAATGCATCGTTCTAGCAAACTTTTTTTGAAGCATAAAAAATTAATTGTTTGAAATAGTTATTCTAACTAAATATTATTTTTAATTTTAAATGAATCTTTATTATCTAAAATGAATTCTATATTAAAAACAACAAATAGATTTTCGAAAATTAACATTCATTATAATTCAAATGTCTAATTAAACACTTAAAATTACTCATTTTCATATTATTTTCAATTAATTTACACTTGCATATTTTACATCTCAATCTACATATATATAATAATTAGAAATTTTATATAAATTAAAGAGTTTGTAATGAGTGAAAATATATATTTATAAGTAACTAACTTTGAATTAATTTTTGAACATAAATTTAATGAACTATCATTTGTAATGGGTATAAATACATTAGATTTTGTGTGAGTACGACTTTTTTTAATCTATGATATCCAAATATATGAAGAGATGAGCATACGAGTCCAATTGAAAATAAACTTAATTTCCTTATCTTAAAGACGGAGAACAGTTTATTGTTAAATTATCTAAAGTGAATGTTAACTTTTCTTCATATACATTTTGAGTGTTATTTAAATACAAGATTATTACACCTTTGAAATATTCATCATTTAATACCTTCTTAGTGTTGATAAATATACATCTAAACATCTATAGGACTATTATTCCATATTCTAGTCGCTTACTTAGCATGTTCTTTCATATAAGTCATTAATTCCAAGGAGGGATTATCCGTTGTACTCTCAAAAATTGAATGTTTATTGTAGATTTTACTAAAATTCATAGATTGAGTCATTATTGTTTTCTTAGTTGAATGAACTAAAGATTTAATGTTACAAGAATATTGGAAGATAGGTGAATCTTCATTGAAAATAACAAAAGGATCATAAACATACAACTTTAGATAATCAGTATGAGGTGGTACAGTAACATTAAATTTAATTTGTGTCTTCATCGATTCATAATCAATAATATTCTCGCATTTATCAAAAATAACTTCTTCTTCTATCTTAGTAGTTCCCATGTTTCTATAATAAAAATATAACATCCCTAAATTTATTTAGGTTGTAACTTATATTTCAGGTTATTCCAATTATTCATATGTTCTTGTATTTTCCTTATTAACATGGGCTTATGCCAAACTTGCCAACATTAGTTTACTTGTCTCTAAAATTTCATTGTTATTTTTTATAAGATTGTCAGGGACTGACGATCCGAAATACTACACTACTAATCTTTATTATTATAATTATAATTTTGGATTATTTTCTATTTAATTATAAAAATAGGCTTAACAAAACAAAGTATATGAACCCTATTCCAATGATTATATTTCTAAGCAAATATTTTACTTAATGTTGTAATCCCCAGTTAAAAATTCATATTAATCTTCATTTTTCTTGGAAATCAATATCCTAATCAATCCATATTTAATTGGGGATACTAATTAATTCGAATTAAAGTTTTAATCTCTCTAACAAATTGATATAAAAAGATGAGATTCCTAAACTACATCAAAATCATAACAAAATGTATTTTCACTATATTAAACGAATTCTCTTTTCTCTTATAAAATTAATTCCTTTGAATTCCATAAATAATTGGGATGATGTTTAATAATACATAACTCTGGAAATATTTCAGCAAATTATTTAAATGTTAAAAAAAATACGCATTTATCATTTTAGATTTACTATTCTAAATAAATTAAGATTTATTACATCCTTAAATAATTGAATTCCTATTTGCTGCTCTCATTTGAATTAATTCTTATTCTTTAATAGTCCCTTTAACTATTGCTTAAATTACATAACCACATTCTAAACCATTCTATTTTTAAACTGCAAACAACAAAGAATGTTATTACATTTGAGTAATAATTACACTTTTTAAATTATTTAAATCATCAGTACTCACTTTCATTATTGGTTATCCTATTAACATCTAATTTCAATTTAAAAAATTACAAACATGAAAGATTCTATAGATTCTTCAATTAATCTATTCAAAATATCATAATTCTTTCCTAGTACTTTTACAATTGCTTTCTCTATGATAATTGGCCATTCACATTCACACTCTAATGTAGCTAACTTTTAAATATTCCCAGTTAAATAACAAGGAATTTTTTCATCAACTTTAATTAAATGCCATTCTCCTTACAAATTTAACCAAACTCCATAAAGCGAATTCAAATTCATATAGATATTCTTGACAAATTGAATATCCTTCTATAATATATTAAATGCATTAATTAAAGAGTTGTCTTAATAATATTAAGATCTTTTGAATTCAGAACATGGTTGAATATTTTTGTTCAATAATAAGGATCCTATTCTCAAGAATTGAATTTAGCTATTTTAATCAGTGTAATCAAATTCGCTATCTATAAATGTTTATCTTTCATTTCCTATTTGATTGAATTTATTATATTCCTCCTTATATTTATTAGGTAATCGTTGTAACATAATAATTTAATTATTATTAATAAATTTTCAATTTTGATCACTCTATTAGGACCCTTTTAGAGACAATATTGTCAATAAAATGTTAGTTACCAATCTGATCTATTATAATAAATATATTTATTTAATCAAACATGAAAATTATGAATATAGTTGTAGTTAATCTTTTCAATTAATCAATTTACCTTTAGATAAAGGATATATAATATAATCAAAATTCTTTTTTATTATTAATTAGTTATCAATCTCTGATTAAAGGGAATTACGACTTCCACTGTTAATATTTGTATAACTTTAATGTGTATTCTTCAATTTATTAATAAAAGTAATTAATATTCATATATTATTATATAAATTAATTCAAGAACTGTAACCTAATTGTTAAAGTTTTGATGAGTAAACCTCTATTTTCTCATCTTTTAATTTAACTAGCTACTGTAATTTACTAATTTTAAGTTCTAGAATGGAAATGATATCTTTTTAATCTTCTATTTTTTATTCTAAATCTTAAATGATGGATTGATTGTTATTAATAGAAATATTTGTGGCTGATGATTTCTAGGGTTCAACAGTTTGATTATCTTAATAAGTTATAATCTTGGCTTTTAAAATCTTTAAAACACGTTCAATTGCACCATTTTGTGAAGAGATAAGTTATTCAATATCATTTTATGTCAATTAGAAGTCTAGATTTTTAAAAACCTGTTCTAAATGTAATTAGTGGTTATTTACTTTTGTATTAAGAGTATTCCAATTCGATAATTTAGATTACATGGAATTGGCTTAAGAATAATCTTATAAATCGATTTGTTTTGGAAGATAATGATGAACAACTTCTGCCATTAATAGTCCATCTGCAAAATCTGTCGAAATCTTTTGTTTTTATCTTGAGAGTGGAACATTATCAACCCAAATGTATAGTTCATAGAGTTCATCTTCAATCTTAGAAAGATTATCTATATTAGTCATATAATAATAATATAAATAAATAATTATGAATTAAGAAAAAACAGTTGAAGAACCATTACTTAGTTAAGCTAAAATGAACGAATATAAAGAGAGAGAATTCAGGGAATATTTAGTAAATTAAGATGTAACTTTAGCGATTGTTAAATGTATTCTATCAATATTGAAAAATAATATGTAGTTATACTTGCTTTAAGAAATGCACCAAATAAACCTGATTCTCCAAGTTAAGCACTTATTGATTATTTTAGTATACATAAAGATACAAGAGCATATGAAGAATTTGAGAAATTGAAAAATGATGTTGAATAATTAGAATAAGGTTATTTGATTATTAATAACTTTATAGAAAATAGTCAACTAGCAAAAGAAATAGATTAAATTAAAGAACAAATTATCTAATAAAAATTAGAAAAATAACGTAAGGAAGAAGAGGAAAGAATACGTTAAGAAGAAGAGGCAAAAAAGAATACAAAGAAACCTGCAAAGAAATGATTATAACATTTTTGTTATAAATATTTATATATTTTGAATTCAAATTAATGCAAGACAATGTGGCAACAAGAGTTTTTGGAAAAAATCTTGAAAATTAAGCAGACAAGGCATCAAAAATTATAAAAGGCAAAAAAGATGCAACACAAGATGAATTAGGAGGGAAAGAAAATCTTGTAAATGATGCTATATGGAGCAAGGAAGGTTTGAACAAATTAGACTCTCCTCAACTTGTTACCTTATATTAATAAGAAATATATGAATTTTTGTATGAAAAAGAAAAAAATATGGGGGAACCAAACTTTCAAATGTCATCCACGAAAATTAATGATACTGTAAGAGCCACCACAGTAAATTATTGTATTTAGAATAGGTTAGATACATAGTGAAGCTAGTTAGATGTTTTAATTTAAAGGCAGAAACTCTCTTTTAAACAGTTGATTTAATGGATTAAACAATTTACCTCCTAAATCCAGAGATTGGAGATTTGGAGCTAATTTCATTGACATGTCTATTTATTGCATCTAAATATGAAGAAATCTATCCACCTCCATTAGCAGCTTTATTAAGAGCTACAGATATTAAAGTTAAGGATGTTATTGAGATGGAAAAAGAGATACTTAATAAATTAAATTTCAATGTTATTAGTGATAATACTTTGGTGTGGATATAATTAATAGGAGAAATTTTAGGTTATAATAGTAAATACTCTGATTAAATCAAGCAACGATGTATGTAAGTTTAATTCTCAACTTATTAGGAATTTAGCTGAAACAAGTTTAACATCTTCGTTATTTTTAAATCACAAAAAATCAGTAATTGCTTTAAACATATATATGGCAGTAGAAATCAATTTAGGTTGTCAAAAAACATAATTTAAATGGGAAAGACTAACTTAACATTAGAAACCAAGCAATGAATCAAAAACACTCAAACTTTTGACTTATATATTGAAAATCAAATGAATTTATACTTCATTAACTCTTAATAAATCGAATATTAATATAATCAAATCTCACTACTTTTTCTTCTTTTGATTTTGTTTCACTGATTATGTTTTGTTAAGGAAAAAGATATAAAATATTGCTAACACAAAGCTAATAAAATAATAATTGAAAAGAATGAACTCTATAAAAGTATAAATAAAAGATTTTGTAAAGATTCCATATTTTGTAATTCTTTTCATCATTATTTTTGATGGATCTGAACCAACTAGATAAATGATATAATAAAATTATTACCGTCTTCAATAGGATCGTCTTTATCCTCAAACAAATATTCCATCATAATAACTTTTTCTTTTACACAATACATTTCGGTCATTTCATAATTGGCTGGTAAATAATTATATCTAATATTTGTCTCTGGAATCTAAGAGTTTTTTAATAATAAAATCATGAACAATAAAATTGGTATAGCTATTTTAGCTAACAACTAATAAGCTACAATAATGAATCCCCTTAATAATCCTTCAACTCTTTTCCTTACATATTCCTATTATTCAGGCTAATCTTTTAATATCATAATCCAATCACATCCTTTTGCCATATGTTTATCCATCTCCATTGTATATGTCATAATTTATAAAATGGCAATTATTAAGATTGCTAAAAATTGAAAATGAAAGACATAATTCAAATTTTAAATTAATGGCTTTATATATAGAGCCACATATATTATGTGAGCAATTAATTAACCAGCAATTAAATAGAAAAACTTTTACTATGATTTATCTGTTGTTAAACTATTTTTTAATTCTGTGAAACAATTTCCAAATCTTATTAAAATTGGCAATATACAAAATATAATAATAGAAACCATTAAAGCCAACACAATCACAAATAAATCTCCAAATTATCCCATAAATGACCAGACTCCTGGTTAAATAACAGTTCTAAATATAATTTCAAGATGAACAGCTAATCTTTAAAATTCATGTCTCATGTTAATATTTAAGAAATCTTTAAACCCCAAATTAATAAAGATTGTGATTAAAATTGAAATAATACAAATTACAATAGACATCTTTGTTTATTAAGAATCATATCCTCCAATTGTAGCTGCCTTAAAAATATTTCCTATTTATATAGAGTATGTTTACTTATTATCATTATGACTATGATTCCATCAAAATAAAATAGCATTCCACTATCAATAACATAATACCCTAAAGCTGAGCCAATCATTTTCAATATCTCAATAATCACAAATTATGTAAATAACATATAGATGAATAAAATCGTTATTTCCATGTCATTAGCAAAAGGCACCTACTAAAAATGTTAGGCTTAACTTGGCATCGTTTTCATTTAAACCAAAGTCTTCGTTTTCTTATCTTTGCTTTCTTTAAGATCTTCACTATCAGGAGGCAAAAATATGGTCACCCCTTAACAAGGAAACAGCAAATTTGGAAATTTCTTCTTTAATTTGAATATCCCAAAAGCTAAAGCACAAAATATTACAATTTCAATTGGAAAGAGAAGCAAATCCAATTATTCACTCATTCAAGTAAATTAAAATTAAAACAATGAATGAGGTAAAATCTACTCACTATGATTCTAGAGTTTAGTTTTAACCAAAATGTTAAATACCAATCCAAAATAAGAGAGTAATCTACAAGCCATTCTTATGAAGCTCTAAGAGCTCAAATTCTTTAACTATTTTATTGAAAGATTTTTGAAAGGCACTCAAAAAGAAAGTCTACTCAATGTATCTCTTAATTATATATTAAACTAAGTTATGTGGTAGATTCAAAATGGAGCATCACAAAGGACCATCATTGCTATTTTAGGAAGGGGATAAATCAAATGATAAACTTTATATAATTTTCAGAGGTTCTGTTGGTCTATTGAGAGCAAAGAAATTTGACACATTTTAATAATAGTAACAACAACCAGCTTAACAAACATAACCTATGTAACAACTTCTAGAAAAGGTTTCCAGTAATTTAAAAGAACTTAATAAATAAACAATCTCAAAACCTAATTTTATGAAGAGTTTAGCAAATTCAAAAAAATTTGCTAATAAATTAATGAGCACTTTGACATAATATACAACAAAGGAAGACTTATTAATATCTTAATAAGAAATGTAAATTCTAAATGAAAAATATGGAGATACTGTTCGAATTTTAGGATAAGGAGATGGTTTTGGGGAAGTAGCTATAATAGAAGGGACTCCAAGAGGACTCACAGCATGTGCAGTTTCTTAAGATTGCTTTTTATTAATATTAAAAAAAGAAGATTTTGATATAGTGAAACAATAATTTATTTAATCTATTAAAGAGAAAAAGAATTTGATTTACACTAAATTTGAAGTAAAAGACGCTTATTCTACTGCTTTATCTAATTCATTGGCTTATAGTTTTGACGTATCATACATATTAAATATTCAAGGTTGAATCATTTTAACACAATGCAATTTTAGCTGTTGAAGGAATGTAATAAAAAGTATTTTATTTGATTGCATCTGGCGATATTTTATTGGAAAAGTTTATTGGGAATAAAAACATCAAAATTTGTATCTTAACAAAAGGTTAATTTGTTGCTGAAGAGATTGTAGTAAATGGCGATAGTATTTGTGAATACAGTGCTAGAGTTATATCTAATTAAGCTACTTTGATGATTATGAATAAAAATGAGTTTTACCAGAAATTTCCAGAAGAATGTAAACAATAGATAAAAAAGGAATATTATAGAAAAAAACAATTTAGAATCTCTTTTCCTGAATAAACTCTTGATAAAATTGCAGACATTCAAAGTCCTAAAGCATCACCAAAATAAACAATTAAAATAAAAGTCAATCCTTTATCTGTCAGAAGTCAATAATCTTCTAGAAATAAATCTTGTTAATTAGACATAAAAGAGATTTTAGATAAAAAGAAATCTATTTACTGTCAGAAATATTAAGATAACTTAAAAAAAAGTGAAGACATTATATTATTTACTGAAATTTGTTACTCGCCCAAAATATGTCATAATCCCAGTTACAAAAAATTAAATAATGTTTTATAGAAATCATTTCATCAACATTAATTAAAAAAAATTATGAGGAAAAAGTTTAAATATCATTCAAGCACTGATATACTCATCTCATAATTATCAGTGTATGAAAAAAGTTTTAAATAATAATAAACACCTTCCACTAATCTAGCTAGCTAAGAATTAGAGCAATGATTTTGTTTCAATTAAAATTTAAATATCTTATATATTTATTTATATATATATATATTTCATGGTTATTATGATGCTTATTATTGGGCAGTTTATGATCTTGGCTATTAAGATGGTATTTATTATTGTTGTTGGATTTATTGTTATTAAGGTTAAGATGGCCTTGTTACAGGTGCATGAGTGTATTATGGTTATACAAATTAAGGAACAACTCTAGATGCAATCAATGGTTATTAAACATAGACTGGTTATTAAACATATTAAACTGGTTATTAAACATATTAAATTGACTATTAGGTAACTGGTTATTAAACAACTGAAACAGCTTATTAAACATATTGAGTTGGCTATTAATGAACCACTTATCTTTCAACTGGATAATATTCTACTCTTTCTTAATATCTATCTACTGGTACATACTCTTAAACATTTTTTATTATTTATTACCTGTGTATTTCTCTTGGAATACTTAAGGAATGTATTCAGTCTAATATTCAACAGCATAATAATCTGTAACTTTTGTTTCCCTGGGAACATAAGACACAATTTCTTATTCTTCATATTCCACTACAGCTTTTTAATATGGTATATATTCAATTCTTGATTCACCTTTTATTGTTTAGTGCTAAAATTAAATTCAAATTTACTTAAGCAATTGGAGCAACAGGAGCAATTGCAATTGGTTAAACTGGAACAGATGTTAATTATTAGACAGGAACAGAAGCTATAGGTGCAACAGGCACTTAGGCCACTGGTGCATATTGAATGGGAGCAACTGGAGCAACATATGATTATCTTATTGGCGAAGCTGGATAATATGTAGGTGGTAAATAAGTATTGGGATAAACTTAACCTGTAGGTCGCTATTAATTCTAAGGAGCTTGATTTTATTAAGGTTATTAAGCAGCTTATGGATGATTTGACATTATCGTTTAATTTTGATAAATTCAAATATATAACTAAAACTAATACCCATTTAAAATATAAATATAATAAAATATGATTATAATATATTATTATAATTGTTAAGAATAAATTCTATAATTATTTTATTAATCTTAATTTATTATTTCAACTAAAGTTTCTACTTTTATATAATTTTGATCATCCGAATAGTCTAAGAATAGGATTAGCCATTATTGTCAAGCTATTAATATAAATGATAATTTCTAATAATTATGATAACTTGATTCAAGTTCATTTCAGTAAGCTGAAACTTTTTTCATTTTAATTTTGATTCTTTTATTCAAGCTCTTTTATAAGGTATTAAATTAAAATTAGTTATAAAAATGAACATATCTTAATTATGTACTATTTATCTAACTTATTCATAATTTATAATAAAATATCTGAATTCAAAAATTTGCAAAAATTATAATTTTTCTAAGAGTTTATAAATAAATAAATTCATCATTGACTCTTCAAACTTTGGATTATTTTCTTTAAAATAAAATGAATTAATTAGGTCTTTTGAAAAAGAAATATTTATTTTTGTTTTTAAATCAATAATTCAATTCATTCTTGAATAGTATTTTTTTTATTAATTAAATGTCAAATGTCAAAGAGAAGGTAGATGATTTTACTAAATTTCTTATTAAAGCTGTGAGTAATGCTCTCAAAAGAGATGAGAGTGAAGTAATTTATTATGATTTATTCTCAGGAATTTCCAAAAAAGTATAGATAAGAGTATACACTAAAACAACAGTGTACTGCTATTGCTTATCATCCCAAACACTAATACTTTGTTGTGGCATTAGGATATCAAATTCATTTTTACCATTTATAAATAGGAACAGCTTCTATTTTGTAAGATGAAGTTTCCTAATTTATCGATTTGAGTTAATAAATTGATAATGATGAAATAAAAAAATATAATGGAACACAGAAAGATACTTAAATTATCACTACAATGAAATTCGTATCTGATTTATAGAACAAAGTTGATGAACATATATTATATGTTGGGACTAGTAGTGGGAAACTTTTTAGAATCAGTTATAATTACAATTATATTTAAATAATAAGACACCAAGATAAATTAAACGCTATTAAAGATGAATCTGATTAATATAAAAAAAGTTTAGGGGAAAATCTTACAGAAAATTTAAAAAATCTATTAAATCAACATCATGAATATTAGCAAGGTCAGAAAATTTGGAATATAAACTATTTGGAATTACATTAAAATTAAATAAGTTGTATTTTATTTAGTGATGATAATTAAATATTAACTAGTAGTTATGATAATACAATAAAATGTATTCCAAAACAAATATGGGAATTCAAAGATGACCAAAATTAAGAAATTGAAAAAATATGCTAAAGTTTAATGCAACCTAAAGAAGCAATTTATTGGATTTCTGTATCTATGAAGAAAGAAGGATTTCAGAAATAAAATCTAATATCTTCAGGCTATGACAGTTTCTTTTATTTGTGGTAGAGATCTTTCAGCAACGATAAATGGAGTTTTATAGCCAAATATTAGAGAAATGAAGTAGGTTCAAGGGTTGCTTATTTTGGATAAGACTTTTTAGTCTGGTAATTGTTTTAAAAAGATTATATTAATATCTTATTAAGACTTGAAGATAATAAAGGAAATAAGGAGGTAGGATAGAAGATTGCAACAGAGAATATAAGAAAATTATAACTTAATAATGAATATCTACATAATTAAGGAATTTTTGATAATGACAAGTTTCCAATATTACAAAATGATGAGCTTATGGCAATAAAAATTGGAAATAAAATTTATTTCTTAAAGATTATTTAAAAGTTCCCTTGTTTATAAGAAAAAATGACAATTGAATGCACTGCGAACTGCACTGAGGGAGTGTTGTCCCCAGATGGATTAAATCTGATAGTTTTTGATAGCATCAGTAAATAGCTTTAAGTTTATAAAGTGAATAAATAATGATTATACGCCAGATTAAGTATTTCATTATAAAAATGGTTAATATTAATTTATAGTTATATAAATCTTGTTTCTTCAATTTATAAATTACTATTTTTAAATTAATTTGGTAACTTTTTTGGCGTAAATCTCTCCTGATAAATTATTGAGTTGGGCATCATCATTCATTTATTATCTTGATGATAATATTTTGATAATTTATCAATTTATAAATGAAATTTTATATTATTTATTTTTGAAATTTCACCTTTATATTTATATTTATAGAATCAATATACAGAGATTAGAAGATATATAATTAATCAAATGAATGAATAGACAAACTAAAACTAAATAAATACATTAAACATATTTAGAATGCTATACTAAGTACAAAGATCTTTCATTGTGGAATGCTTTAAGTAAAAGAGATAAAGTGAAGAGGACTAAAAACCTTTGACTTTTAGATGAAGAAGAAACCTCTACTTTAAAAGGAAATTTAGGTAAAATTTTTTGGTAAATTTATGTCTATTCATTCTATAAACTAAAATTCAATCTAATTAAAGATTTTCATTTAAATGTAGTAGTTTAAATTAAAATTATACTGCTATGAATAATAATGATATAAATTATGTGAGTATACAACTAAGTGTTTTCATGACAAAAGCATTTATAAGAGTTTATCCTTATCACACTTATCTCTCAAAAGCGCTATAGAGGACAATTTTGATCCTGAAAAATCATCTTTTAATTTAAGTAAAATAGCCAGATATAGGATTTGTTAAAATTAAACGCTTATGCTTTAATTTTACATTATTATTTTTCTTAATAGATATAAATATGAATGCATCCATATGATTATAGTTTAATACTATTTATTACAATTAATAAACAATAATAAAAGACTTTAATTATTTAGATAGTAATTATCAAAAATTTGGATAACATTTTATGTGGAATTTTAAAATTTTTAATAACAAAAAAAAAAAAAGTTAGTCAAAATGTATAAATTACCTTTGTTTAATAATAAAAAATCTAAGAGTAAATTCAGATTCAGTAAGATTTAAAATAGAAACTGTAAACTAACTTAGATTATATTAATGGATTCAATTAAACTGAAAGTTGAATTAATTAATTAATTAGTCACCTGTATCATAAAATTTAATTGTTAGGTAATCTCTACCAACATTTAATTTATCAATGAGTATATGTTATTTTAATTTAGATTTTTTGAGTATTAATAATGATGATTTCAGACTTAATTAATTAGAAAAATTAAAATACATAATTAATTAAAATTAATAATTAATGTGTCATATAAATTAAAGATTAGGAAATAAAGCTATTGATGAAACTCATGATGTCATTTAAGATATTTAAATATAAACTGTTACAATCATGTTAATAATTCTGTTGAATTATTTCTTCTTTTTAAAATAGCTAAGAATAACTAAATATACAAGTTTTCTATTTTATTTAAAATTTTAAAAATTCTTTCTCTAACATAGTTAAAAAATGAAAACATATAAATCATTGTGAAAAAGGAAAACTCAATTTAAGCCGAACTAATACAAAAATAATTAGATGTAATTTTTTCTTTGAAATGAGTTTGAGATTAATTCATTTTTAATTAAATATATCAGCCTATAATTGAATTCTCATTGTTTAAATAATATTGAGGGTTAAAAGTGATATCTTAATTAATCCAGATTTTCTCATTGAGTAGTGCTTCAGGTTCATATGGATCAGTGTATAGGATTTCCTCTACGAAGAAACATTCATTTTCATTTAAGCACATTTTCTTTTGAAGTTAACATTCAAGATCTTTTAAATCTTCTTCATAAGATTCCATTCTCATTACTATTTCTTCATGGCAATCAGTTTAAGGTTTCCTATTTCCTGCCTTATAATACTTCCTTCCATTTATGTTTTCCATATGTGTACTCAGTTAAAATAAATTAATATAATTTTTTTATCAATTTAATTTTTAATAATCATAAAATATAGAAGACAAGGATTTACAATTTGAAGATTATAATATAAAATTATAAATAAAACATATTATCAAATAATTAATATAAGTATGAATAATAATAAAGTTATCACAAGTATATTAATGTAGTAAAATATAATAAAATGAAAGAAATATCTTTTTCAAGAATGAAGAGTTTTAAGTATTGTTTATATAGTAATATTTGATAAAGAAATATAAAATATTAAGGATTTTAAAATATTTGTATGATTTAGATAAATATAGAATTTAGAATAACAATAATATTAATTTATGAATTAATTGTTAAATAATTTAAAGTTTCATAAGCCATTATTTAAGTTAAATACAGCATAGATCGAAATATTAAAAGATCCTGTAGATTTTTATGTCAATTTACATAAAGGAATTAAAAGTGCATAAAAAAGAATAGTGTGGAGTACTTTATATATTGGAAATGGAAATATGGAAGAATTTTTAATAGAGAGTTTATCAAATTAATAAAGAAGGTTTGAATAGTTAAGAATTTCTTTATTAATGGATTATTATAGAGGTACTAGAAGAGATAAAAAAAATCATTCAACACCAATAGATCATTATCTTTATTTGAGAATGCAAAATTTATTTGCAAACAATATGAAACTTGGATTAATGAGGCATCCATTTCTACCTTAATTTGCTAATATGCTTGAGGAATCTGCAGCTAGAGAGATATTTAATGTTCATCATATGAAATGGTATATATTTGATAATCGAGTAATTTTGACAGGAGGTAATCTAATTATTTAAATTTTGTAGCTAATTTATAAGAATAATACTTTATTAATAGGCAAGATAGATATATGGTGTTTCATGAGGCTAATGAAATTGCCGATTATTTGGATGATGCATAATAGGCATTATTATAGCATTCATATTATGTGGATTTTGATTCAAATTAAAAGTTTGATCCATTAAGAGTTCAACCTTTTAAAAGAAAACAATATTTTAAAGAATTTCATCAAACTTGGAAAATTTTTAAATTTAGTCATAAGGAAGCAGCAGAGGCTAAAAGTGATGATGAAGAATTTTAAGCAAAATAATCAGATAACTCATAAAATGAACAAGAAGAAGGCGATAATGTAGAAGAATAAGATGATGAATTATCGAAAGAGGAAATGTTATAATATTATGAAAGAGATTTAATAGTAGAATAAAAGATTTAAGAAAGAAAAGAATAAGCTAAATTAATGTATATAAAGTATTAATCATAGTGAAGATTAAATAAAAGTTTTAATAAGGGAGATGTCTAAAATATTATTAACAGATTAGAAAAAGCTCTTTATAAAGATGAAGAGAGAGAGTTAGATGAAGGAGAAGAATGCACAGTATTAATAACTCTCCACGTCCCATTTTTATAAACAGATGAAGATAAATTAGTATTTACTCAAATTCTTGAAAATTTAGATTAGTTTAGCTGTATGAAATCACATTATCTATTTTAGCTGTGACTTGGGCATCTGGATATATGAATTTTACCAAGACAATAATTAATTTTGTAAATAATTGTCGCACTGATATTAAATTCATTACTGCTAGTCCAGCTGCAAATGGATTTCATAAAGCAGGTAGAGCTAAATCGTTTATTCCATTTTTGTATCGATATTTTGAATTATCAATTGATAAACCTATATTTGAATATAAAAGAAATGGTTGGACTTTTCATACTAAAGGATTTTGGGCAGAACTTAAAGATGGTTCATCAATGACCATAATAGGAAGTTCAAATTATGCTGTAAGATCAGAAGAAAGGGATAACGAGATTTAAGCTTATATTTTTACTTAATGTCCTATGTTTAAATAGGACTTGCAAAAAGAATAAAATTAATTATTAAATTATACTGAGAATATAACAAAAGAAGAAATACTTCAAGATTAAGAAATCAAAATTAATTGGAAAATTAAATTATTATCCAAAATATTTAAATCAATGATGTGATCTATTAATAAATAAATATATGGAAAACAATATCAAGAATTTCAATCTAATTAAAATTTTAATTTTTTTTAAGGTGTTTTACTTTTACTTTCTTTGTATTTTATTTGAATTATTTTATGTTTTTATTCTTTGACAAAAGAATTATGGAGACTAATCTTTTTAAACAGTTTAATTTTCATGAGTACTAATTACTTTTATTTATTGAGTTAAATTTTCACATGGTAATAATAAATCGTAATCTTCTATTTATTTTACTACTTTATTAATTCATCATATAAGTCTTAATCAAAATCAATGTAATGTAATGTGCATATTATACTTCAATAATTTGACTCCAACTAGAGAAAATCCTAATAAAAATATAATCTGATTCATAAGGAATAAATGTATGTTATTTGTTAATTTATTAATTAGTTCCACAATTTTTAAATTTCATTAGATTTAATTAAAGTTGAAGATTTGGCTCCAGCAGCTATATCTTAGACACTATTCATTACAAGTTGCGGCTAATTTTATTATTTTAATGATGGGTTCCCAATTTATCCAGATTTACCTTCTCCCATATGTATAATTATCCATCTTGTGATAAACACATAACATGTTACAAACCACAAGAAATCTTTATTGATTTTACCTCAAAAATTTGTTAAAAAGGAAACTTACCAGCTATAGAAATATTAAATTTTGTTTAAATAATTAAAAATTCATATCTATTTGTAAGAAGTTTCTCATTGCTTTAATATTCTAAAATAAAATTTATTTACCATTTGATTTAAAAACATTTTTGTCCTTGTTTAAATTGAATCATCTCGAATCTATAGTAATTGCATCAAGAATATCAGATTTTTCTTACTAAAGGAAAATTGTTTATCAATAATTCCCCAAGAATATACTTTTACCTTTTATTATTGATCCTTTCTTATTAGATACTTCAACTTTAGGTATTCGAATTGTACTATTTCTTTTAAATTTTATTGAATCAGTTACAGAAAATAAATAGATGATATTTATATTTATAGTTAATATAAACTTAATACATCCATTTAGAATATGTAAATTTGGATTGAATTGTGAAATATAATTTTATTGTTATTAATTTACTCAACTGATTGTATTATTTAAATTAAATATATATTAAAATTTTACATAAAGTTGTTTAACACAAATCAAAATTGTTGAAACAAATAAAACTTTACATTATAAACATTTTCATCCTATTGGATTTATAATTGAGAATAAGGACTAATTTACTTTAAAATTTTATTGACAACCAAATGTCCCATTTTTAATTATTTATTTTCATTATTTTATTTTAGATAGTTTTGATCTATTGAATTAACAAATCTAACTTCAATAATTTAATGTTAAACGTTTTTATCATATTGTGGATTGATTTCAATATTGATTTTGTCTTTTGCAAATTAAATGGCATTTTCAGTAATATTATAAAGTAATTGTCTTAAAAGTATTTCATTTTCTTACACAATAAAATTTGATCTTGCTTTTAAAGATACTTATATAGATTTAAATGACAAAGAGTATCTGAAATGAAATACTATTTATTAAATTAGGGTAATGAGATTATGCTGACTTTTTGATGAAAAGTTTAGTAGTTGAGAATTAAATAAGATTTTACAATTCGCAAAGTAGATATTTAATTAAAATAGCTCTTAAGCTAATTTGTTAATCATCTCAATTAAATTATTTTACTTTATATTTTTATATAAAAGTTAAATGCATTCTTATTAAGTATTAACTTTCTCAAAACTTTCTTTGACACACCTCTTTAATAATTAGTTTAAAATAATCATTTTTTCGTTAGTTTTTGTAATAAAATCATCATAAGTTTTTTAAAGATATATAACACATAAAGGTTGATCTTCAAACAACAAAATAAGTTGACACAAGTATTCTTATGATTAATGTTTAACTCTACATCTATAAGCTTAAAATGTTTTTTAAAGTATCGAATCCTCAACAATTTATTTTTTAAAAAACCTATGGATTAATTATTCAAGGTTTTGTTTTCCTTAAACTTACAAAGTGGAAGATTATTTTGTTAATATTGAAGTAGTTTTGCCTTCTAAGACAATGACATCTCTTGTAAATTTAATAAAACTGCTTTATTCAGTAATTTTAAGTGATGTTTGAGCACATTTATTAGATTCTGAATATATTAATTTGATATCATTATCATTTGTAAAACATTTAAGAATGGGAATTTCAATTTGATTTATTAAGTATTCATTTATTTTTTGAGTATTTTGGTGTAATGTATACTTTTACCTTTTTTCAAATTCTTGATAATAAGTTACTTGAAAGGCAAATAAAAGGGAAAAGAATGCGAATCCTATCCAAACGAGACTTACAGTTTCAATTAGTAAACTTAACACTAATTATATTATAGTTGAATATAGGCTCACTAGAAGTTTCAAGGTGCATTTTGTACCAATAGATAAACTAAAGATTTTTATATATCAAATTTACCACACCGACATTTGAAATGCAGCAGTGGTGATCATCATTATCGTTCCGCGATGCAAGGAGCTGTCTAATAAAGTAATTAAGGTAGCAAGTAGTGTTTAAATTTCTATCTGATATATTAGAGCTACTATGTTAAGATATTAAATAGATTTTTTGGATAGTAAGATTGCAATTATTGTTTAAACAAACATGTAGCTACCCAATGTAATATATAAATAATTTCCAATTACTAAAAAATATATTGATCCAGAAAAAGACCCAAGTAACATACTGTAGAGAAGTCTTTTAAATAAATTAAAGTCTATTTTGTGAGAATAATTTCCGTAATTGATCTCTTCTTGAGGATCTTTAAATGTCAAAGTAATATCCATTTCTAATTGATTTATTTATTTATTATAATCATATCAAAATATAATATTTATGATTCTTAAAATTAATAATATTATAGCCATTATTTATTCAATAAGTTCCAATTGAATTCACAAAGAAAAAAAAATTAGTTTATGAAAATTAAGCAATAAATTATTGAATTATTTTAAAATGTAGAAATATAAATCAATAAAAACTTGGGAAAAACTCAATAAGGTTAAGACACCTAATCCGAAATATGAATATGATAATTTTAAAGACATAGATGATAAGTTTAAGTAATTTGAAGAAAACAGTGATCCAGAGTTTAATAGTCCCACATCTTAATTTGGTTCAATACTAATATAAACAGCAATATAAGGTTTGTAAATGACAAATGTATTGTAACATTAAAGTTAACCATTAAATAGAATGAGTTAAAGGTTCTTTATATATATTTCTAATTTATAGTATTTTGAAGGCATTTGATATTAATCCTACAAATTTAAATTAGTTAAAAACAACGCAAGAGAGACAGTATTTAATCCTAATTAAGCAAGCGAATACATTAAGCACCAAATGAATAGTACCATCGATGTTTTACTAAAAAACTGGTCAGATAAGATTTTTTTGAAAGAATAAAAGTGCAAAGAATTTGATTTGTAAATGAGAAAAGAGAAATAAAATAATTAAACTAAAAGACATTTCAAATGGTTGTAATTAAAAACAAAATATGAAGAATTAAAAAATAAGTTACGATAAATTGTTGTTGACAAATTAAATGATTATGAGAATTAGTAATTAGCACTTAAGTCTTAGAATAAACCTCTTTTGCTTAAAAATGTATAAGTTATAACAACTCGGAATATTTTTGAAAACATGGAAAAATATGGTCATTCTAATGAATTTCATTTTCTCAAATCTTTGGGTTAAGATAGATTAAAACAAATAAAAGACAAATAAAATAAATAAGTAAACTAATAAAATGATGATAATAATAAAGTAGATAATACAAGGAACTCTCAATATGAAGTTATCTGGAATAATTAATAAGAACAAATCTTTACAAAATAAAGAAGCTAAACTAAATAATTATTTACGTATTATGTTATATATTCAATATAGAAATGAAATTGCTTGTTCTAATTGGAATGATTTAGGATTTCTTCCCATCTTATAATAAATGACTTTAAATGAAAAAAAGAAACAATAAAGAGAACACATTCTTAATAAATATACAGATGGTGAATTTCTTACAGCACAAGAACTTTAATTCTTAGCAAATACAAGTGAATTATTAAATGCTTGTTTAGATAGAGATTTCTTTTAGAAAGCCGCTAATTAGGTTAATCCAGATTTACTTTTTAATATGGAATTATCTTTGGCTGAACAAATTTTAAAAGATTATGAAGAAATGAAGGCTGCAACAATGAAAGCTAGATTATAATATATTAGAGTAAAAATTCTAAAGACTAAAGAAAAATTAGCTAAAAGAGAATAAATATTATTAAAATAATCAATAGATGCATATAATATGGAGTTAAATAAAAAATATATTAAAGTTTGTAAAACCGTTGTAAAACATATGGAAAGAACTGGAAAATTTGAAGAAAAAATTCCAAGTGAAATCCCAGGAGCAACTCAACTTAAAGATTATCTTATGGGTAAGATTACTGAAAAACAATTTGTCAATAAATTATACGATTACGTTCTTGATAAAGAGAGAAGAAAATAATTTATAGATTATAATGATGACGACAATCAATTCAATTATTCATCTTAATAATAAATTTAAAGCTAAAAAAACCTTTAATCTTAAAGTCCAAGAGGAATTTCAGTTAAAAATAAAAGATAAGAATACTTAAAAGTTATGGCTAGACCTAAAAGTACGATAGGAGTTTAATTTACTTAAAATATTAAAAGACATCTTTTTCATCCATCTACTAAATTATTAATAGATAAAAAGTTAGAAGCTGAAGAAAATGAATTAGCTTATATTAATCCTATATCTGCTTAATATAATAAATATGAATAGGAAAAATTTAAACTTGGATTAAAAAGTCATCCTGCATTAAGACAAAGAAAGAATTTTAAAAAGTTTTATTCAGGTGGTCCTCCAACTTAACCAGAATTAGAGAATTGGAAGAGTCCTAATTATTAGCCTACTTAAAAAGAAATAAGAGCAGCTATTATCATTTAGAGAAAACTGAGATCTCTATTTAGAGAAAAAAAACTAAGATAAAAATTAGAAGAAAGAAGAAAATAAATATATTATTTATTTAAAGATAATTGTGAAAATATGGTTCATTAATTAGAAACAGGTTAGGACTAGTAAGTTTCATTTTTTTATCTTAATAAATAATTAGAGAGATGTAAAGCAATTGCTAAAGATTAAATAAACTTTGGGAATATTCGAACAGATGAATATACTAGAAAGAATACAGATAAAAAGAGTTTCAATTTAAGTACAGGAACTTCAACTCCTACTCCAAAAACTTTTTAAAGTTTAAGAATTCCCTTACAATAAAATAAAGTTAAAGTGGATTTTCTTTTTGAAGCAGTTCAAAAAAACAGAATTATGATGATGAAACAATCGCATTTTGTGTATTCTGCAAATGATGTAAACTCTTAAAATTACGATGGAATAACTCCTTTACATATTGCAGTATTAAAGGGAAACTAAGATTTTGTGGAATGGTAATTAACTTTTGTTTAAATTTTAGGTTACTATAAAATGGAGCAGATCCCTTTATTATGGATTAATAAAATATCACTCCTATTGATATGGCTAGACATTACAATAAAACAAAGGTATAATTTAGTTATTTTATAAAATAGATAATTAGACTTTTTGAATAATATAAAAAACTATGAGATGATGTCTAATTTATGAATATATTTAAATCATATTTTCTTCAAAGGAACTTTCTTTCCAGCTTTAAGTGATTCAAAGTCGTTTTTCAACTCTTCTAGTTCATCATCAATCTTAAAGATTTATGTTTCAAGTTTTTTCTCCTTATCTCTCTCGTTATTTGATTGAGCCCAATAATAGTGTTGCTATAATCCATATAAATTCTTACTAACATTTCTCTCCTTTATTTTCTGAGTGATTCATATTTTTCTTCAATTTGATTAAGTGAAGACCTTTTTCCAAAATAAGAGGTAGTCTTCTCAATAGTTGTCATTAGCATATAAACAACCACTAATATAAGTGTAATTCCCAATAATGCATAATTCTGCATTTTTTATTTAATTAATAAATTTATAAATGAATTGACTCAAAGTCCTAGCAAATTTAGAAACCCATAAATTTTGAAAAAGAATCATTTTTAAGCTCTACTCCATTTTATATTTCATAGCTATCTCATATATTATATTATTCTAATCATTGTAAATCGTTTTTATAACACTATCAAATTAGATTATTTTATAAAACTATTTTTTAAAATACTCTATAGAAATCAATTACTTGATTCTATCAGTAATTTATTAGTTCATAATTTTATTGAGTAGTTTATCAATTTTTTCTTATTAAAGTATGTGTTTAATAAGATGGATCCATGATAAATAATAATTTTATCGCATTAGAAAATTACTGTTATAATAATTATGTATGTTTGTTAATTTATAGTCTCATAAATATATATAAATACTAAAATATATTGATAATAATAATAACAATAATCATAATAATTCAAAATCATCAAATTTTTATTTGATTATCTCCTTCTCTAATAAACTAACAATTTATTTTTCTATTATATCATATTCACACAAGTCTATAAATCTAGGATATTCTTTTTTTATTAAATCAAGTGTAGCTTAAATTAAATTTTCAGAACAAATCTTTTTATTTTATTTAATAATTTTCACAATAGCAGCATCAACAACATATAAATAGTCAGATATTGTTTATTGATTCTTTTCCATTTCAATTTAAATTTCTTCATTTATAATCATAAGTTGATTATTATTTTTATATTGATAATTGATTTTAAATGTATTGTTTTCCTATCGAACGATCAAACCATTATATTATTTATAATTGCTAATTTGATTAATATTTTTTTGAGCATTAAATCTAAGCAATTCTAATCCTTAAGCTAATGGTAACTCCAATTCAAATTAATGGTCAATTTTTACTAACAAATTAACTTTACTTTATTTAGACTAAAATAATATCTTCTTCTTTTAAAACAATAAGTCTTCAGACTAATGTTTAATAAAACTTTCAGCAAACTGAATTAATGGGGAAGGTAATATCAAATTCTCTAATTAATAAGGCCAGATAGATTTTGGGATAAGATGAAAATGAAATTGTATTGAGCTTTTCTTTTAACGATGCTTCTATAAAAATTAATTAGTAAGATTGTGAGACTCTTTTGAATTTTTAATAAACTCTTAGCATTCAGAAATCCATTCTGAATTACAATAAGGTTGTAATTCATTCAATAATTCTACTTCATTTTAATTATATTCTTTAATAAGCCTTTTTATTAGAAATTTAACATAATAATTTTGAAAGCTTTCTTTGTCTGTTAAATATTTAATTAAGTGTTTATATATTGATATTGATTATTAGTTTTAAAGATTGATGACAGATGCTAGAGTATAAGAATACTTTTCATAGTTTTCATTAACGGCATCCTAAAATTAAAAAATATTAATACTTCAATAGCATGTGTAATAATTGTTGCATTTGAATGCTCAAGCGGTAATTATTCAAAAAGGGATAGACAAGTCTTCTCTAAATTTAACATATTATCAATCGCTAATGTTGGTTGTTGTTATAATATAAATATAACTTCTTTATAAATATGTTTTCGACTAAAAAATCATTAAATAGAATACAGAGCTGATAGCAATTTAGGAAGTGCATTTATTTCTTAAGAAAATTTTACATAATGTGACATAATCTCAGTATTGAAGTACATTGAATCTAAGTCATTCATATTAACCTGATTGAAAATAAGTTGTTTCAATAAATCATTTAACTTTAATTGAAAATCTTATGAAAATTTATTTGACAATTTTCTTTCAGCTTAATATATTACATTAGCAATTTAAACAGATTATGATGGATTTGTATCCAAAATGAATTCTTTGTAATAAATTTGTGTCTATTCAAAAAATTTCCTTTCAAATTACTAATAATTGGGTAATAGTATTAATAGATCTAAAAGTTATAACGGGGGATCATCAATTGTTTATTGATTTGATAAAGTAACAATAGTTTATCTATATCTTTTAATTTCTAATAGAGTAACTATTTATAATCTATTTTCAACTTCTGTTTTAATTAATTTTAATAGTATATTTGTAATATAATTTTATAAAGGAGTTTTAATGTCGATGTATTTTAATACATCCTTAATACATTTTGATTGCTATTTAAATCTGATCCATAAATCAATTGTCATATCAAAAAGTATTGAATCCTCTTCTATGCTTAATAATATAGGATAGAGTTTTTACTTCATAAGAGTATCTATTTTATCTTTATATGATGAATAATGATCAGATATCAATTCCAATATTTCATCTTGTCTATGATGATAGCTAAGGAATCTCGTTGCCTTAATATTAATTTAACAAAAGTACCTCGTAAACTTCATATTCATCAACTTAATTTTTGAAATACTTTGAAATAATTTCCAAATCGATATCCTCATTCTCAATAATCATTTTATAATTTAATTTATATTCATAAAAATAAATATAATGTGGTTGAAAGAATATATTTTTTAGAGGTAAACTTATAATTTATTATACTACTTAAATTTCCGCTCATTCTTATTCAATTATTTATGTATTATGCCCCTATGAATTCACAGATTCATCAGTCCTTAATTAATAACAAAGAACATAGGCTGCTTTTGTTACTACTTTGGATTCACTTACTTCTTCAACATAAGAGTCATCAAAATTATACCATTTTTTTGTAATCTATCATATTAAGAAGAAGAATTACTTTATTTTTTGCATAAGCTGTATAATGACCTCCTCCGAGACCACCAAAATGATTTGAAATAGCATATAAATCATAAATAACTCTTTGTTTATTGTTTTCTCCATTATCATCTTCTGTTTCATTTTCATATTCTTATGGTGTTTTTGAATTAATAAGATAATCTGTCATATCAAGTCCATTTACTGGAAAGTCAACAAATGTTTCAAGTTTTTATTTAAACATCCTATTAGATGCTTTGAATCGTTTTAAAGTGAATATTAATATTTAAGGAGCCTATATTGATATATAATATATTTAAATACCTTATAAATTTACATACTTTTATAAGCTTAGACATGCTCTTAACATACTTTACAATACCAAGTATTTTCTGCATTTAATTATTCTGGTTATTATGAAAATTATAAACAATCCGCCAAAGTTACACTACCAGAATGTTAATTTGAATGACCATGATTCTAAAATGGAGATTTTTATTATTATGATAATTCAACTATTATATTAATAATAATAAATTACCTTCTATTTTATTAAAAGTACTATGATAATGATCAAAAATATCAGATAATTTTACAGATTTGAATGGAGATTCTTTCCATAAAATAATTATTTCGATATTATTTTAGAAATCTGTTGTGTGCATTTTGGATTTGATTTCTTCAATTGCTTCATCATCAAATTTCACTTCACAATCATTACAATTTTTAATTTAACAATAAGAACATGGATTCCAATAATTACTATTTGATTTATATTAAAGACTGTAATACTAAATAAATAAATTAAAAACAATTTTACTTGATTTAAAACATCTTTTTCATAATCGAATCCTTAATCAGCAAAAAATGGTTTGTAATATTCAAATATTTTAAGATGCATTTATTTTCTTGTTAAGGACCCATCAAAAATAAAGAATCCGTTTTAAAAATAAGATTTTCTCATAGAATCTTAAAATTTATTTGAAAATTAAATAAAAAATCTATTTACACTCTATGCTTCTTCATCTAATAGAGCTCTGAAACATAAATATTATCTTTTAGCACTTTTTCTTATTTCAACAATAGATCTATTTTCTTTCAATAATTCTGGAGATGAGTATTAACTTGTTATATAGCCTATTAAATTTTATGGTTTAACATTCAGTTCTTAAGCTAGGATTTAATAGTAATCTTTTAAAGTTAAACTCTTATTTTTTTCAAATGGGATTATCTTAGTTGTTGAAGTAAACAATGTATCATAATATTTAAAAGTAATAGTTCTTTTTTTCTAACTTGGAATTCCTAATTAAACCATCAAGTATGGATCAAACGTAATTGATAATCTTTCACATTTTGGACATTTTAAAGTAGATTTGTATTAACCATACATAAGGTCCACAACTATAGATTAATTCCTAGCCAAATGATTTAACCAACTTTCTTTGGCAACAACAAAATCAGTTCTACCATCACTATCTTTAGTTTCAACATATGGCTTTTTCTTAACTCTATTTAAATCTTCATGAATTCCATCTAAAACAAAAGTTATTAATTCAGATGAATCATGTTAATGATATCCTTTAAACATGGGTTAAAATTATCCAATAGCTTTCTTATAATTTGTTGGTGTTACAACTGACTTTTCTCCATACCATAACTTCTTTAATAATGCTCCTACTCTTTTAACTAATTAACCTTTAGTTCCTATTGGATTATCCATATTGATTTCATCAAAATATTGATTACTTAAAAAATACTCTGTTAATGGAGTAGTATTAGATATACATTAAGTGCCACTATTCATAAAGCAAGTATTTCCTAAGTTACTTAGACCAGATAAACCTCCTATTGAAAGAGGTTATTAACATAAACCTTTTATAGTATCATCGTCAGATCCAAACTTTTCACATCTCATGCTGTGGTGGTTGTAATCTTTATTTTTACATTCTTACGAACAATATGATACTTTTCTACAAACACATGGATGATTAAGAATTTTCACTATTTAACAACATTCGCACTTTCCCTCTATTTAGACTGCCTTATTGCGAATACACCAAGGTTTATGCTCATCTTTAAACTAGACATTTAATATTTATTTTACTTCTATAATAATCAATTAATTATCTAAAATAGCTACATCTTCTATTGTTTCATATATTGAATAATGAATATAATCACCTGTGAAATCAAAACTCATTTCATCATTATTCTCTAATTCTCCAACTTATTTTTGAATATCTGCAAATAGAGCTCTAAAAATATCTTTTTAATCTGATTAATATCTCCAAATTCTGACATTATTGTCTTTTGCAAAATTTCCAGAAAAGGTAGGTACAGTCTTTTAAAGTAAATTATAATAGTCTTTTAATTTCATATTTCGGTCAACCTATAAGTACTCTTTGTCAAATGTTTATTTCTAAAATCGATCCATGGCAATTTATTTTATTAACACTGGATAAAGCAAGGTACTTTTAAACTCGAAAAATATCATTAATAAATACTTTCAATAAATTGACTGCTACTTATTTTTCCTATCCACATCCATTTGACATTCTTATAATTGGTATGCCATGATAATATGTTGTAAAGAATTGCCAGATGTCTTTATCAACTATTATATAGTCAGAATTTTCTTATAGATTATCTTTCATGAAAGTATTCCAAGGATGATCCTTTAAAGGATAGTATTTGAAGCATTTTTCTACTTTATCCTCTAAATTATTGTTTATTTGTTCTAAATTAAGTTTTCCAAAGTTTTTATTTGGGGTTTTGTTAGCCAATATTTCTTCATACGAAACAAATTCCTTCCATTAATTCAACCATCTCAATATATTGTATTTAAATACTTCACACTCATAATATAATATTTCTCATTTTGATCTGATTAAAATCTTTATGAAAAAGTATCCATAAGTTTTTTGAAATCAATAACTTGTCTTTTAAGTTTATCAGCTAGATGCTAAGAAACTGGTAATTAAACAGATTTCTCTTCATGCATTGCTTAGTAAATTTTAATTAATTAATTATTTAATTTATTGAACTTAGGCTGATAAATACTGAAAAATATATACATTCATCCCAATGTAAAAATTTTTATCAAAATCACATTAATTTGATTGAATTTTTATTTTTAAATATTTTCCTTTTGGAAACATTTATATTGCCTTATTATGATTCTATTTTATATCCCTTAATTATTCAAAGACATTTAATATTCTATTTTAATGAATTTTTTTTTTTCTTTAATTTTATTAAAAATATCAATATTTTTATTTGATTGATTAAATAATTATAAATCTTATTCATTTAACTTAATGAAAAAAGAGTGATCATTTAATTTCTCAAATTATTAATGATCATATTATTCATTTTCCTAGGTTATTCTGATACATTTTCATCATGACTAAATTAAACTAAGAATTTAAATGTGATACACATTAAATCAAATTGAATAGTTATCTAAAATGTTTGATGTTGTTTATTATCATAATTTATTTCAAAATTTCTCTATTAATAATAATGATTTACAATATTGATAACTTTGAAATGTTTACCTTTATTAAAGAAATTTATGAAAATGAAAACTAAAAAGTTTACATCTCTATCCAAAAAGACAATTTTAAAAACATATTACTAAAAGTTGAGAAGACTGATAAAAAATACCTATATAATTAGTACTTAATACTTGACTCATTAAAATTGGTGTAGGGAGTACCAAAAGTACTGAACTCTGGTTATATTTAAAATGAAAAGTATAAATTATGATGTTACTAGATTTTATTATTCAAGAGACTATTTTGAAAAGTCAGTCTCTGATATTTTAAAGAAATATGGAACTTTAAGCTTATAGTCAGTTTTATCAATAGGATTATCTTTACTTAGAATTTTAAGTAGCATACATAAATAAGAAATTATTTACAATAATCTTTGTCCAGAAAATATCGTTTTTTCGAAGGAAGGAGTAGATCATGACTCTAGAATACATTTAATTGGTTTTGGCTAAGCACATTTAAAATACGATAAGCCAAAAAATATTAAAAATTAAAACTTTTTGCCTTATTAATCTTTTCATTCCCATAAAGATCAAAAAAATTCTAAAAGTGATGATTTAGAGAGTTTAGGATATCTCTTAATTAAATTAAGTAAAGGTAATCAATTTATTTATACATAAAAGGAATGTTACCATGGGAAACATTACCTTAAAACATGATGGAACAGAAAAAGATAGAAAGCCTAAAATCAAATGAAATATTTTATGGACTTCCATTTGAATTTAGAATTTACTTTCAACAAATTAAATCATTTAATGTCGAGCCAAAACATTAATATTTGATTAAATTACTTAATACTATTATGCTAAAATATTGCAAGACAACAAGACATTGTATATTAGAATTAAATCAATTAACTCCAGTAATAGAAGCTTCATCTGAAACAGATTCATTAATGGATAGCTTTTATCTATCTCGAAATACTCTATTGCCCTCAAATGCTAGTAGTGCAAATGTGTTGTCAAATACAGAACAAGATTCATCTATAGAAGAGAAAGTGAAGAGTTTAAAGCTGATATCTAAATAATACAAACTAATCAGTAACTTATGATTTTATTTATAATAATATTTTATTTATTTTCATTAAAATTAATATATTACTTTGGAATGTATTTTTAAATTTGTTAGCTAATGAACATAATAGATTGTTAAATTTTAATTGCTTTTCTTCATTATTTATCAATTGAATAAATATAAATTATATTTATTTATCAAATTTATATTTTCTATATTAATATAAAATAGTAAAAATGAAGAACGAGAGAAATAATATAATTTTTTTAAATGGATATAGACAAAAATTTAGAAATATTGAGAAATGGAAGATGCTTAAATTAAGATGATACGCATATGATTTGTGAATAAGCAAAAGAATTCCTAGTAGATGAGGCAAATGTAGTTTATGTCAAACCTCCTGTCATTGTATGTGGAGATATTCATGGATAATTTTTTGATTTATTGGAACTCTTTAAGTATGGAGGACAATTACCAGAATAGAAGTATATCTTTAATGGCGATTATGTTAATCGTGGGTAAATTGGATAGATTATATAAGATATCATTCAGTTGAAACATTCTAATATTTGCTATGTTTAAAAATCAAATATCCCAATAATATTGTTTTGTTAAGAGGAAATCATGAATCAAGACAAATAACTTAAGTATATGGACTATATGATGAAGTCATAAGAAAATTTGGAAATATTTATCCTTGGTAATATTTTTGTGAAGTATTTGCCTATTTACCTTTATGTGTATTAGTTGATCAAAAGGTTTTATGCCTTCATGGAGGTTTGTCTCCATAAATAAAAACAATAGATAAAATCAGAACAATAGGTAAAGATAGAATTATATATTATTTAGATAGAAGAAATGAGAAGGAGCATGAAGGCCCAATGAGTGATATGTTGTGGTCAGATCCGGAAGAGAATCTAGATGGATGGGCATAAAATAATCGCGGAGCAGGATATCAATTTGGAAAAAGAATTGTTGCTTAATTTAATCAATAAAATGATTTAATTTTAATTTCAAGGTCTCATCAATTAGTAATGGAAGGATATAAATATGTATTTTAAGTAAGAATTGAATTATATAAAATTAGAAATAATTGATTACTATATGGTCAGCTCCTAATTATTGTTATAGATGTGGAAATAAAGGATGTATAATGATACTTGATGAGAATTTAGAATAGAGTTTCTTGCTTTTTGATGAATCACGTGAGAATTCATAATAAATTTTTAAAACGAAGTTTTTGCCTTATTTTTTATGAATTTATATTAGTAATTTATTTAATTATTTTGTAATTAATTATAATTAGCTTATTGTTATATTAAATTTATTTAATGAAAAAGATAGCACCAAGTTTGTTAGATTACTAATCTGCAGGTCAAGGATAGTTGCTGAAATATATTCAGACATTGAATGAAGCAGATTAGAATATTTTTATGAATAAATTACACAAATACGATATAAAATAATTGTATCAAGTAAAGTAGTGATTAAATATTAGGTTTATCAATAATTCAAAGCAAAGATAATATAGATGACACCATATGAGACAATCAAATGTTTGGAGTTTAATGAGAAAGACGAAGAGATTGGATATACAACAATATCAGAGGGCAAACGTATACGGCAATCCTCACTATTTAGTGGCAATCGTAATGAGTGCTCAGCAAAACATTAGTTTGTTAGACATCCAGTTGCCTTCTCATAAGAGTTTGTTTCAATTGTATTGTGAACGAATTTGGAGTCTTTAGAATGTTGTCAGACAACGCTAGGGAAAGTGTTTGCCAATATTGATATTTATCATGACGACCATCGTAAATCATGATACAATTACAGCTTTTTTTTCAGATAAAAATCATTTTGGTTTGTAAGAAGATCAGATCTTTTTTATTTAATAAGATAAATTACCATTATTTAGTATGGATGGTTAAATTCTCTTAAGTAATGAATCTGAGATGACATAAGAATCAATTGGAAATGGATTTATTTATTTGGATTAATCAATATTAGATGTAATGAAATTTTTGGGAGTGAAAATTCTTCATTTATGTTCAATGGAAAATGTACTTTGTAAATTTGGTGATCCTATTTGGATTGGTGCATTTATTAGAAACAAATTATATTTAAGTGCTAAATGTGTAGAGAAACGTAGCGTTGATGAAAATTTAGGAATTATTGTAAACTAATTGAACTCAGGTTTGTAATTCAAAGGTAATAATTATATCTATAAATCTAAGAATACGACGAAATATTCTATAATGATTTAGTCAAAAGAGATAAAAATGGAAACTTAGTTAATTCTGATGGAGTCATTGGTTAAGTTATGTGTTCGTTAGATTATGCACTTGAAATTTGTTGCAATTTAAGAAAAAACATCTTGTCTAAGTAGACATTTACAATCAAACTAGTTTCCATATAAGATAAAAGAAATGTTCATATTTTGACTACATAACATCCAGGATGATCAAATCTATGACACAACCCCATGCTCTTAAATTTGAATTAACATATTATGAAGCTATTCCTTATTGTCCTATTCAACAATTTGGTTTATTTAAAATTAAAAGAGAAGATGAGTTTGCACCAATCCTCAATAATCCCTCAAGTGAAAATAAAGATACAATACATACAGCAAGATAAGCGTATATGAATAGAGATTAGAAATGGATTTCAAGATTAGGATATTAAGTTAATTCAGAAATCGAAATTTCACCAAAGTTAACTTATTTTGGAGAAGGATTAGAGGAAGCTGCTAAAAAGCAAATCAAGAATAGATCATAGATTCCACTTATTCTACATAGTGATAAATAAATTAGAACTGTTAGAGTAAATAGTGTTCACAATTAATAACCTTAAAGTTCACCTAAGAAATACTCTTCGTAAACGGTCAATACATAAAGTTTCTTATAATAAAAAATGAGCATTCATCAAAGTTTGAATCATCTCAAATAACCTATCACTAGCTCATTAGTTACTCCAACTAGTAATTAAAGTTTCCAACTTTCAGGAAGAAAAAGTATAGATTAAAAACCAAGTCGATAAACTGATTATTATCAAAGACCTAATCTAAATTAATAAAACAAACAATAACATTATGTAGCTAATACATATTATTTACCAAAAAAATGATTTCATTAAATAATTTTATTATAATATTTATTTTATCACAATAAATTATAATTTTATTAAACCTTCTCCCAAAACTCTTCAGATGCTTGATTCAATTGGATTTCATATTATATCAAATTTTTTGCCAATCTATAATAGTTCTATTACTTTTCCAACTAAAATTGAATAGAATCATTACCTTAAATTTGTCAATCTCAATATAACCTAATAAAACAGTCAAAATATCACAAATAAATTGCATATTCTCTATATCTTTACATACTTAATCAATCTAAACTTATAACTTTGCTATTTAATCTTCCTTTTTTGTTGTACTAAATATGTTCTTAATTGATGACTTTCCTGCTAACACTTCTTATAATTAAATTTAAAGCTCTTTCTATTTCTATTCAAAAAACAACTTCTATTATTCATATTTCTCTCTATATGTCATTGTCTCCAAAAATGCCCTCACTTATTTTGATTCCTTCTTAATTTCCTAATATAATGATTGGAATTCATTCTATTATAACAAATTAAGGTAATTATTTAGTAATTAAGATGAATACTCTTCATTTTTAATATTTTAAATCACCAATTTATCCTCACCTTCACTAAACTCTAATAATACCTATTACTCATAAACAGGCAAAAAGTTTTAAAGAAAATTTGTCAATTATTCTTAAAAGCTTTACCTTGCCTATGCTATATTTCTATTATGTTTTTATATATTACTTTGCGATTTACTTAAAATTCTCAACCATTGGATTTACTTTTTTTAAAAATTAATGAAAGTCTGTTATCTTTTAAATTAACTCTCTATTGATTTCTTTCTATTCAAATAAATAATAAAAATTACTCCTGAAAGATCTGTGAAAGTATCCTAATATTTATTTATTATTTCATCATATGTCAATTTTGGTACTTATGTTAAGGCCTATAATAATTAATTATTTAATAACTTTTTCAATATCTCCATTAGCCTTTATAAACAATTGAAATTCCTCAGAATACCAAAAGTATTTTGTTTGAGCCATTATCTTCATCCAATCTTATAATGAATGCATTCTATCATCTATAAACTTCTAATCCATATTTCCCTTAAAGTTGTTTAGTATTTATATATACAATTGCCTTTCTTGGTGGAAGTGGGGGTATGTAACATCCAGGCCACTTGGTTATAAGGAATTGACGTATAAGTCGGAAATCACTAAACCTTCGTATCACATCAAATTATCCATGCTTATCCATTCCTCGAACAGAATAGGTTGTGTACTTGTTGAGTCCCGATTACACCTTTGGATCGCTGACTTCTACAGAGATCTTTATTAATCTCTAAATCGATATATAATACCTCGAAATCATCTTAGTTCATGAATAATATTATATAAATTCATTTTCTATGTGTAACTGAGTGGTATAATTATGAATAAAACATTGTTGCCAAAATTGCAGCTGCAATTGGTCCTCCTACATAAATCCACATATTAATCATTTAATCCCAACTCTTAGCCAAACAGTCGAAGACGGTCAAACTTAAGGCTGCAGCAGGATTAAGAAGACTATTACTAGATGTAATTGTATATCTATTCAAATCAATCAAAAAATTTTACTCTCTGCAAGCATAATATATACATGAGATAATCACTAATGCTGCTATTCTATTTTAAGTCAATGATGTTTCTTTAACAAAGCATATAAGTGTAAAAATCAAGAAAATCGTAGCTCCTATCATTTCTCCAAAAAGTGATGCAGCTAATTCCTTTATAGGTTCACTAATTTATTGTAATGACTTACTCTTCAATGTAGGGGGCTTTTTCCATATTCAATAACAAAAATGATAATGCAGCTCCACAAAATGCACCCAAAAATTGAGGAAGGAAATAGAAAAACATTGTACCATATGGAATTCCTCCACAAAGAGCCATAGCCAATGTAATTGCTGGATTGAAATGACCTCCACTCAATCTACCAAATACTAACATGCATCCAAATAATCCCAAAGCTACTTAATATGCTTCATTCCTAATTTTTTCTTATTGTCTTACTAACTGCAAACACTTATATAAACCAAAAAGAATGTCCCTATAAGTTCAAAAATAAAGATGTTCTTTTTAGAAATCGCTTGCTTTTGTTCTTCTGTAATTTGTTCCATAAAAATATTAAAAAAATTTTTAATTAAGATTTTAATATATGGGTGTAAGAGTCACATATCGCAGAAGAACCAGCTATAACACAAGATCAAATAAGATCAGAAAGGTCAAGACTCCAGGTATTTGAATCCATCTACTCTAGGTGGTAACGTTGTGGTCTAATATCCAAATAAAAAGACAAGCGCATCTACATGTTCAGATTCAAATTTGAATGTTGTCTTAAATGGACTTAAAAGAATCAGGCCAACAAAACTCAAATAACTCGCTAGAAGACAAAGAACAGTCTCAAGACCTTACGGAGGTGTGCTTAGTGCTGGAGCATTAAAAAATCGCATCATTAGAGCATTCCTTGTTGAAGAAGTTAAGATAGTAAAGTAAATCAAAAAATGATTAATCATACATTAAAAATCTATCTAAGAGATAATATAGCTGCTATTTAAAAATTAAATTCAATAATTTTATCTTGTATTTTTTATTTCATCCATTTTATACTTGAATTATTAATAAAATCAAATTAACAAATATTTTGAGTCATATATATCTATAAATCTCTTTTTCAGAATTCACATATGTAATTATTTGATTATTCTTAAAATTCTCTTTTTTATACTAATTGGGAATATATTTGAAATACACATCCCCTCAAGATAAATTATGAATCATCTCTTCTTATCTAAAATGCTGTATTAGATTAAACATAATAAAATTTTCATATGAAATTAAAAATAAAAAATAGAATAACAGGTTTTAATTAAAATTACTATTATTTATTTTTATTAACGATAATGATTAGCAAGATGATAATGGATCGTTAGAAGAAAACATAAAATATTGATGAAAACGAATTGGATTCTTTCAATCGATATTTGCAGAGAGATAATTAACCTTTAAATTTAGGCACTTAACTCTCTTATTCCAAAATCAAAGTAAATGTTGGAATGCCAGTAATAACTGAATAATAAAATGAAACTCTTGGTAATACTCATTAATCAACTGTTTAACAAAGCAAGAATTGTTCACCTTAAAAGAAAGGTATAGGAATGGAAGACATAAAATTGAACATTAGAATAGTTTTCAAATTTTATGCAAGTTTTGGAAATAGAAACAATACTAGATTTTTAAAATCAAATAAATTTATTAAAATGTTATCTGATGCATAAATCATGCCATAATTATTATCAAACCGAGATTGTGATATTTTATATGCCTAACAAACTAAAAATAATGAGAGTCTAACTCTTGAATAATTTTAAAACTTGATACCAAAATTAGCAATGATTGTCTATCCATAACATAAAGTTCATTAAGCATTTTAAAAAATATACAATGAATATCTATCATAATTATCATAGAAAATATTAAATTTTACTGAATTTGGTTAATAAATTTAGTTTGTACTTTAGCCAATAAACTCTGAAATTAAAGATTTTATAGAACCAATTTCATAATAATTATCTAATTTGCATAAATTTGTTTTTGAAGATTAAAGTACAAACATTAGTAAGGTTTAATGGTAATTTATGTAATTTCTAACATAATGTGAAATACTCCCAAATTATATTAATTAATCTTAAGCTCAAATAATATTTGATAATATTTAAATAAGGTAACAAACTCTTAATCTATAAGAAAATGGAAACTACTTATTTGGGTTGAATAATTTTGTCGAGAGTTTAATAATAATCTCAAAAACTATTCCAAATTTAGATGAATTTACTCAATTTAGATTATTGCTTGATAAAATTGAATAGTCTGAAGGCTTTAGTTAATATTTAAGAAAATTAAATAGAACACAAAGTGATAAAGTTAGACTATTTTATAATATTGAAAAAAGCAGGGTCTATAAACAAGATAATATTATTCAATAAAGTTAAGTGATTTAAAATAATTAAAATAATGTAAGTCATACAATCATATAAAACATTTAAATTGGAAATACAAATAAAAAAGTAGATGAGAGTAAAGTTAATGTGTCTTTAATGAAATAATCTAAATATTTATCAGATTTAGATCAATCTTTGATTTCCTCATTAAAAAAATTGTTTGAGTTCTTTGCATAAAATGGAGAACCTAGTAATATTTAATCTTTAAAAAATACAAAATTTAATAAATTATTATTGCACTCTGGAATTTTGAATAATTTAATTAGTATAACTGATTCTGATATGATTTATTCAAAATTATGTGGAGTTTAATCCATTAAAAACCAATAAAAAAATAAATAAATAACAAATGGTAAAATGACTTTTGGATAATTTTAAATTAGCTTAGGAATGATAGCTGATAAATGTGGAATGGATGTCAATGAATTAATTTAATAAAATATATTACCATTAGAGAAATAAATATCAGATGATAATAAGGAATAAATTCTTTAAACCTTAGTTGATCTTTTATAAGATGAATAAATTGTATTAATAATATTATTCAAATTAGATATAACTATACGAAATGATTTAATCAATTTTTGATTGGTATTTTTAAGAATACACAAAATAACAAAGTTAAGTATTATATCTATCAGAATTCTTAAAATTCTGTTAAGACTTTGAACTTTCCAATATATTAATATCTTAGAATTAATTGACATCAATATTTTATTCTGTAGCCTCACTTAATTAAGAAGGATAAGAGTACACAGACTAAATTTTCCTTGATAAATCTTAATTTGTCGAAGCCATTAGTATCATAGCCATTCAAATCTATTCTACTATTCCAAATAATATTTAAAGAGTATATAATTATATTTGATTAGATTGTATATCTCCTAGAAAGAATATTTTAGTCTCAAAATGCTTCAAAAATTTATGTAAAACAAAATAAGTATAATTTTATAATTTAAATTTGAGATTGCAAGCAAAATTTTTAAATGTAATTGAGGAAATCAAATATCGATTTCTACAAAATGATAAAGTACATTAAGACCTAGAAGAATAATATAATTTTGATGATTTAGTAAATGGAACTATTTAATAATTTTAATGATTTATTTCAGAATAATTCATTAATTAAGTCTTTTAACTCTAAAATTGTACTTTCTTATTATTTTTCTTTAACTGGAAACTCTAAATTATATGACTCCTCTGGTTAAGCTGGTTCTTAAATTTCATTGTAAACATCTTTTAGATTCATCTTCCTGTATTTACCAGAAATAATCATTCTACTTACCTTTTATCTTTCTTTCTACTCTTACAGTGAATGTCCATATTATGTAAAAGAGTATTTTGGTAAAATTGTATTACTTTAAATAGCAGATCTTGGAGGATTTGAAAGATTTCGAGAACATTAGCTGCAAAATATATCAGTTTTTTAAGCTTAAGGAGTTAATACTAAATAAATGGGAGTTTAACAACATTTGCTACATGGAATCCATTCAGAATCTAATTTTATTTAATTAATTATCAACCTGAAAAATAAATGTAAAACTTTTCAGAAATTGCATGTTAACAAATTAGCAAATTTATTTCTTATATTGTAAGTTCCTTAAATTTATCTTAAACAATATTAAGAACTGACAATCTTCTTCTGTCCCCAGGAGGTAATGCTTTCAATTTATTATTCATAACATTATGAAGGATAGTGCGATAATTTGCTATTATAAACATTAATGCCCTTACTTTTGAGAAAGTATATTTTCATATATCGTTTACTTTGTTTGGTCTCCATTTCATTATTATTTAATTGCTCAGAAAATAACATATTTGGTTATCTTTAAGTTTATGAAGTTGCTGCTCTTGGAACATGACGAATAGACTAATTAATATATCATCTGCCTTACCTAAGCTGTTGAAGGCTTTTTGACAGGTTGAGTTTGAGAAGTAAATGGACGAACTTACATGTTTGAGTTATAGCTTTAAACAGGAATAAAAGGATAATTTTGAAAGGCAATTCCCTTCTTTAATTTACCAGCTGATTAGGAGTTTGAATGAATAGCATTCTAATTGTCTAATTGTGTGCGATAATAATTATAATTCATATTAAATTAATAACTTAAATTATTCTTATTTATATACTTCTCAAAATTTCTTTTGAACTTTAAACTGTAAACTATTTCAATCTATTTTTAAAACCATCAGTTACTTCAAAACCTTTACAGTACATAAATATATATACAATATTTCAAAATTGTCTTTAAGTTAAATAACAACAAAAAAAATCTAATTTAATACTAATTATTTTTTTCTAAATTCAAAATATTGTCGAAATCAAAAGAAACATTAAAACTTAGATTCAAGAAACTTTCCTTCTTTTGCTTCTTAAACTTAAGTAAAGAAAAATATAAACTCATAACAATCTTAAAGAATTGTTAAAATAATCATAATTAAGAAACAAAAATAATAATTAATTGTGTTTTCCGCAAATACATAAACATAATTCAAAGAATAATTCTCTTAAAAATATAATAAAAGGAAAATTTTGCTAACATTATTTTAATTGTCATTTGCAATCAAATTGTAAGATTTTAATTATCTATTAAAGATAATTGAGATTATAAATCTCTAAGAGCAAAATCGATACACATTTTAGAATTCAATAAAGAATATTGATGTTCAATATGAAATTTAGATTATTGTTAATTTTAGATGGATAAAACATTTTATCTAATTCATCTATTATGGATGAATATAAAAGTATGAAAGACGCAAGAGAAACAATTCGTCATCTCCAGCTTGTAGTTGAACTGACTTAATAGAAAATATATATATAAAATTTCCATCAAACATAAACACGGGTTTCCTGTTCAAGGCATTGAAAATAACAAGATGTCAAGTATACTTTCGGGAGCAGATAAAGATGTAGAAGGCTGCTCTATAAATTTACTAAGGAGATATTAATTTGTATTATGAGGAGAATGATTGGTTTTATATTGCTATATTTTCTCATATTTATTATATTTATATTTGTTATTACCATCAACCCTCTTCTTCTACTTACTCTCCTGGTCAGATTTTTTATGGATTTCTAAAAAATTATTACACTCATAATATACATTTTCTAATAATATCTGATTTCGTTAAAAGAACCATTTAATATGATTTGTAAATAATTTGTTTTTTTTTATTTTTATTATTAACAATTTAAATTAATTTTTTAGTATTTAAAGCTCATATTACATTACTTCTCAGAACTCAAAATTCGACGGAACTAATTTTAAAGAGAGGATTTGCTATTCTCATTAAAATGAAATTTTCACAATTTTATGATTTTTAGTATAATCGTAAATAATTTTAATATATATATAAATTTAGTAGCATCTAAAATTTAATAACCTATAAAATTTATCTTGACTTTTCAAATTGATGAATTTATGAAAAAAATTATTAGACAATAATCTAACATTTTATTTTTCCTTTTTTTCTGAAGATATGCATTTAGTATATGCAATTTTAACATCATTCTATAAATCATTACTAATAAATTAAACATAAATATTTATAAATTCCTTCAATTTAGTAATAACTTTATAGTCTATATATTACATCAATTAATATAGATTATTATAAAGAGTAATTTTAGGTTTGATTTTGACAATTTATAAAAATTTTATATTTAAATTTAACTAAATCAATTATTGGCTGCACGATGAAACTTGATATAATTAACATTTTCTTCTTCTTCTTAATCCTAGACTTAATCTTCTAAAGGTTTCAGATCGTAAATTTAATGTTGGATTTATTCACTTCTTTCAAAATCTCTAGTTAAGGCAAGATTGAGTCTACAAATTTATTATTCATTATTCGAAACTCGTTATTCAAGTGCTTATAAAGTTCTAAAAATAGATAAAATATTAACCTTGTTATCAATTCTAACTAACCGCTTATATTATCTAATTGTTAGATAACCTCAACCGGTACATCCTCCTTTTATATTTATAAACTTTAATTAAATTCACTTTTTTTATGTAAACTATTATCAGCATTAGAGTATAAAACAGTTTCTTTTTATTTTGGTAATTAATTATTAGCTTATTAAACATTTTCTTTTTATTAGGATGTTTATTATTATTGTTAATGTTATGTTTATTGAATAGGTTTAGTTTTAAGTTATTTAGGTTTTTCATCTAAGGATTCTTGGCCACTACAAACCCAATTAGTATTCCAAACTAAAATCATACTATCCGATCCTCCTGTGGCAAAATAATCTCCATGATTAGAAAACGCGCACGTAGTAGCTTAACCATTATGTCCATATAATGTATAAGCTAATTTACCCATTCTTAGATCCCAAACCTTGACTTTGCTATCAGCTCCAGATGTCATAGCAAATTAACCAGATGGATGAAATTTTAAATCTAAAACTGAATCTGCGTGAGCATCATAATGTTATATAACTCTTTTTGATCTAACATCAAATAATTTTAATTTTTTATCATGAGAGCATGATCCTAAAATTGTTGAATCAGGTGAAAATTAAACTTTGTATACTACTCCTATATGTTCGTTATATCTTTAAGCTTCCTTTTTTGAATCACAATCCCAAATTATAACTGCTCTATCATCACCACCTGATGCTATCAATCTAACATCTTATGAAAATACTGCACTTCTGACCCAATTTGTATGCTGGAATCCATATTGAAATTTACGATCATTTACACTCCATACTTTTACAGATTTATCATCACTAGAGCTTACCAATAATTAACCATCACATGAAAATTATACACTTCTCACTGGAGCTGAATGTGCCTTTATTGAAACTGAACTTCCTTCTACTGTATTATTCCAAAGTCTTATAGTCTCATCTTTTGCACAAGATGCTATCAATAAACCATTTGGAGAGAATTAAACATCACTCACTTATCCTTTATGACCCATAAATCTATATATTTTTTTGGGTTATTTCAATTGCCAAACTGACACTACACCATCATTTGCACTTGAAGCAATTGATTTTCTACTATATAATTATTTCTATACAATCCTGGATGAAATGACAATGCTGTTATAGTATCTTTATGTCCTTTTAGAGTTGTAAATAAAGTTGGATCGTCTTGCATTTCGTTTAATTTTTTAAATTCAAATTATATTAATAAAAAATTTTTCTTTCTTTTTTACTAAGATTAAAACTATAATTCTTAATCATTCTTTCTTATTTTGTTTAACTCTTTTTATTAGCTTAAATTATTATTTACCTTTTTCAAAATATAAGTATTATCATTTTATTATCTTTTCTTTTTATAACTTACAACATAACTATTAAAATTCAATTTTCATTTGATATAATAGAATTGATTAAAGATTCAAGAATCAAATAAATATATTTTAATATTTAACAATAATAAAGTTTAATATCCAATCTTGATAAACAAAAGAAGGATTTTATTAATTTATATAAATAATTTATAATAAACATGAAAAAATTAATAAATATATGTCACAGAAGAAGAACGACTGTGAATTGATTTTAATTGACCCTTCTGATGATACAGAAATTAAGCCTATGAAAATAATAAAAAAAATTGTTTAAAATTCTGGGGGTGTTAGATATCTTGTTGAATATAGCAATAATGAATAAAAACAAGAAACTGAAAAATACATGAAGGAAAACTATCAAGAATTAATTGAAGATTATAATTATTTTTCTGTTTGTGGTAGCAGATTCGATTAATTAACTTTATAGAAAATGAGAGAAAATAATAATAAGATGTAAAATTTTGAGAACCATGCGAAATTGCCTTCAATACCATCTGATGAAAACTATCCAATTTTTAAAAGACAAAAAAAACTTGATAAACAAGTAGAAAAAAATGTCAAGTCAAGCAGTAATTAAATTTTACCATTACCAGAAAAGTAACAATAATAATTATAATAATAATAATAATAACAACAGTAATAAATATAGTTATAATAATAGTAATAATTATTATTATAACAATAATAACAATAATAATAACAATAACAATAATAATAATAGTAATAATAAATCTAATAGCAAAATCACTTTAATTAAAATGAAAAATGTTTAATTAAATAATAGTAATTCTAAAATTAAGTTTTGCTTCAACTTAAATCAGATTAAGCAGATAAAATTAAATCAATTTCTCTAGAAAATGGATTATTTTTAGTTTAATGGCAACAAAGATCTGATGGTTCTGTACCTTATCAGGAATATTACAATTATGACTATTTAAAAGCAATTGCTCCAAATATTTTATTATAATTTTTAGAATAAGAATTTTTAAATAGTGATTTAAAATTTAAAAATCTGAAAAGACATAATTTTTAGAATTCTAATAGAGAGAATATTCAACAATAATAAAATAAAGAAAATTCAGTTTCTATTAATTAAATTGATAAAAACTTTCAGATTGTAGAAGTACAAAAAGAAGTCCTAAAAGATGATTCTTAAAATAAAAAAGATAATTAATTTGAAGAAGTCAAAGAATAAAAAGATAATTCTAAAGACATTCTTATAGATGACATTTCAGTAGATGATGCTTAAGAGGTCATTTTTGATTAAAAATAAACTGAAGAAAAAGAAAAAAAATAGCTATAATAAAAAAAAGGTATAGTTCCATCTTGTAAGCCTCAAGCATAAATGTAAAAATAAAGAAAACACAATTAAGAAAAGGGATAAGAAATATTAAAAATTGATAAAGCACAAGGAAAATTTGATGAAAAAATATCATAAATGGAAAAGCCAATATCTAAACAATAAGTAACAATAAGTTAGCCAAAAGTAATGAGTTAATCATTTCCAGCACAATTTGCTCAGGTTTAAGCTCAAGATGAATTTGAAATTCTTGGTTCTTTAGAAAAACCTGAAGAAAAATAGAATTAAAATTATGAAAAAGAACTTGAAGAATGTTATTCTGATGTTGAATTACCTCATTTTTAGTTTAATTAAAGCGAAATTTGATAATTATATAATAATATGGGTAGTAAATTCTTTTATTGAAATCGATTATAAATTAAGAACTAATTATTATGTCTAAATAATATAACAATTTCTCAAGGTTTTAAATTATTAATAAAGAATTGATTCCTTGGTTTATTATTTCTTAATTAATTAAAATGTTGTTTTAATATTAAAAATCAATATTTAAAATTGCAATCTAATTTTTATTGAATATTATTCTATTTTGGTTTTAAATAGTTTTAAAATAGTAATTCATGAATAGTCAATTGAGTTTTAGCTTATTTATCAATAATTTCTTTAGATTCAAATTTTTTATCAATATTATATTACATTTCTATCCAATTTTTATTTATAAATATTAGATAAGGAGTGAATATTTATTATTAAAGAAATTAAGTATATAAGTTAAAGTAGTAAAGATTTGATTTATAAAATGATATTGTTTTGAAACCTAAATTAATGCTTAACAATTTAAGGTAAAATTTTATAAAATATACTAGGATAGGATACGAATTGATGTTTAAGAAAATAATTCCATTAACAATTAAATATATGAATTATATTAATTTATTCTAATTTGAATTTATAACATTTTCCCATCTGAAAGAATAGTCTATTTTGATAAGTGCTCTTATTTTAAGAAAATAAAATGGATATTTATCTATAACCTATATGATTTTTAGGTTTGTAGAATCTATAAAAGTTTTTGTAAAGCCTTCAGATTTATGAATTATACTTTTGAAATTTAATTTATAGCTTTATTAGATTGGGTGATAGATATATCTTAATCAAGTTGAGGTGGTTAATTAAACACATATTTATGATTTGATATAACATATTTAATATTCACTTGTCTTGGACTGTTTTAATAAGCCATTCCATTCCCTCTTGTAAGCCTTCTTATGTTTTGGCCGAGCATGCAACAATCGACCACTATCTATCAGTGATTTTATTTAATTTCAAACTATCAGAAATCTTAATTATTTAGAATACTAACCTCATCAGCAGGAAGGGCTTGGACCAAGTCTTATTTATTGGCAAATACTAAAAGGGGTACTTTCTTTAGTTCAGCTTCTCCAAGTAGCTTATCTAATTCTTTGCCTCCTTCTTCTAAACGCATTTAATCAGATGAGTCAATCACAAATACTAAAGCATCTGTATTTTCATAGAAATTGCTCCAATATTCTCGAAGTTTCTAAAAAGTAGTTTTGGATTTACCTCCTAACCTCCTACATCCCAAACATTAAGTTTAAATCCTTCGTGTTACAAATTTTTAATGTTAAAGCCATGAGTAGGAGCTATTTGATTAATGTCTTCATTTGACAATGCTTTTAAAATAGTAGTTTTTCCTGCATTATCTAAACCCAATACCAGAATCCGTAATTCTTTTTCTGACTTCTTGATCTTTCGAATAATATTAAGTAAACCCTAAATAAGTATGAAATTCATACCATCTTAAAGATTTGTTTTATTATTATATTTATTATTTAATATTTTCCGTTGCATATATTAATAAATCATGGATATAGAGGTTTATCTTGACTCTGATGAGAACTTGATAGATCTGGATGGTGTACTGGATAGACTGACTCTTTTACCCTAAATAAAATCATTTTCTATAAACTACCTTCCGCTTGCTTTTTCTCTAGAAGCAACGCGCTTTTTGGCTTCATTAATCTCAGCCTGAGTAATGTTAGTGTATCTTTCATCAGCCCACATTGTATCGGGTCTAAGTTTCTCTCTATGACCATCAGCCCAAGTCTTATCTGATACATCTTTAACACTTCTTCCCTTTAATTTTAATTAGCATTTATTACATACCTTATTATATGGAGAAACCTCTAACACAGAATGATATTATTTAGTTTAGATGGCCTCTATTTTATCCAATTGTTTCTTCTTCTCTTTTAATCCTTCCAAAGCCCATTTAGGACATATTGAAATAATATTGTCTGCTTCTTCTTAACATTTTGTTACTCCATTCACACTCTAACATCTCTTAAATTACTCAATCTATCTAACACATCCTCTTGGAAGTGCTTAAGCTCTTATTGCCAAGGCTGTAAACATTGGAGCATCTCTAAAGAATATACCTTTTTTTAGTACTTTCTTGTTTGCCATCCATGATTTCCAAAGTGTTATTCACTCAAAGGATCATAATGAGTTGGGAAGAATACACTCCAGTTTACTCTATTAGGGTAAGGATCTGGAAAGTAAAAACCATTCCCATTTCTTATTCCCATACCCATTCTCTTCTAGTTTGGAATCTATTGCATAGCAAATGGGTTATATGGAGCAATAGCTCTTCTCCACTTTGACAATGTATTGTTCAATAAGTTCTTCTTTACATTCAAATATGGATAATTTGTCTCATAGTATTCAAAATCTAAGGGTTGGCCGTCTGGGTTATCGTTCGACATATATAAAGATTTAATTAATTATATACTAATTTTAATTAAAAAAAGAAAACGTGCAAATATAGACAAATACTAAAATTACAATTAGAGCATCGTAGCAAGAATTTTAACATAGTTTTATTTTAAACTTCATTCCTCTAATTTATTTATATCATTAAAAACTTGAAATTTTTTTATTAATATAATATGTATGAAAAAGAATAATATAATTTAATGGATCAAATTAATATAATTGATAGTAAAATATCAGTATCATTCAATTTGAGATAAAAGTATTTTAATCAAAATAGTTGTTTTAGATACTAAAAATATTAAATTAAAACTTAATTAAAGAACAATCTTAAATCTCCTTTTCAATTTTTCTCTTGATTTCTATCTTAAAACAAATATATATCTTCATAATTATATTTTACTTTAATTCTATGCCTATTTATTAAATTATATTTGTAAATTGCATTGAATTCGATAAAAAAGCACACTGATCAATCTGTCTATTGAAATTGTTAAATCATTTTGGTTATTTAATAAATCTTTACCTAACTTTATATAATAATCTAAGATTATCTAATAAGATTCGAATCACTATAATTTAATTTAAAATCTATTACATAAAAGTAAGAAAAAAAGATTATTTTGAATTTAATTATTCAAATTTATTGATAATATTTAATTAAAGACCTAGTCATGAATTGGTTCTTGCCAGTTTCTAATATTAAATTTGATGATGATGAATAATATAGAGAAGTATATAAAAATATATTTTTCTATGAATTATATTTATATATATAGTTTATAGAATAATTCAAAAAGTTTTGAATTAATTTTAATAATATTAATGTCATATCATTATTTGTTTAAGTTTATCATAATAGGAGATACAGGTATATATATAGTGGTATAAAGCAAAGCTGTTGGAAAATCTTGCATTTTGTATTAATTTTTGGAATAGAAATTTCGAGTAAAACATGAAATGACTGTTGGTGTAGAATTTGGAGCCAAAATTTTAGATTTAGAGGGGAAATAAATAAAATTATAAATTTGGGATACTGCTGGATAAGAAACTTTTAAATCTATCACAAGACAATATTATAGATCAGCAGCTGGGGCAATTTTAGTATATGATATCACAAGACGAGAGTCTTTTGAAAACGTCCGAGAATGGATTAAAGAATGTAGAACGCATGGCACATAAGAAATGGTGATTGTATTAGTTGGAAATAAAGTTGATTTGGAAAAATAGTATAATATTTATTATATAAATGGCGTAAAGTTCAAAAGTACGAAGGGTAATAGTTAGCGAATGAAAACAATTTATTATTTATAGAGACTAGTGCTAAGGATAATTTAAACATCATTGAAGTAAGTTTAAACTTAAAAGATAGACATTCTCTTAGGCAGCATAATAAGTATTGAAAATAGTTTAGAAAAGTTAATAGAAGAATGAGTTACCAGGAGTAAGAGTGGGATATGGTGTTGAAGTTACTAAAGGTTAATAAAATAACTAAAGTTCGAATAAATGTTGCTGATATTATAATTAAATGATATTTAGTAATTTAAAATAAAATTAAGATAATGAAGCCATTTATTTATTTAAATTATCTTTCATGTTTTCTATTAATATTTTAATTTTAAAGTAAATAAAAAACACTTGGTTTTAAATATTTTAATTTTTATTATTTGATCATGTTCCGTTATTTATTCATCATAATTGGCATAATTTCAGCTTAAAAGAATACTCAAAAAAATGATAAACCGTAAACGAAGGAAGGTTAGTAATAATTTTATTAAGTAGAATAAGAATTAATGATAAGTACAAATATATTTAATTCTTGCATACTTGTATCGTACAACTATTTAATTCAAGATGATGATAATATTATAAATGATCTAAATAAAATTATGGAAGTCTATGAAGACATTTAACTCCTGGAAGAATAATTGAAGCAATAATTAATTGCATCAAAAAGAATTAAACTTGATGCTTGTTAACATTGCCTAAAAAAATAAACTACTCGAGGAGCATTTGCAGTATGAATAAATTTAATAAAAATAGATATTAGAAGATTTATAGAAAAGAAAATTTGATGCATCAAATTACTATCATTTAATGGAAGGATTCTCATTAAAACAATATTATAATAAATAAATTAATTACAAATTTGATAAATAAGAAGAAATTATTTATGAAATGATTGAAGTATGAATATTTCTTTATTTTAAAGCAATTTTTATCAAAATCAAGAGAAGCTTAAGGAATAAAGGAAGTAGAAATAAATGACTTATACCCTTAATTAAACTAAAATGTCGATTTGAAAACTTAGATTTTTGGTATAGATATTGAATCATCTTATTTTTCATATTTGATTTTCTTTTCAGTTGGCATAGTGTTGATTGTTATTTTGAGTTATGGTAAATATATTATTAGATTATTTAGCTTATAATGTTCTATAAGATTTAAATGCTAAAATATAAAAAAATAAAAAGAGTCAAAAAAACTAAAAAAAATTATGAGAATTGTATAATTGTATATCAGAATAATATCTACATTATTTTTCTATTTTCAACATTTACTAATATATAAATCTATTTTTATTAATTGTATTTCCTAAAATTTAAACATTAAATGATCTTCTAGAATTATTTTTATTAAATGTTATTAAAAAATTTTTTCATTTAAAATCTATTATAAAAACCTAATTCATTTTTTTTTAAAATTGAAATTAAATTGAATTCAAATAGAAATGATTTAGAAATATATTCTTGTTATATTAGGATGAAGCAGAGCACAATAATAAATAGAGAATTATTGAACTAAAAATTTATAATTTAGATAAATAAGAAAAGAACTTAAGTTTGTAAATATGGTTAAAGCTCATAAAAATATGTATATGTTATAGCTCTTAATTATATATGATAATTATTAAATTTCAAAAGGTATTATAAATATATATGAGTCTCAAAATATAAAGCAACAACAACCTTTATATTTTTGGATCATCACAAATTTAAGAGGATTGTCTGCTCCTAATAATAACTCATGTACTTTGGATTTGTTAACTAATTTGGTGTTGTTGGATTCTTGAATTAAATCAAAGTCGTCTGGACCCAAATCGGTATATCTTAAAGTTATAAGCACCTTCCCCTTTGAATGTATTTGGTACCTTGAGATCATCTATGGATATTGTAGATTCCACATCTAATTAAAAAGTGTCTTTCTCTACAGATGGATGAG
>JPFM01000055.1:231487-412700 GCA_000733375.1 Paramecium sexaurelia
TATATATATATATATAATTATATTTATTCAAATGGAAACCAATTCAATCCAATAAAGATTAGGTTCAACCTACCATTTATATCCTTTAACTTAATAAATTTGAGAATTTTGATTATTTAAGTATTCAGTAACTTTATTGAGTTATTCTTTCTCTAAATCCATAAATTATGGTTCTAAACTCCAAGTCTTAGCAACAACAATTAAAGTAAGCACTTAATAATGTTAAAAATTACATGCCGCTAAACATAGAATAGCAACTGCAACATAAAGTAATCCTAATTTTTCTCTATTGCCATAAATTAAAACTAAAAGAAAAACAAATGCCAAAAGGATCAAGAACACTGATACATAGAGAAGTGGTTAATAAGCTTTAGTAGGGTCTTTGTGTTCTTCTCTTTGCTTTTCTCTCCACAAATTACGACATATACGAGTAGCTTCAGCAACAGTATTATCAAATGTCTATTTATCTATATTTCGAGCTTATAATCTTTCATCATAAGTTTTCCATTAGAATCCAACACCCTAAAATTTGAAAATTGAGCATATTTACATCTTTATTAGCCTTAACTATGAAACGTTCTTCTGTAGATTAAGGAAACTCAAGTTTGTCTATCTTTTGAGCTCTTGAAGCGAAATTAAAGTCTCCTTCTTTTGATTTCTTCATTTAATTTAAATTATATACATTAATATGTATCAAATACTAAAAAGTGTCTCACATTTTCAGAATGAGTGCATTCTAACCTATTCCAAAGAAAAGCTAATTATTTACACAAAAGAGATATTATAGCATATACAAGTAAAAACTTTATTAGATCTTCTTTAGACTTTTAGGAATTACATGAGTGATATTGTAGCTGTGGCAACATCAAGCAAAGGAGTGTTTGTGGTGTTCTGTGAAAGAGAATTGATAGCATATAAGCCTCTTCTAAATGGTTGGGAATAAGGTTACAGTAAAAATTGCACAAATCCCATCAGAGATGCATTTTTCTCTTTTGATGGTATATATATCATTCTATATAAAAGATGAACATATTATTGGTTGTTCATAAAATAAGCTTCATATTTGGAAAGCAACTCATAAGTAAAATAAATTACTTGGACAATTAGATTAATATGAATTAATTGATCTGACAGAAATTTACACATTGGAATTAGAATACTAAATAGCAAATGTGAAATTCTCTCCAGATGTTCGTTATTTTACAACTCTTCATGAAAATACTGTAATTGTATGGGATTTCAACTCAATTAAAGAAGTCTAAGAAGGAGTTCTCTCACAATAATAAAGAGTGAAGTTAGAACATTAGGATGAAGTAATTTCTTACAAATTTCGTGGTACTCTAAGGATAGCTCCTTCTCCTTTTCCTACTCCTAATACTATTGTTACATTAACAAAAACAAACTAATTAACTATTTGGCAAGAAATGATTTAATGTAAAAATTTCTGTAAATTGCATACAATGCATTTTGATTAAATATCTTCATTTTGTTTCATTTATCTAAAAGGTTAAACACCTTATCCATGGAAAAATATTTATTTAGAAGCAGATCAATTTGGAGTTTAGGATACAGAATAATCAAGTGTTGATTATCTTCTTCTACATCAAGAATCAGAATTAAGTGTTGTTAAATTAGATTTTTTGAGAAATTATTCTCTAGAAGAATCTATTAAGATTATTAAGAAAACTAAAGGCGATATCTTTAAACAAATTAAAAAAATACTGTTAGTAGATTAGATTGAAGGATAAAAAATTGAAATTATTGGATTTGATAGATTATGGAATTTAATCAAAATTTGTGTTAATTTAAAAGATGATTCAAAATAAGTATTTTAATGTGAAAAATTCCTATTTTAAAATATCGTACATTTCTCTATATGTAAAAGTTAAGTGGCAATAATAAATGATTGGAATTATTTTTGTTTACAATCATTAAAATTGAATATTGTTATTAGTTAAGAATATCATATTTGTGATGGATAATCTAAGATTTGGAAGATTAATTCGGATCTATAAAAATGTAAAATAATTGTATATAGTAGACTAGTTTATGTATATTACAAAGGATAAAGTAAAAGAAAATGATGTTATTTTACTCACCTCCTCTAATATTTAATAATGTTTGGCATTCATTATATAATAAAATTAACTTGTAGAAGTTCATCTAAATATATTTAATCATCTATCTGTTGAATATAGAGATAAAATAACTGATTTGAGGAAAACAAACTATGAAATTGATGAACTTTAACTATTAGTGATAGCTAAAGACAGAATTGCATTAATTTAAATATAATTTGAAATTTATGGCCATGGTTAGATGGATTTCTAAGTTATCGAATTAAAAACATGGAAATTAGATTTTGTTTATGAGAGATTATAAATCTTATAATCGCCCGACCTTTCCTTTTTAACAATTAATGGAAAATCATTAAAAGTCTATAATGAATAAATGCAATAAATTGTTCAGATTTCTAAAAATTATAATATTAAAGATGTTGGATAATTGAGAGGAATCTAACCAATCTATTTTGTAATGAGTCATTAAAATGAAATCGATTTCCACTCATCATCTGGAGAATTTTTAGTTAGATTCAATCTTTAATCATTTCTTGTTAGAGTAGACAAAGCTCTCTATGATGTTTCCAAAGTTATTGTATAAGTTGTACCATTAACTAATTTTGCATTTATTTTATAAACAGACAATTATTTAACAGCTTTTGCAATTTAATTCGATAAAAACGATTAAAATTATAAATTATCATCAATTAAATAGTAATTTAATTTAATTTAATATTTTTAGAAAATATTTAAATAATAGAGAGGGAATCTATTGTAAAAGGTTATCCAAATATTCTAAGCCTTAAAATTATAGATTTTTTACAATTAAGGATTGTTTAATAGTAAAAACAGGAAGAAAAGTTAAAGTGTTAGGAAATTCATTAATCCGTTGTTTAGCAGATAAGTTTTGGATGCCCAGCACTTTAAGTTATAAATTAATAAATTAATAAAGTAATTTGTTTGTTATTAATTATTTAGATAATGTTCAATTATAAGATTATGACTTTTTGAGTGAATTAATTCAACTTGGTAAATTATAATTAGTATAATTTATACTCAAGTTAATATGTCTGAAATTTAAGCATCATGGTGCTTTGGGAAATCATTTTATGGTTCCATATAAGAATTTATTAGATTTATATTAAATGTATTCTGAGCCAGAACCCTTATGGGTAGATGCAATAAAAATTTATGAAACAAAGAAATTATAAGATAAAGATTCATATGATTATAATTTGCATCCAGTTGATATTCTTAAACATATATCTTAAGAATATCCATTAAAAATTAACATAATCCTTGATTATATAAGATATTTTGAAGATAATTAGCGTTCATTAGATTTTTACGCTGCAATGTTTATGTTCCATGTCCATATATTTAGAAATTAACCAACAAATAAAAGGAATAGAGTTTTGAGTTCTAAAGAAGTAGTATGGGCATTACATTCTCTTTAAAAAGAAACCCTTTGGTAAGAATGTATAGCTAACTCTGATGATTTATCTTGGAATTTAATAAAAAGATATGCAGCTGTTTTATGGATGGATTTGTCATTTATTAAGTAAAGATTGGAAGATATAGCATTGAATATTTATAAATAAACAAAGGATCCATTTTAATCATTACTTTATTTTATTGTTTTGAGTAAAAAGAGTGTGATAACAACTTTATTTAAAAAGGAAGTAAATTCTGGTAAGGAATATAAATCAACTTATGAATTTTTGCAATAAGATTTTACTTAACCTAGATGGAAATCAGCGGCTTCCAAAAATGCTTATGCTTTAGTATCTAAAAAAAGGTATTAGGATGCAGCAGCTTTCTTTTTAATAGGAGGACATTTGAATGATGCTGTTAATGTAATGGCTAGATATATGGAGGATATATAATTAGCGTATTTAACAACTAAGATTTATGAACCTTAAGGTGGACCAGTTGGTGAATAGTTAATTTAAGATTATTTTATAAAGAGTGGGGAGGAGATGAATGATATTTGGTTATTACATATTGGTTTTCATTTATTGGGAAAATATGTTGATAGTGTAAATGTATTACTTAGAGAGCCAGAACATCATATTTTAGAATACGATAATTTTGGAAAGGCTATTTGCATTACTTGGCCTGCAACATTTACTCCTTAATTGTCGTATTATCATCCTTCAGCTATACTTTTGGTAGAAAAGCTTAGAGATAATATTAATGTGAAAAGAGAAATTCAATAAAGTATTGATGCAAATAAGAAGAAGAGTAAAAAAGCTGAGGATGATATATTTTCTTAATTTTATGAGAGTGAGGAATCGGAAGAAGAAGAGGTGGTTGAATAAGTGCCAATAAAGAAGATAAATGATAATTAAGAATTTATAAAATAATAAGCAGTAGAATATTATTATAATATCTAAATGCCTTAATTAGGGATGATATTTGCATAAGATTTAAATTAGGAGACAGAATAATCAGAATAGTTGATAGAATTATAGATTGAAATGTATATTGTATAAGCAATAGAAGATTAAGAGCATTTTACTAATTATGTATAATTGATGTAAAAACTTGATGATTTAGCTAACTTTACAAATCATAATAAAACAAAGCTTTATGATATTGCTTTGAAGAAATTAAGATAATTAAAGTCTCCATCTCGTTTACTTACATTTGCAATTCATTATGATTAAACAGGATTGGATGAATTTATTTCATTCTGTTAAGAAACTTAAAATTTATTATATAGGGTATGCTTTGATTATCCTTTATCTGAAAAAAGTTAGGAATACTATTTAACATTTGTTCAAAGTCTTTATGAAATTGATGTTGGATTGAAATTGTTTTAGTAATCCTAATATTATCAAAAGAAATTTGATAATAAACTAAAACTTAATTAAATTAAATTATTGGCATTATTTATGACATTAATATTAGCATTAGAATTAAGGTTATGGGAAAATGCATTTGAATAATTAAGAAAGTTGGAGACTTTTTGTAATACTGTTTATAAATAGCATGTGTAAGATTGTGGATATGAGAATTTGAGGGATGATTTTTGTGAATTAGTAAAGTCGGTGATAAAAAATAAAAGACTCTATTCTAATAAAGGATTCAAAGCATATAGAAATGTTGACATTTTATAAGATGCTTATCCTGAAGATTTGTATAATGTTAGTGAATAAGATTATTTATAAAAAAATAAACCAACAACGTAAGATGAAGAAAATTAAATTTAATAACGTTCAGAAAGTTTCGAAAATTCATAAAATTTAGACGATAGTTAAGAAAAGATTATAGAGGAGGAGAATATTTAGAATTAATTTATATATTTCACATTTTAATCTTTGATCGTCAAATATTTTTTATCAATATCGAAGAGTTACTTTAAATTGGAAATGTTTAATATTGCTACAACTAATTATAGTAATATCTTCATTATGGCTGAATAATATGTAATGACTAGAAACGATATGGTAATCACTTTATTAAAGAATTTATCAGATTTTTCATAAGAATAAAATTTTATTGAAGATTTGAGGATGGTCTTAAAAGAGTCTTCATTTGCTAAAAGTTAATACTTTAAATAACTTGAAAAAATATTCAATCCAAATCATTTCTTTTAAATTTGTTCCAAAGTGGGATTCGATTAATATTTAGAAGAAATATCAATTAGTAGAACTAAACAAGCATTTAAATATCCAATAAGCACTTTTGATGAATAATCAATAATAAGTTTTAAAAATAAAGTCTTTAAGCAAGGAGTTGAAGTATTTAAAATAAAAACTGACTAAATTAAAAGTATGTGTATAAATAATACTAATCCTATTGAAGGCTTTGTATTATATGGTAAATTCTTAAAACATATGAAATTTTACAATACTTTATAACACAAAAATAGATCGCTTGATGGCTATAATTTGGTAGAAGAAGAAACTATAGATGAAGCTATAAGAACAGAACCTTCTTAAACAAATAAACCATATATTATAAAACTTTGCTCTTCTGCTTTAGGAATATAAGTTGGATAAGATAAAGAAAAAGAATAATATTTAAAATAAAGAGCACATCCATATGAAGAATACAAAGATTTTACTGAAAAAGATTTTATGGAGAAGTTTTAAAATTGTTCTAGTAAATAAATACCAGAGGAAGACTTACAATGTCTTGCTTCTCATCCTCATCTACCATTATTTTTATAAGGCGGAAAAGGAATGATTAATGTAATGACATTTAAGTCTTCATCATCAGTGGTGGCCGAATTCAATACTTAATAAAGGGATTATATTGATTCACTCAAATTTAACAATTCTGGTGAATTATTTATCGGACATGATGTTAATAATAGTGCTTATATTTGGAAATTGAATAGAGTCAATAAACTTAATACTCCACTCTTCTTACTTAATAGTAAAGTTAGACCTACTACTGATCTCACATTTATTAATGAAGGAACAGTTTTTGCTTCAATTTATAGTTCAACCAGTAAACCACATTTCGGTTTATATGATATGTTATTACCATCTAATCGAAATATTGTAGCATAAGAGAATTTTAATGGCACCGACATATTATTTTCCACTCCATTGAATTCTATTTTGATTGGAAACTAAAAGAAAGGAACTGTAAATTTCTTAGATATCAGAAAAAACTAAATTTATAAGACTCTTGAAGTAATTTAATTATTTTATTTTAAGCTGCCATTCACAGAAATTAAGTTTATGAAATTAAATTAATATTAAACGTCTTTAATATGTGCATGTAATGATGGATAAATTAAAATAATCAATTTGGAAACATTATCAACTATTGTAGATTATAAACCATTTAGATAAGGTAAAAGAATCTTATAATAATATTATAGATAAAAAACAATAAATAATGGCTCTGACATAAACTGAGAACGCTACCTATGCTGCTTCATCCGATGGTGTTATATCATTAGTGTATTTGAATGCATGAATTTATTAAACGAAAATTTAATTAGATAAAGACATATATATATATAATCTTTTGACATTGAATATATGAAATCATTTTAAAAAGATTACGTTGCTCAATGTCAATCCTTGTTTCTAAAATTCAATTTAATTAATAAAAGACTTTTTATATCGAATTAGAAAGGCTTATTTTTTTTTTCATAAATTAGGTTTTATAAATAGACATTTAAATTATTAAAGAAAAATACAAGCTTAATCATTTAATTTGATTTAATATTAATTAGATCCGTCATTTAGTACTCAAAACTCAAAGATTCAGATTACAGTTTTTATAAATGGATTTAGAGAAACTTGTTGAATGACAGCAAATAAAAGGGATATTACTCATGATAGCTACAAAAGTATTTGAAAAAGATATTCCGTAGTTAAAAATAGTTGTCTAATTTTATGGTGTATCAATTTAAGTATATTGTAAAATTGTGTTATTTGTAATATATTCTAGAAAAATTTATTATATGAGTATTAAAATTAATGAAAGAATTTAGGTGAAAATAATCAAAAGACCTGATCTTTTTTAAGATTGAGTATTAAAAGAGATGAAAAGTTTTAATAAGTTTATATTGATATCTATAATCCTGATAATTGGATGAGTTCTGAATTAATTAGAAGCAATATAAAAAATGAATGATTAAAGAATTCCTATTAAACAAAAGTGATTTAAATTTAATATCTTTTATTAAAATATGTCACTCAAGTTATACGGTCCATCAACTAATCCTAGAGTTTGTTAAGTTCATTTAGTAGCTGATCTTCTTGAAATCCCTGTTGAAGCTGTTGAAGTTGGATATGACTAATGCGAATCAAAGGAGCATTTGGCAAGAAATCCATTTGCTAAAGTTCCTGTAATTGAAACAACAGAAGGATTCCTTTATGAAAGCAATGCTATCACTAGATACCTTGCTAGATCTAAATTAGAATCAGGATTATATGGGTAAATGTTTAAAATTATTCTTAAGTGCTAATGCCTTCTAATAATCTTTAGTTGATTAATGGATTGATTGGATTGTAAATGAGTTAGATCCAAACTTCATGACTACATTCCCTTAAATTTGGGGACATTACCCAGCTAATGAAGACACATTTAAGACTGCCAAAAATATTATTAATGATAAATTGAAATAATTAGAAGGTCATTTTAAGACTTCTCCATATTTGGTCGGAGATAAATTAACTATTGCAGATGTTACTCTCGTTGTTAGAATTGCTCCATTCTTCATCTTATTAATTGATGAAAAAACAAGAAAATCATATCCTTCACTTGTGAAATGGTTTACTGCTGTAACAGAGCTTCCTTAATTCAAAAAAGTATATTTTATTATAATATTCAATATAGAATTTTGGAAGAGTTAGATTGTGCAAAGTTGCCTTCCCATTACCAAAATAAGAAGCATAACCAAAAGAATAAAAACCAAAAGATGAAAAACCAAAAGAATAAAAACCAAAAGAATAAAAACCAAAAGAGGAAAAGCCAAAAGAATAAAAATAATAAGATGATGATGAACCTGTCCCAGAAAAAAAGAAGAATCCTTTAGATTTATTGCCTCCTTCTAAATTCAATATTGATGACTATAAAAGAGCTTTCTTTGCTGAAAAAGATATTAACAAGAATATTGAATAACTCTTTGAATAGATTGATACTGAAGGATGGTCTTTATGGATAATATCTTATAATAAAGCTTAAAATGAAGGCAAATAATTAATTTTAACAAATAATTTGATGAAAGGATTTATTAATTAGAGATTAGACTAAAATTTCAGAAAATACTCTTTCGCTATTCATGGTGTTTATGGAGATGAACCAAATTTAGAAATCAGAGGAGCATGGGTTTGGAGAGGAACTGAAGTTCCATAAGAATGGGTAATTATTATATTGATTAAAATTCTTAGAAAGATCATGTTGCATATGACTATCATGTTTTTAGAAGAATTGATCCTTAGAACGAATAAGATAAAAAAGATTTCACTGAATATTGGGTTAATCAAGAAGAAGATGTATCTAAAGTAGCCGATCTTACAGCCAGAAGCTTGACTTATTTCAGATGATGATCGATTATTTCATAAAAATAATAATATTAATTGTAAAATCGAATTATTAATTATCAAATTCCTTCATCATTGCTTTATTTGATTTATTCATCTTATCCTATACTAATATATTCGAAACTTTCAAATAGAGGATTATTCTTTTTAATGGTATAAATCTTAAAATTTTTTGACTTAAAGTCCCAAATAATTAGCATTTTACCATCATTACTTAAGATGCCATAATTATAATTATCTTAACAATCTATTATTTAAATAATTTTAAACATTCCATTATTAAACCTTTTCAATACGAAAACATATTTACTGAATTTTTATATTAAGATCTTTATTCTCGAATTATAAATTGATGGAAATAAATAATCACCATCACAATCCCTTACATTTAATTTAATTTCTAATTTTTTCTTTTCAATTATTTTCTAATTTTCTATTGCGAATATACTTATTATATCTTTGAGTTAATATGAAATAGCAAATTAGTCTCTCTCTAAAAATGTTACTCTATAAGATGGATTACTTAAGAATAATTTATCTTAAAATTCATATTTTTATCCATTGTTTTTCCAAAGATATAGATATTGATCTAAACTAGATGATACTAGATATTATTCATTAATTGCAAGGGAATATACTAAACTTTAACATTTTTCTAATACTTGATCTAATTCTATAGTATTTCTGCTTTAATCAATTTTCCATATAACTATTTTCTTATCATAACCACACGAAAATAATCTATCTTCCTTGCTATTTAAAACTATAGAATAAACGCTCTTTTCATGATGTAATCCAGGTTGTGATGCTATCCATTAACCATCATTTAATTTAAAACAATAAATTTTACCATCGCATCCACTAGTCGCAAACCAATCTATATTTTTACTATAAACACAACACAAAATTCTACTGTCGTGGTAATTTAATGCAATTGTTTCTTTAAGTTGAATAGTTTCTTCATTAGAGGATTTTTCTATTTCCCATAATTTTATCAAATTCTCACAACTGCTCACCATTTTATTACATTAATTATCCATTCCTAAGCCACAAGCATAATCTTATTATATTTATTCACCAGCAAATCTGTAAATTGAGTTTTTATTCTTAATAATTTTTTTCTCAATTGAAAAATTAGAATTTTAAAGCTGTAGAATTTAAGTCTTATACTTATCTAATTAATTTCTAATTTTTGTGGCACAATTTTCTGCTTCCTCTTCAATTAAAGAGAGAATTTTTTCTTAAGATTTCACTTTTTTTGAATTTTTTTAACGAAAAAAACAACACTTTAATTCATCCTCAATATCATAACTATAAGCTAAATGATTTAATTTCTTTAATAATTCATCCAATTATGTAAGAGAAATATTGATATTATTTTTTAAATCTAATATATTTTTTTCAATGATCTTTAATGCATCAATAATTGAGGTTCTTTTCATAGGTAATTTATCTTCAATTTGCCTTTTTAACGTATATATTGGTATTAAAATATTACTAAGCTCGGGATTTTCTTGTAAACATAGCCTACAATAATATTTCACATTTTCTTATTCCTCTTGAATTTCGATATATTCAACTGTTATATTTTAATGCTTCGTACATTATCTCAATTAAGAACTAGAGAAAAAAGTGTTTTACATTAATAAATTAATTTTTTGTTTAACATAAATCCTTTTTTAAACTGAAAATAAATTATTCTATTATAAAAATATTCTATTCATTTTAAGAATTCAGATTTTTTTTCGGAAAACAATTTTACTCATCGATTAAACTTTGATGCCTAACATTTAATAATTAAACTTTTGTTCTAAAGTCGGAATGACTTTCTTTACTGCTTCAATAAGTATGTATGTAGATAAAAGGATAATTCCTTTGATCAACAATATTTTAAAGAATCTTTGGAGAAGGTTTGCAGAAATTAAAATTACTCTTATTGATGATTAACAATTCTTATAAATATCTATCTATGATATTAAAACTATTTTAACAATTTCTCTTTGTATTTATAAATTGTATTTACAACTAGACAAGATTTAAATCGAAGAATCAAAGTCAAAATGAAGACACATTATCATAGGAAGGAATTAATAAATAACACATTCAAATTGTTAGATCAAAGTAGAACTTGAAAACTATAACGTGATGATTAAGAAATTTTATATAATATTGAATTTTCATAATTAAAAATAATATGATAGCTCCTTTAATTGAGAAGTAAACTTTTTAATAATACGGTTATGGTAATAATAAAAACATTATATACATAATTTTTCATGTTAGGTAATAATTTAATTGCTTTTTAAAGTAAATATATATAATTAAATTTTCAATAAATCATGAAAAAAGGTTTTTGTTTGGGAACATGATATGATAATATTACATATTCTTATGAATATAAGACATAATTCTAGATTAGATTGAATAATTAAATATAATTGGAATCAACTAGAAATTTTTATAGTTAGTAAAGTTTATAATTCAAATTAAAATAATATTAAAATACAGTCGTTATGCGATCACCGTCTCTATTTTCACCTGTATTATTGTTTGAGATAATAAAAGTCTAAGTAATAAAGATATGAAAAGCAAAATGGGTCTTTTCAAACTTTTTCAACAACTAATTAAGTGAACAAAACCTAATTAGCTGATTTTCGAAAAGAAATACGCAACAATATTAGTTAAAGAGAACCATTTGTTTAGCAATAGGAAAATAAGCCAATTTTATTGACAAGTTGGAAGAAACATGAAAGAAAAAACACGTAATTATTTGAAATTATTTATAGAGAAGGAAATGTAGCAAAATATATGGCAAGATCTTCACCAAAAAAGAGTCTACCTGGAGGATTAAATATGGAAGAAATATTGTAAAAAATAGGTTATATTATTAGCAGTAGTTAGAAAAAATTTATTGATAAGAATTAAACATAAAATACTTTACATTATTAATAATAAAGAAAAGTAGATTAACTATTCAAAAAAGATCAAAATGATTCTTTTAATAAATAGGATAATTCATTTTCGAATTTATTTAAACCGAAAAGATAATCTTAGGCACTTTTATCAAGATAATCAGGAAGAGATTAATCTCCAATTAATTTAGAAAGATTTAGAAGTTGGGATACAAAATTAGATCTTCAACTAAAGCAATTAAATAATTCTAAAGATCTGAGTTATTATAAATATTCTTAATAACCTTAAAAAGAGAATATTTATGAGACAAGTAAACCTCTTTAAACTAAAGATATCTTTAACATAAACAAAAACGCAAACAATTTTAATAAATTTTTAAAAAATTCATCACCACCTAAATTTATAGAAAAAATACCTTTAACAGAAATAGTTAAAATGTAATCATATTTTTCATAATTACCTACTGCAGAAATCGTTACAATTCCAAGAGGGTATTAATAGTTATTATTATATTTTAAGATATATCTAAGAATTGTAAAATTTACAACAAACTCTTGCTAGAGTTGTCAAATAGTCATCATAAATTATTTGAACTATATATTTAATCATTAAAACATAATAAAACTCTAAATGGCCATTAATCACTAAGACTTTTTTTTGTATAAAAATTTATACTCATTTTTAAGTTAAAATAATATTATTATTATTTTTGATTAATTTATTTACCACTCCTAAATCTACTCTATTTTCATAATGTGTTTTCAAAACTAATATAATTGAGATAATATCATTCAATCAATCAAATACACTTTTAAGGATTAGTTATTTTTTTATAAAAGTATTAGTGTATAAGAAAATAAAATAGAAATTTATCTTTAAACCACTTTATGTGTTAATTCTAATTTGACTTATAATAAAAAATACAATAAAAACAAATTCTTTATAAACTTATGAAAGATTTGTGATAGAAATTAAATAAATCTACTAATAAGAGGCAAATAATATATAAAGTTTTATATAAACTTCTTTTACGAATGGAATATTAGGATAAGATAAGAAATATAATAGAGGTATTAAAAAATAAAAATATAGATATATTTATAAGTGAAAAGACTCAAACTCTATTTCAAAGTTGTGAATTGTTCATTGAATGAGGGAAAGACTCTTGTCTAAACATGTATGGGAATTAACAAAAATTCATATTTGATAGTGAAAGTTGCATAGCTGAAGTTTAATTTGTTTCTTAACTAGTAACATTTGATAAGATTGGGGGACTTTCTTTCATTAGTTATGATTATGAAAGACTTTAGCTTTTGAATAAATTTGCAATGCCTTCATAATATTTAAAACACATAGCAGCAATATCTAATTTAGTTAAAAATATTTACATTATTATTATTAAATTTGTTATTGCTATGGAGTTTAAATTTAAAAGACTTAAGAACTATATAAGGATCTTTATGGTTCATTAAATAATTATTAAGAATTTAAGATGTTATTATTGTGATTGAGATTATTATTTAAACTTTAACTTAATACACTTTATGCAATTTTATTTGCTTAAAATTCATTTTCATTTTCATCTTCTTCTTTAACTTAAACTTCAGAACTCTCAGCTGAAGCAATACCATTCAAAACTTCTTCTTTTCTTTCTTTAATAATATTATTTTAAATTTTCTTTTCTTGTTATTTTTGTTTTTTTAAATGGTTTTTTTTTTTCATTTTTTCTTTAAAATTTTAGATTTTGTTTATCTCTTCTTTTTAATCATACTGCTTTGACATGATATACTATTTTCAATTTAATCATTCTTAATTTAATCATTTAATTATAAGGTTGATTTTAATTATTCACCATCAGTTTTTTATAAAGAGTTTGGTATCACATAATAAGGATTTTAAATATTCATGTATTCTTTTCTAATAAAAGAATAAAACCTATTTTTAATCATATTTTCCTAAATAAATTTTAATAATAAATTATACAGGTCTCCCTTTTAATAACTTAGATATTTCTGTCCATCTAGATCCATACTTTTAATATGCATCCATTACAATTTGATCTTCTTCCTTCGACCATGGTTCAGACCTTATTTCAGGATTTAATTTGTTTATAAATCGTTCTCGAATTTACTTCCCCGTTCTCCAATGCATAATGCTGGCAATCATTCCCCAATTTCGTTTATGTATTTTAACTAATTGTAATAGCTGTTCATCTTCATTTGCGCTCCAAGAATGTCGAGAGCGTTACTTGGCTTATTTAAAATTAAACATACTGAAACAGGCTTAATTCTCTTCCATCTTTAAGCGCATTACGAAGGATTTCTATTGTATAAATGTTTTGCCACTTCCTTCCAATTAGTTCCAAGTTCATGTATTGCTCTTTCTAACAATTTATCTTCTTTTTAGCACCATATTTTTCTATTTTGTATTTTTTTTGTAGTTGCTTTCGCTGACAATTTATCATCTTCCATTTCAAAACATTCCAATTAACTACAATTGAGAAATAATTTACTTATCACTAGGCACCATTCAAAAATTAATTTAATTATTTATATTTCCCAATCAGATTTGTCATGTTTATATGTGATGAAAAAATATAAAATAAGATTTGCAACAAACTATAATATAAATTCAATATTAAAGCAGAAAAGAATATTCTAAAGGATTCATTGAAGTTCATCAAATTTATAGAGATTTCTTTTAACATAAAAGTATAAAACTATCACAAAGATGTTTATTTTTATAATACTAAACCAATATGTTTTGTAATAAATATGTTTGAATTCATAAAAAATTTTTACTTCGTTACTAAGTAATTATTTGATTTTTATTACTCTAAAGTTACATATGTATCGATAATATTTGTTCAACTTTTGAATTTAGTTTAATTTCACCACTAAATTAAATTTTAATACGGCTGTCGATTGGTTGATATTCTAATAGAAGATTCTTTTAAATTATTTCCCCATCATTTTTCAAATCTCATTTGTGATACTTAAAATAATGAAAGCAAAAAAAGATAATTGTTGTGAATTTGAAGTTCATATATCTTAAAATTAATCAAAGCCATTTTAATTAATTCTTAAAAAATTATTTTAATATAACTTACAGTATTAACAACCATAAGTAAGCAAATTAAACAAAAGCAGCATTCATATGCCTTTTCTCTAAATGATATCATATACAGCTTTAAAGAAATTTTAATATCATAATAAAACCTAACACCTTCTAAATTTTATAAAGTTTAAACGTATAATTTAGAACTCTAAATTTAAAACAAAATGGTAATGACGATCTATTTTAATTTAAGTTGTTTAAAAGTTAATTATATAATGTTTGATTATGTTTCGGATTTAAAAGTTAAAGTATGAAAAAAATAATTTGTTTTTTTTCTATTGACTTCAATTTTTTAAATAATAAATAAGATTTTGACAATTTACTTTATATATACATTTTTTCATTGAATTGAATTATTATTTTTATTTGGAAAACTCAAAACGTAAACAGAATTTTGGAGATGAACTTTTTTTAGATGTTTTTATTTTTAATAGAAAGTTTCCTTTATTGATAATAAATTAAATAAATAGTTTTATGTTTTTAAATAACTCATTCAATTTTCATATATTTATTCCTCTTTTCTAAAATGTTTTATTGTGCAATATCTATTCTTCTGATTTTCTTAAGCAAATTTGAACGTGATCTGCATTAGAAATAATATATAACACCAATTATACTAAAAATTATTGAATATATTAGAATCTAATAAGATTATTATTATTGTTACAGCTATAGGGCCAGTTAGCTTTCTTATTGATCTTTTCCAAAAATTAATTTCTTTAGGAACTTTCTTTCCTTAGAGTTAATTCCATCCTTCATTTTTCAGAAAATCTGATAAACCTTCAAGAGTTAATTCTCCATTATATCTGTACATTACACTATTCGTATCAAAGTAAACTAATGTTGGATATGTCTAGACTACAATTCTGTCTCTAACATCTTCATTTTCATATCTATTAGTAAATAAAAATCGTACATATCAACAGCTGAAAAGTATATATTTAATGTTTTAAATTCCTCAGCAAGTTTATCAAAAACAGGGACAAAATCTTTAGATTTTTAATCATGCTCCATAAAAAATAACACTAACCATGGCTTCTCCATTTTCTTATCTTATCAATCATTAGCAAATTTACCTATTTGTAATTGATTGAAAAAGTCGTAATCTTTTAATGCAATAATTCTATATGAAAATATTTTTGATTTTTCAACACCTTTGATAGTTAAGATAAGTGAGATTAGAATTAAATATATATACATTAATTTATATTTAATTCTGAATATTTTGATTTTTAATTATGCAAAGCAAACATAAGTAATCGAAAAGAAATAAACAGAAACAAAGGAATAACACTCAAAATTCATTTCTAAATTGTATACATATCATAAATTTAAGTAATTATTATAAATAAGGTTTCGATTTGATACATATTTAATTTTGATAAATAATTGTTATGCATAAATTTAATTTAATAATATGAAGAATGATTAATCTATATTTAAGTTATTTTTGACTATCGACTTAGCTAAACAACTTAGTAATAATAAAGAAACTGGTAGTTATCGTTATGTGATAGATATATAAGATTAATCAAAAACCTTTAATTCAACATCAACCTAAAGCATAATATTTTTCTTAAAGTAAAATTTCTCCTCATATTAATATTGATAGTGAGATAGAAAACAACACAAATCTAACAGTAAAAATAATATCAGAAAAAACAAATAAAATTCTTGGCACTTTACCTATATTGGTTCCATTTGCAATAAACTATGAACAAGAATTGACCATAACTGAATCATTTTAATTTGAAAATGAAAGCAAATTAAACGGTTCTTATACACTTTATTTAATAAACACTACACTATTCAAATAGCAAGGTTCAAATGATACATCTATATAAAAAAATAGCACGGTTATATCAAATCAAGGTTAAAAGAAATTGATTTCAAAGTCTCCATAATCGAAATTGTCTTAATATTCATATTAAGAGAAAGTAAACAAAGAAGTTAGCAGTATATTAAATAAACATCATCATTCTCTAAGTTCTAAAAAAGATAAGACTATAGACACCGGGATTATAGATGAATCTCCAAGTAGGATAAGTGATAGAGTTTAAGTGAGTAGATCTGGAACTTTTGTTTAATCTGATATTAGTCCATCGTAAGTGAGAAAATATGTAATGGAAGATTCTCCATCTAAATTAAACTGTAGTTTGAATAAAGATAAAGAAATTAATCATAGACATCATCAGGATTTAAGTTGTTTATACTATTTAGATTAAGCAACTTTAAGTAGTCAGATTCAAATAGAGAATGATAATTTGAAAGAAATAATTATTAATTTAAATTCAAGAGTGGAGTATTAGGAATAATAAATACTTTTGTATAAATCTTTAGAATAAAATTATAAAGATGTTTAAAATCAATTAACAACATATTTAAAAGCTCAGGAATTAAATAAATCAGTTGATTCAATATTTGATAAGGAAGTTTTAAAAGTTAATGCATAGCTCAATTAAAAGATTTCTCAATTGCTTGAAAATGAAAAGAAATTTTCAAAACAAAAACTTGATTATGAGATCTAAATATCTGAATAGAAAAAGGAAATAAATATGCTCAGATAAAATCTATATGAATTAAGTGAAAAATAAAAATATTATACTAATCTGAATAATGACATTTTAATTTTAAAATAATAAAATGTAGAATTAAAATAAGAATTAATTAAAAATGTGAAGGATTACGATGCAAAAATATCAAAATTTGATTAACATATAACTGATCAAAATAAAAAAATAGATGATTAAATTAAATAAATTTGGGATTAAAAACAATAATACACTGAACTTGAAAAACAAAATAAGTCTTTATCTTTTTAATTGAAGAAACTTCAAGAAAATTCTAATTCATAAAAATAACCACTCATTAATATAAAGCCAGCAAACAATAATAATGAAACTGAAGAATAATCTAAATAATTATAAATTACTTAAGAGATTAATTAATAGAAATAGGTAGAGATTGAAAAATTATAGCAAGCCCTAAAGAAAGCAAATCAATTAAATTAAGATTAACAGAATGACTAAGGATAATTGAAATAGGCTTTAAATTAGGCGAAATAGGAATTATCAAAATAAAAAGAATAAATTTTATAACATTAGAATTAAAAGACCAAATAATAAACAGAAATTAAATAATTACAATAATAAATAGAAGCAGATAAATCCAAGGTATATATTTATTTGATCTTAGGTTTCAACATTATAGAGTCAATTAAAAGCAAAAAATGTTTAATTACAAGAAGCTTAGGTAAGAGATGAGAGTTAATAAAATAAAATAATTAAACTTGAATAGATTATAAAATAAACAAAGCATCTAATAGAAAATTAAGAAGAATAGATTAATTTATTGAACAATTAAGTATAATTTCAGATATAATTAGATTAAAGATTTGTAGGAAAGTAAATAAAAATAATAAAATGATCTAAAGGAAGATAAAGAGAAAATGAACTAGTTGAAATAATTAATAAGTGGAATGAAAGAATAACGAGTTGCTTATATACCTATGCATGGTGATCCTATAGATCATGCATTATCTGAATATATTAATTCTGTTGATGATCCTAAAAAATTGATTGAACTTTTCTTTAGGGAAAAAGAAGGTTAATATTTGATTGGATCAAAAAATGTTCATTTAAAAAGTAAATTAATTTTTTATAGATTTAGCTGAATAAGGTAAAGTGTTTGTGAAGATTGGTGGAGGATTTATTGGGATTGAGGAATTCTTGGATTTATATTTAAAAGAGAAAACTGAGAAAATAGAAAAGAAACAAACTTAATTAACTCCAAGAAATAAAAATTCTAATAAGAGCCAAAGATCTTAGATATCAACTCACTAGTTTACTTCCTGATATATATAAAGAATTTGTAGTTTAAATAAGCATTTAAAATAATATAATATTGAAATTTATAATATCACTAATAATTGCTACAAGGTTAAATATTATAATCAGCTTTCTTAATCTCAATAATCTTAAATTTTAACTTTAACATTATAGTTTGCCTTTAATTTCTAAAGATTTTAAAAACTTAATCAAAAAACATACTTTAGAAAGGTATATTAGAATATTAAATATAAATAAATTCAGTTTAATTAGATGATGCAATATTAATACTATTATTAAATAAATAATAATAAGTTTCAAAAATTTTAGAAACATTTTTTACATTGAAAGAGAAATAGAAATCAAAATGAGCATTGAAGCTGATAGAATCTTTAAAAAACTTGTTTAAAGTATGATAAAGATTTTATCGTCCATAAATTTATTCTTTACACAATGAACTAATATAATTAAATTTTTATTGATATCAATAAAGTAGAATAATTAAAATCTTTTTTGGAAGATATAATATAAGATACTTTTGATTAGTTTTATATCCAACAAAATTTATGCAATAACTGTAATAATGTTTAAAATTTTTAATCTATGAAGAAAATAAATGCTTAAAATATGAATTTGTTTAATAATTATTAATAATTAAAATGTATATTTAGAATTTAAAGCGGAAAGGAATAATTAAAACAAATAGAGAAAAATGTATTTAAAACTGAAATTTTTGATTGAGATTCTTGATTCTTAATTAAAAGAAAATTAAAAGAAAAAATAATGAAAAATGAATAAAATTATAATCTTGAATATTAAAATAATTAAACTAAATGAGTACATTTGGTTAAAGGTATAGAGTTACTACTTTTGGGGAATCTCATTCAAAAGGAGTTGGTTGTGTTATTGATGGATTTCCATCGAATTTTTAAATTGATTAAGAAGCTTTACAATATTAATTGAATAGAAGAAGACCTGGATAAACAAGATTAACTACTTAAAGAGATGAAAAAGATAAAGCCATTATAGTTAGTGGACTTAATACATCAAATTTAACTTTAGGTAGCCCTATTATGATTATGGTCTATAATGAAGACATGAGGCCTTAAGATTATAAATAATTTGATTAAATACCTCGTCCTGGTCATGCTGACTTTACTTATTAAATGAAGTATGATATAAGAGCAGAAAGTGGAGGTGGAAGATCTTCTGCAAGAGAAACTATTGGAAGAGTCTGTGCAGGAGCTATAGCTTAGTAATATCTAAATTAAATGAATATATAAATTTCAGCATGGGTATCATCTGTAGGAAACATAGAGATTCCTAAATAAATTCAAGAATAATTGATTTTAAATCCTCCAACTCAAAATTAAATTGAAGAATCTAATACATAATATTAATTTAGAAATCCTCATTAGGATTCTGCCTTAGAGATGATAAAAATAATTGAATAGGTAAAACTTGAGAAGGATTCAATAGGAGGAACTGTAACTTGTGTTATTAAAGGATGTCCAATAGGATTGGGAGAGCCATGTTTTGATAAATTTCAAGCAGTTTTGGCTCATGCTATAATGAGTATTCCAGCTACGAAAGGATTCGAGTTTGGATCAGGATTTGAAGGAACAAAACTAAAAGGAAGTATTCATAATGACAGATTTAAAAATTTAAAGCCAATAACAAATAATGCTGGAGGTACTTTAGGGGGTATAACTAATGGGGAGAATATATATTTTAAAGTTGCATTTAAGCCCGTTTCTACAATTGGATTAGAATAAGAAACTTGTAATTTTAAAGGAGAGAATACTATTTTGGAAGCTCATGGACGTCATGATCCTTGTGTAGTAAGTAGAGCTGTACCAGTAGTTGAAAGCATGGCAGCAATTGTAGTCCTTGATTTGTATCTATAAAGTAAATAAAAATGAATATTTCTTATAATAAAAATGAAAGTAATGGAATAATTGGAAACTGCCATTAAATCAAATGATCCTGTGACTAAATTACTCCCGTCTCTTAAGCTTATAACTAATTCATTACCTTTTCCAGATCGTCATATATATATAAAAGATCCTAAATTAGTAAAAATTCTGTTAATTGTTTACTCTTTGTTACCAGAAGCGATCAACATGATTTTAGGATAATTATTAAATATATTCAAAGACTCAGTAGATTGGATAAAAGGTTGTTGTAAAGCTATAGAAGATTATGCAGTTTATAAATCAAATACTATTGCATCATCTAAGTTTTATTCTCTTGAATTCTTTTTATAAGTCCTTCAATGTGCTGCAGAAGCGGGGTATTTTCATTTTAATTATAATTATAGTTTAGAGCTAGATGATATTTGTTATGGTTTTATCATATTTTTAAAACATGCAGAGTCTGAAAAAATGGTCTTATATATAATGAATAAGATTGAAGCAGTTAAGGTTGAGTATGGATATGGAATAAGATCTCTAAATTAATTTAGTGAATTGGTTGAATCAAGTAATTTATATTATATTCTTAGCTGTCCTACAACTTTATTAAGAGGAAAGCAATAAAAATACTGAAGATTAGCATTTCAGATCTGTTGCTATTGGGTTACAGGAGAGTCAAGTCAAAAGAGGATTGTATCATCAAAATACACTTTCATCAAATTCTATGAGATCTCCTGCTGTTTCAAGATAAAGATCTGAATCTTTCGGATCTTTAAATGATGAAATTATAGATAATATCAATATTGAAGAAATTCTGATCTAAGAAAAACCTAGAATTCTCGATTCTGATTAAGCAGAATATTTTAAATCTAATGAAAGACTCCAAAATCTAATATACTATATAACTGATCCTTATCTTTCGTAACCTAGTCTTATTTTTGATACTGACAATTTAGCAGATACTTTAATTGATTTTGATGAAAACAATTATAAGAAATTTAAGAATATTAAAATAGACAAATTATTTACTATTAGATCTTTCAAAACTTTACTCTTTTTAACAGATGTTCACAATCATAAACTTTTAAACGATGCAAATTCTCATCTTACTTAAATTATATGTAAATTTTAAATTACAATTTTTAGTTAGATCAATTTCTGGGTTTATATAAAATACTTAATCAATAGGTAATATCACACATATTGTGGCACTTATGTAATTTTATCTAAAAAATGACACTAAAGATGCGATATATTACTTTCTATATTGCAATCTACATTTTTAATTCTTAGATTATATATGTATTTATTTATAATAATATTAGATAACCCATATGTTACTGATATTTTAATAAGATTTATGGATCCATATTTTAATAAAGTTCCTTCATAATTAAAAGATGAAATTTGGCTATTTTTGAATAGCCAAGGGTTTATTTCATATATAATTGGCCGCATCATTAATAAAGATTATTTAGGTGTAAATAGAAAAGATTTTCACATTTCTAAGGATGGATACAATATTTTAAAACGTATATACGACTAAAAAGTTATTAATGGTAAATATAAATATATAAATCAATATTTTAGATGAAAATACTTCAGAGTAACACACGTATAATATGAGTTCTAATTTTGATCACTTTTTGGGTCCGTTGATGCCTGGGAAAACTATTTAATAAAATTTAATAAAAAAGAAAAGAGTCCTACATCCAGCTTAAACTTAAATCTACACAAGAAGAAATTCAGGAACTGCAATGACTGGGAAATTTAATAAAATAATTTTGGTTGAAAACATACAAATAACAGAATTAAATGGAAGTTAATAAGATATTGATAGATTAAGAGATGTAATTAATTATTACTAGAATAATCAACTCGAAAATGAAGAAGCAATCAATCCTGTTTAAACAATTGGAAAATTAGGAATTGAGAAATAAATTCCTAAACCAATCCACAGAAGTATTTAAAGTGATTAATTCTTTAAATCAGATTTAATGAGTAATTAATTTGATTCAAGACTAATTGAAAAAAAATCAATTTTATGTGAAAATAAGTCTGTAGATACTAAATTACCTTCTTTGAAATCTAGTACTAAATTAAGTGGAGGTAGTGTACATACTAGTAGAATTCTAAGATAATCTTCTAAATAAGGATAAGAAATCATTTTGAAAAGAAAGAAATCTTTAAAAATAGAAAACATAGAAGAAATTTCCAATAATTTTAAAAAACTAAATAACCCAATTTCATCTCCTACTTCTGCATCTAGATGCCATTAATTTTATCCTAATAGTGATATTAATGTGGTAGATCATATAATGAGAGAGGAATATTAGGAATATAATTAATATAATATTGAATATATTGCTCTTTAAAACTCTTAATTATTGAATTTGATTGTTAATTCATTTCAAGGCAAGAAATATAAATTTTAGGCCTAAAATGATTGTTTTACATTATTAATAGATGAAAAATTGTGTAATTTTGAAAAATTAATTAAACACTATACATTAAAAATATTGGAACCTGAAAATGGTAGTGCTTATGAATTAGGATTTTTAATTGTTAATATACTGAAGAAATTATCAAGTTGCAATAGTATTCAAGAATAATGTTATAAAATCTATAGAAATTAAATTCCTAGATTTTGTAGGAATATTGCTTTATTACATAAATAATAATAGTTTCCCCAATAATTAAATTTACAATCTTATTCTGTAAATATCATAGGATCTCAGAAACTAATCATGTATGAGATTCTGCAAATTATGATTTGCAATGTTAAAATTAAATATTCTAATATCTTTCTAAAATTAAATGATGCTGCTATGCATATGCTAACTATATAATTCCATACTAATTTTCATAATGGCATATTTTAGAGAATCTTTATGAATTTGGTTAGACATTTATTTGTTTATGCATCTGAAAAACAATTGCTGAGTTTAGTTTTCAAAGTAAATCTTATTGAATCAATACACGATGCTTATAAGAATACAGTGATTAACAGGGTCATTATTAAAGATTGGAATACAGAATAATACATTTTATATCTGTAATAATTAAGTTAATTAATAATTAATGCTTTTGATTTAAGAGAAGATTTAAAATAATTGAGATAATCTTTAATTAGATTATAATCTTATTAAAAATTAAAAGAGTTGTCATCTATATCTCAATTTAAATTTGACATTAATCAATATACTAAAGATTTAATAGCCGCAGAATAATAATTAGTTAAAATTAAATTATGATTATAAATTATGATATTTATTTATTGATATCAATCATTTTATTTTTTCTGCCATTTCTTATTATGACTTGCTTAATGCGATACCTTTGACTCTTTCATGCTTTTATACGGCTGGCTCAGGAACTTTAATAGGTTTCAACTGCCAAATCTCTTCAGCATACTCTTAAATGGTTCTATCACTGCTAAATTTAAATGACCTGATAGCATTATAAATACTTTTTTTAGCCCATTCATTAGGTTAACGATACAATTCATCGACCTAAAATATGATTACTATTAATTACCTATTATTATGCTTTTATATAATCTTTAAAGTCTTAACCAACTAAATAATTATCATTCTTATATCTTATGCTATCTACAATCCATTTCAGTTCTTCATTATGTCCAAATCTTCCATTATCAATTTCTTAAAATACTTTTAATAATTCTGGTGGGAAATATTCATGAGGATCAGTATTTCTCATTTTTTCTTTCATATTATCAACATCTTCAACTTAAGTTCCAAATATAAATATATTTTCTCTTCCAACTGCTTCATCTATTTCTACATTTGCTCCATCTAAGGTGCCTAAGATTAGACATCCATTCATAATAAATTTCATATTTGAAGTACCTGATGCTTCCGTTCCAGCTGTTGAAATATGTTATGATATTTCTGCAGCAGGAATAATAACTTAAGCATTGCTAACATTATAATTAGGCATAAACACTACCTTCAAAAGATCCCCAATTTAATGATCATTATTGATAACATCAGCAACTGAATTAATTAATTTAATGACTCTTTTTGCATTAACGTATCCAGGAGCTGCTTTACCACCAAAACATACACTTCTTGGAACAATTTTCTTTCTATCTTCAGGAGAGGACTCCTTAATAATCAAATATCTATATATAACATATAGAATGTTCATTAGTTATCTTTTGTATTCATGAATTCTTTTGACTTGAATATCAAATAATGAATCTATATTTAAATCAACTTAACATGTTTTTCTTATCCAATGAGCAAATCTTTCTTTGTTTTCCATTTTAATCATTTAGAAATCTCTTACAAATTGTGGATCAGACACATTTGATTCTAATTATTTCAATAACTCCATATCCTAAACCCATTTATCACTACCTAAAACTCTGTCATATAAAGCAGCTAATGCTGGATTTGCACATCTCACCCATCTTCTAGGAGTCACTCCATTGGTTTTATTTTAAAATTTATTAGGATGCATTTCGAAAAATTCTTTGAATATAGTTGTTTTTAATAATTCTGTATGAATCTTTGCTACTCCATTTACAAACTTTGAACCAACTATAGATAAATTGGCCATTCTAACTTTCTTAGTTCCCTCTTCTTCTACAATTGAAAGAGCACTTAATTTGCCCCAATTATTTGGGTATTTTTATTGTACTTTTTCTAAAAACAAGAAATTAATTTAATATATGATTTCCAAGTGTCTGGGAAGTAATTATTAAATCAAAGGGACTCCCCATTTCTCTAAAGCCTCTGGTAATACTGTATGATTTGTATAATTGAAAGATTTAGTAACAATTTACCATGCAGTCAAATTATCCAATTATTCAATATCTATCAATATACGAAGTAATTCAACAATTGCCAAAGCAGGATGTGTATCATTTAATTATACAGCTACTTTTGCTGGAAATGCATTCCAATCCAAAAGCTTTCTTCTCTTAAATCTCCTTACAATATCTTACATACTGGCAGAAACTAAAAGATATTATTATTTTAATCTTAATTCTTTCCCAGCATCTGTTGAATCATTTGGATATAACACTGATGTAATATACTCTGCCTTTTATCTTTATTCCAAAGCTTTGAAATAGTCTCCTGTATTGAAACTACTAAAATCGAATTCGGAAGCAGGATGAGATTTCCAAAGTCTCAAAGCTATTGTATTTTATGTATTGTATCCAGGTATTGGAGTATCATAAGCTCTAGCCATAATGGTTTCTCCACCTTCCCAAACGCTTCTTTCAACTCCATGATCCCACACTTTTTTTACAAATCCATAGAATCGAATTTAATACTAAACATCCAATCTTTCTATTTCCCATGGATTACCTTAGTTTAACCAAAAATCTGGTGATTCTACTTAATAACCATCTTTTATTAATTGTTTGAATATTCCATAAGTATATCTAATCCCATATCCAAATGATGGATAATTAAGGGTTGCCAAAGAATCTAGGAAGCAAGCTGCCAATCTGCCCAAACCTCCATTTCCCAAAGCAGGATCTACTTCCTCATCATATAACTCTTCTAATTTATATCCTAGTTCTAAAAGTGCTTCTCTATAATCATCTTCCAAATCTAAATTAATTAATGCATTTTATAAGCATCTTCCTATCAAAAATTCCAAACTTAAATAGTAAATACGCTTGGCATCCATTTAATGAAAATGTAGATTTGTATCATTGAATGCTTCAATTAATCTATCTCTTACTGAATGAGACAAAGCTTAATAACTATGAAATTTTGAGAAATCAAATCGTGTCCTTGCCAAAGTGTACTCAACATGATGAACAATTGATTATTACAATGCTAATTTATCACTACCTTAGTACGAATCCATCAATTCCCATATTTTTGAAGTATCTCTAGGACTGGCTTACAATCCAAATTATTCAACCTCTATAATAAGATATTTTAATATACAATATTCAGGTCTATACATATTTGAAGGGCTTCCACTAACTTACACTGTTGCTCTACGAACACTTGTCCTATATGTAGCTTTTTAATCCATTTTTATTTATTATATATATCTAATATAATTTATTTGGATATATATATATTTTTTAATATAGAAGTTTATAATTTATGTAAACTAACCTAAGTATAGTTTTAGATTTTAATGTAAATAGTTTTACATTTGATACTTACTTATTATAATAGGATAGCCTTAACACAATATCAGGTTAAATAATTTGTTTAATTTAAAATATAACAGCTTAAAAATTCAACAAATATTTTTTTTTCTTTTTCAATCATAATACTAACAGTAATTTGAAAATGAAGGTTATTGAGTAATTTCTTTGATAGAAAATAATTTATAAGAATTTCCAGAATGATAATATTTACTATAAATGAAAACTAAATAAAAAAGATCAATTAGTAGTGATTCTAAAAAGCCTTCTCATCAACATACATATAGGACAATTTAATTGCATTCTCCATAAATAGATTATCTTACTTCTAGATCTACTACTGCTTCTATTGAAAAAAAATTACATAAACTTAGAAAACAAAGGTATTAATAAAATTTGAAGCTTAGTGTTTCAATAAATTATGATTAACAATCTATAAAAAATTCTTTGCTTTTTTAAAATGATGATTGGGGTAAATTTGAATTTCCAAGTTGGTTAAGAGGGAGATCAGATTTTATAAAACTTAGAAAATCAAAAAATTTCGATTATCATTTATAGGTCTTTTCAATATGCGAATAAGAGTAATTATCTAAATAAAGCTTTAGTCCTTTTAGAAGATCAGATGAGTTAATTGAGATTGTTGCTAATTATTTGGTTAAGTTAGATTTCTTTAGGCTTATGCCCTAAAGAATGATCAAATAAATCTCAAGTAGATTATAGGCTAAAAGTTATGAAGAGGATGAAATTATATGCCAAAAAGGTGAAAAAGGAGATTGCATGTATATAATCTTCGAAGGAAAAGTAGAAGTTTAAGGATAAAAAAATTAAATCTTAGTTCCTAAAAGCTTAATTGATAGAAATGCCTTGGAATATGATTATTTGAGAACTAATACTCTGTAGGCTGTAACAGCAACACATTTATTAATTTTGAATCGAATTGAATATATCACTATTCTTAATCACAATATGAAAGCAGAACATTAAACTCATGAAATGTTTATTAAAAGCCATTAATTATTTTCTCATTTTTCTGATGAAAGGTTAAATAAATTTTGTATACTTCTGTAAGGAAAATTTTTAACTTCTAATGAAATTCTATATAACGCTGGAGATTTGGTAGATTATCTATACATTGTAAAACAAGGAACTCTAGCAAGAAAAATAACTATGGATTTAGAAGATTAAAATAGATGGCCAGTTGTAAGAATTCTATGTATTCTTCTTAGAATAAAAAAAAATGGATAAGTTAAGTTATTACAAGAACTATCTCATTCAATATTGAATATGAAATAGGATAATTAGTTGGATATTCAGAGATTATAGACAATGATTTTGATTTAGAGAAAAGGAGGAAAGAGACTATCTATGCAAAAACAGATTGTTTTTTGTTATATGTTTCTAAATCTTAATTTTTTTAAGGTATGTAAATGAATTATATCAAAAAGTATTTTCTTAAGCTGATTTATAATATTTTTAGAATTATCAACTTCAAAATCCCGCTTTGACTTAAGAATAACTAATAAAAGATACTCGTTAAAAGCAATTTGAATAAAAGTAAAAAGTTTAAATGGTAAATTAAGCAATTTACTCTCATCTTAGATAATTTTCTTACGATTATACTACACTAAAAAAAAAAGAGTAAAAGTATGAATAGGTCAGAAAAAATTAAAAATTAGCTTTAAGTGAATTTACTAATCATTACAAAATTATTAGAAGGGAAAAACAACATAAAATAATTTAAGTAGAAAATTATTGAATCATTTTATTTATTTAATCATTTTATTTCACATACCATTTTTACTTACTATCTAAATAATAATAAAAACTTTACTTAAAACTAAATTAAGTCATATAGAGAAAATATGAGTTTTTGTTTTAAAAATAAATAAAATACATTTCTAATTAGTAATAAATAATTAAAACTATTTTTCAATTTAAATTTATTTTTCTCTTTTCATAATCATTTTATGAAGATTTTAATTGGGCATTAATAATTAAAAGGACTATAGAATTGTTAAGTAAATCATAGCTAAATTTCATACGATCCTTTTGATTAATAATTGAAGCTAATTCAAATTTAAAGGCTAAATTATTTATAAATATCATTAAATGTTAAAATGTAGTTTTCATCCTTTTAGATGGTTAACTAGGTTGGTTTTTACTGATTTTTCATCTTAATGAATAATTAGAGAATAAGCAAAAACGTAGAATAATTATATTATTTATAATATATATTAACCAGATAATAGTGGATGTTCGTATATTTGAATATTTAAATTAATGTCTTAACAGAAAAATCAAAAGAATATTGTGGTATATAATTACGAACCTCATCCAAAGAATCCGATTGAATAAGTTACCAATATTCAGTAATCTCAAATACAACCCGATGATTCACCTTTCAATGTTTCTAAAGTTTTAAAGGCTAAACAATAACAAAGCAACATATTTCATCTTCCTTAACAGGATCTCGTAGATTTCAGCAAAGTAACACCTAATTAGCATGCAGAAAGTAAACAATATTTTAATAGTAGAAATATTACCTTATGACATGTTCTGGTGGAATAGTTAGAATTTAAAAGAAAATAAGAAAACTGATGTAAATGTCCCCATAATTCCTAACGTTCAAATAGTATAAAGCAGACCTTAAACTGCTACTTAATAGAGACAAAATACAGAAACAGTTAATAATAATCAACAATTAACTGAATAGCAGTTCCTTCAAATTTAATAACAACAATACTAATAATTCTTACAATAATAACAATAAATTAAACTATAATAGTTATAGCAAAATGATTAATAGAAATAATAATTGACTTAATAACATGAAAACCCTTATAATGTTATTAAAGAGCATAATTAAATGATTGAAACTGCTTCATTTGCTGGTTAAGATAATAATCAAGGAGTATTTTAATAATAACAAAATAATAAATAATAGTAACCTAGTTAATAATAATTAACTAATTAGTTATAGAATCCAGCTAAAATTTATGATAAAGTTAATAATCCAAATTCTGAATTAAAATAGAAAAATCCTAATTTCTCAGATGTTTTTGGAAATGGTTTAGAAAAGTATTATCAATAAAAACCATAATAAAATAGCAGTAGGAAATAATAAGTGGAATACATGTAAGAAAGTGAATTATACGGAGTCAAATATCATCAAAGATAACTACTCAAAGGAATGAGTTCTTAAATGGATACTCATAAGTATTATGATCAAATGCTAGATAAATAAACTCAAGATTAAATTAAATCAAAGTAACCAAAAAGCAAATCACAATCTCCATAAGCTTCTCCAGGAAAAAATCTTGAATAAGATGAAAAATTGTTTCCTAAACCTTTCTATACAGAAATTAGTATCAGAGGCATGGGAAAAGATGTAAACTGGGAGAAGCTGAATGGATTAATAAAAAACGAATAAATGTAATTAGCAGATGTTACAGTTGTGAAAGACAAGTAAGGAAAGATCAAATAGCATAAAATAATAATTAAATATTTTGATTAAGGAAATTTATAAGGAGTAAAATAATGGGTTCTCACTTAAGGAGGCAGAATAGTTGAAGAAAGATTGTTAGAATCTGAAGAAGAATTCATCAAAATAATCAAATTAAAAGAAGGTCCTAAACAAAGACCAATGAGGATTGCTGAAGAAAAGGAAAAATTAAAACAATAGAAGAAAAGACCATAAAGTGCAATTCAGGTTTAAAAATAAAAGAAATGATAAATTTATTTTATAATCTAAAAAATTTAGTTGTTTTGAGATAATTATTCCTATTTTAAATTCATTTTTATATTATTCCTTATTTTCTCATTTGTATTGCTTAATGTATATCTATATTTAAAAAATTGATCTAAAACATTAATTAATGTAGTAAATGCAATAGCATTATTCATAATAACATTTGGCTCCTGCGTATCAATAATAACAAAGAAACGTATCCAGTTCACCAATTTAAAGACAGTTCCAAAATCAACCTTTTACTCCAACACAGAACCTTGGAGGGTCAAATGAAGGGATAAAACCATATTTGACTGATAATAGAGAAAGAAGTAGATAAATGTAAAATACTCCCTAATAAAATGGATAAACTTTGGAAAGCATGGCATTAAGAATTTAGACTCTTGAGAAGGAAAATCAAAATCTGAAGAGATAGTTAGAAAATGCTAATCATTAGATTCAGAATTTGAATCAAAAGATTAATCAAAATCCAACTTAAAGTCTTCTTAAGACGACAACTTTTGAACTTGTTGTTTTATAAAAGGCCGTAGAATAATTAGAGGGACTTAAGAATGGACTTTAGAAAAAAAAAATTTAGGGAAGTAACAATTAAACCACATTGCCTGATTCCTAAAAAGAAGCATATAGCGAATTCAAAAGTAAAGTTACAGTGATGGAAGATAAATAATAATTATTAGACTAATAATAAACTTAAGTAAATTCTCATGTTTATTTAGACTATGCTCTTGTTTCCTAAAGAACAACAAGTTTAGAATATACAGTCAAATCCTCCTTTTAAAGAAGAAATCAAAGAAGAACCAAGATAATGTCGAAGATTTAATGTTAATTCTTAATCAGATCAAGTTGACAATTAAACTAAAGTAAGTCCTATTAGGTATTTGAATGTAAAAGCAGGAGCAAGTTAAAATGCTTTAAGAGTTTCCCCAAGAAGAAAACCAAACTTACAGTAAAATTGAATGAGAAAATAAAGATTAAGTGATTTTGTGCTAATTTTATGATAAATTATTCAATCGCTATGCTCAGAATAATCACTATCATCCATTCTCTAACCAATGATTTATGTTCTCATTGTTTTAGTTGTTCTAGTTGGTTATCTATTCAAATCTTAATATCTATAAATATTTTATTAATTTTTATTACCTTTAGGCAATTTATTATTTCAAAATGTCCATATGATTCATTTCAGGTGCTTTGGTTTATGGTTTTGGTTGTTCTACCGCTTTATTTTTATTGACTGGCTTTAATCTAGCTAATGGGTTATCCGTGTTTAAATCATCAAGTAACCTAGCTCTAGCTCCAGCTGGTGGTGGTGGCAATTACCCAGGAGGAGGAGGTCCAGGAGGGGGTGGAGGGGGAGGTGGAGGAGGAGGAGGAGCACCTTTAGGAGGAGGAGGAGGTGGTGGCGGTGGTGGAGGAGGTGCAGCTCTATTCTATTATTATTGAGGGGGAGGTTGTTGTATTTATTATTATTGTTAAATTTATTACTACTAAAATTATTATTATTGTTGTTATTACTAATATTATTATTATTGTTGCTATTACTAGTATTATTATTATTACTAATATTATTATTGTTATTGATATTACTATTACTAAGGTTATTATTATTAAGTTTATTAAAGTTATTGAGGTGGTTGTGATGGAGTAATACTAGGAGCCACTGGTTTCTTATTTCTCTATTAAGTGGATGGATTGAAAAAGTCCACATCGTCATTATCTGGATCATAATCAACAATTCCTGCCAAATTAAGCTTTGCATCGACTTTTAATTATGCTATTGGCTTATTAGATGGAACATAAGAATATGATTCTTCTCCGTACTTTGTAATTGTTTCTCCTATTGTATTTGGTGCATCTGCCATGGTTACTTATTCCTCTTCCTCTTATTACTTTTTTCTTTTATTCTCTGGTTTCTAATTAAATTTTATTATTTAATACTGCAGGTTCTGGAAATACTTCACGAGCATCAAAAGTATGATGTGTATATGGATTTATCAATTAGTTAAAAACTAGTAAACTATCTACGTATTTAAGCTTTCTAGGAACAGTGCCATAACCTTATATTTATCTCTTTGACAACGCTCTTTCCCCTTCAAAAATTGTCTTCCCTTTTTGAGTAAATCTTCCATATGCCATTTGAATTGTTGCTACTCTGTCTATATTGTCAGGGGCTTTTCCTTAAGATCCCTACTCATTTGCCAATCTTATATATTTATATGGTTCATAGATTGGAATAACAGGTTTATTATAGCATTCTGAAAATATGGATTACTTATTTGTAGGATCAAATTCATATTTCTTTACAAACTTACCAGGAGATTGAATTACTATTGCTTAGGGACAATTTTAAAGATGATTCAACTTAGCATTGCAAACATTTATGCGCTAATATTGTAAATTTATTAATACCTCTGCTAATTGTTGAATCCTTTGCTTCACTAAATTTACACGATCACGTAGCTTTTCCTCCGTTTTATTTGTTGCCTCTTCTAACAAAGCCAAATTACTAAGAGTAATATCTAAACCTTCCTTATGATGCAAATCAAAGGAAGCCAGATTAAATAACCAAGGACTTGGCTCTAAATACGCCATTGTATAATAAAAATAATTTATAAATCAATTCTTATAATCTTTTTAATATTGCATCTTACAAAGGCAATTTAAAAACATTAATTCCATGTGAACAAGTTATAATATTATCAAAAAATTCAAGCCCTAATATACAAAAATTGAAAAATTTCTATATATTTATTTATATAGATTAATAAAAATTATAAGTTAAAGAATTAACAAAACCCATCATCTTTTCTCTTAAGCGAAATACTTTAAATTACATATTAATTTCTTATAGAGACTATATTTATATCTAAAATGTTTAAAATTTATTAAACAAAATCCCATTATATTTTTAGAATGTTTATTACATTATTTCAAATATACTATAAGTATTATTAATCAAATTAAATAAAAAAAATTAATATACTGAAATGAACATTATGAGCTGCCAATATCTTACTTTGAGTAAAAATATTTAATCCATCCTTAATCTTTCTAGTGAATGATTTGTAAATTAAGGTTATGTAAATAAAAATTCAGATTAAACATAATTTAGTAATTTAAATTAAAAGTAGGATATATTATATGAAATAGAACTTCATCCTTATTGATTAATTCCTAGCATGATTAATTTATATGATTGATGATTATCTTGTGGTAAATTTGGTGGTTTATAATCATCCCACCCTTTAGGCTTGATATTTTAATTGTCTTCAATCCATTATATTCTACAACCGTTCTCCCATAAACCTAATTAACTTTTGCCAGTAGGTAATATATATCTTCCTTTTCCAGATTATTTCCCATCTTACCAATAACCATCATATTCTACATATAAATCTTAATATATTTACTTCTTCCATCAGGCCATAGATAAACGCCATATCCCTGCTTTTTATCTTTAACATATGATCCATCATATTTACGTCCATCTGGCCATGTATAAATTCCCCTACCATCCATCTAATTTTTACACCACATACCCATATATTTCTAAATTGAAATTATAATTTACCCTACCGTCATTCCAAGTATAAATTCCATATCCTTGTAGTTAATCTTTCTACCAAAATCCAATATAATAAGATCCATCACTCCATTAATATTTACCAAAACCATCTTTTTTCCCAAACTTATAATTTCCATCATATTTAGATTAATCTATCCAAGTTTCAATACCATATCCATGTTACTAATCATTCAACCAGCTTCCATCATATCTAGCGCCATTTGCATGAATGTATTTTCCTTAGCCACTAACTCTATCCTCTTTCCAATCTCCATCATATAAATCTCCGCTGGCATAACAAAATTTGCCTTTTCCATCTGCCCTATTTTCTTTCCATTATCCTTCGTATTTTGCTCCATCAGTCCAAACTTAAACGCCAAATCCATCTCTTTATTTACCTATCCATTCACCTTCATAATAAGCTCCACTTTTAAAATAATGTTTTTGTCTTTTTTCTCTAATTGTTATATTACTTATATTTCCACCTATTTCCATTATGTCCTCATAATTTCTTTTAACCATTTCATTCTATCTATTCTATAAATCTATGTTAGTTTCTTTAGTTATAAAAAACAGTCATACATGAAGTTAAAGCTGCATCAGATTGTCTATCACTAGAAAATTAAATAGACTTATTCTAATGAAAGTGATCGAAAATTAATTGTATGGATTATTTATTTTGGGCTGTAAAGGCTTCTTTTTCATTTTCTTCATAATAGTTTTCTTCTTCTTCGTTAGAAATGCAATTTTAAGTTTATTAGTGAAACGCTTATATTTAAACTTCTTCTTTCTTAGAATAGCTTTGACAATTTGAGCAATTACTTCCCATTTTTTAATTAAACTTTGAACTTTTTATTTATAATTAATCAGCAAATTGATTTTATTTGATTTAGATAATTGTAAGTTTGAAAATTTATATAGATATAATATTTTAACATATCATCTGAAGATGAATTAAAGGTTGTTCGAGATTTTTATTTACTTTGGATTTAAAGAATTTATTGAATGTATTATTTTTTGTTTATTTTTAAAAAAGTTGCATTAGTTAGAACTTTATATTATATTATTTAATAATATTTATGAATTTTGCAGACCCATCTGAAGTTTTATTTTTAGAAGAATGTTGCAAGTTTACATTAGATCCAGCAAAGTACTATTAGTATTTTATTTCGAGGGCTGATAAAATGATTTTTTTATTTGATACCCATAAATAATATTGTAAAGGAAAATCCAATATTTCGATTTCACAAAATTAAGACATTTTAGAATCATGTATATTAGAGAGACTCAAATATCCGTAAAATATACTTGCATAAGTAGTAATACTAATCCATTCGTTCTTTTGGTCTAAATAAAAAAAAATATTGATGATTTAAAAGAAAGACCTTGGTATAATACTCCGGAAATTCTGCATCTTATAGAGTCATTTAGAGATTTGGTCTAAAACTATTTAATGACTATTCTCTAATATCCTGAGCAATTTTCACCATAAAGATGTATATCAGAAAGAGAAATGGAGTAGAATTCAGGTATTTTTTATAAGTATGAAAGATTTTTAAAAGTTGGTTGCTCGACTTTTTGATATATTTGATTCAACAGGATTTGATCTAGAGATACATAGTTTGTTTATTGAAAGATTAGGAGAAAATTATGATTAAAATTAACTTCATTCTTTAATACTCTAATATTCTAGAATTTGCGTTTCAAAGGTTTTAATGAAAGAATTAAATTTAGTTTAATATTTATAATGATCAATTGAAACTCTATTTTGAAATATTCAACCATTATTTAAGTGATCCTAAAACTAGAGAACTAATTCTGTTTGATTAAATTGCCAAATGGTAAATAAATTGCATTTAAAAATTAGGAATGTAAAAACACTAAAAGGAGATATCTTGGAAAAGGAATTTGTTTTAGGTCCATTGTTTACAATATCATTATTATAAGAAAATTAATATGTAAGATAAAGGGCTCATTAAAGTCTAAAAGGAAAAATGACTAAAAGATAATTTGAAAATCTACTTAGATAATTTTAATAAACCAATTATGACCATGTTTAAAATTTAGTTGCTTTAATAAGATTATGTTTCTCTAAAAATACATTTTAACAAACAATTCAATTTCTAAATTCAGTTTGTTTATCCAACAAATTTAAAACTAAAGAAGGATATTAATAGAATAGATAATTAAAATAAGTGTAAGGTGTATCATCTGATGGTTTTTTACTTAATTTATATGATACAATGCTTTCTATTTCTAATAAAATATCATCTAGGAATGATGATACTTTTAATAAAATAGATAAAAGCTTTTGGTATACAATTCCTTTTGAGAATGATTAAATGCTTTTAAGTATTTTATTGTATTTTATCATTAGATTCTTAAATTCCTTTGAGCAAATAAAATATAAATATTGGTAATGTAAGTTATTTTTTTTTTTACACTTTAAAATTAGTTGATTTAGGAATCATGCCCATACTTGTAAGAATGAAAGAGATTTTTAAGGAAATGTAAGAAAAAAGAGATGTGCTAGAAGTCATCAAAGATCATCCATAAGAATAAATCGTTAAAGCATAATTAGAAGCATAAGATGAAGAAGCTCATTAATTAGAAGTGGTTATCTTTAATCCTGGTAGGATCAAAGATACTATTTAATTATTTGATACTTTTATCTATCTATTTAAAGATTGGTTAAATGTAGATAAAATGATTGATGGTTTTGCTTAATGGTAAAAATCAGATATTTTGAATTATATTCCAGAGTTTTTAATAAATAATCTAATTTATTATATTGAATTTTACATTTAAAATTTTTAAGGATTTACGGAATAATATTTTAATCATTAAAAAGTATTTATAAAATTAATAATTAGCTTGTATCTTTTACAGAACTTGCCATGTATTTTATTCATTTACCTATTGCAACTAATAAGTATTTAGCTGGTTAATTTATTTAAATTATATACTATTTTACCAAAGTTTCTAAAAAGTCATTGAATTTATCATATATCTTTGTTTAAAATGATTTAATTAGAGAGAATTTACTTATAGGTTTAATAAAACAATACTCAGCAGTTGGAGAAACAGGAGCAAATAATTAGTTTTATGTAAAATTCTAATATAGACTTTATATAAATGATCTTCTCTTTCAATTATTGAAGATAGGAATATATTAATAGTAATTTTAAAAATATATGGAAATTGAAATAGGCCAAAGGTTAATTAAGCATATGATAAGTGATATGAATTATGGTTTTGAAGAAATTTGGATGAACTATTTAGAAACTTATAAAAAAAAAATATAATAAGAAATCTCAAATAATATTTAAGAGAAATATAATAAAAAAAGAGAGCTTGATATGATCAAAGGATAAATTTAATCTAATTTATAGAACATGAAATCAAATTTAAAATTGTTAGTTGAATTCAGTAACTATTTTCCAAAAGTCCTCATGAATGAAAGTAAAAATAATTATGATAATCAATAGTATTCCAAGAAATGATTTTAAGAATGTTGAATTATTACTTAGATAACTTATTAAGTGAAAAAAGTAAGGAAAAATTACAAGCTTTAAAAGAAATAGCTGAAAAGGAATTTTAATTAGCAGTATTTTTGCATCAAATAGGATCATTTTTTGCAAATATTTGTGATGAAAATAAAGTAGTAAGTATTGTAGTAAAAGATGATAGATCTTATCATATACAAAATTTCTTAAAATTAGAAAAAATATTTAGATAGAATATTGCTGGATAATAAGATAAAGTTGAAAGATTAAGCAGATTAATATATAATTTAGAGCTTAAGGCTGAAAAAAAAAAATTCTTTGAATCAATCTTAGAATAGACTCAGATACCAGAAAAATATTAAGATCCAATTAATGGAGAGGTATATTAAACAAGTAATTTAGTTAATAAAAGATCCTGTTTTATTACCATAATCTAAGACAATAATGGATAGGAAAGTTATTATTACTGCATTATTAGAAAAAAAATAAGATCCATTTACATAAACTCCTCTTGATGTTAAAGATTTAATTCCATTACCAGAATTAAAAAAGGAAATTGAAGCATGGACAAGAGAAATTAAAAAATAAAGAGATATTAAAGTAGCAGAAGCTTCAAAAAATAAAATGCAAACTGAAATAACATTCTAACAAACATCAAATTTCGGGCTATAAGATGATGAAGAAGATGTCAATGTATTTAAAGGGAATAAATATGAGGATGATTGAATTAACATTAAATATATTAATAATTCATTCATGGAAAATAGAATATTTAAAAAAAAAAAAATTAATTTTATACTTTTATTTGATGTTTAACTCATATTTCTCATAATTTGCTAACTTTGGCTACATGAAGAGCTAAGTCCAAAACTCTGTTAGAGTATCCCCATTCATTATCATACCATGAAACTAATTTATGAAAGTTCTTTGTCAATCCAATACCAGCCTTAGCATCAACAATTGATGATCTAAAGTTTATATTATTTAGTAAATATACCTTGCATCATGAAGAAAATCTTAAGATACAACTTAATCACTTGTGAATCCCAAAATTCCCTTCAATGGACCTGCTTAAGAGGCTTTTGAGAGTGCTTCCATTACTTCATCATAAGTAGCTTCCTTTTGAATTCTGACTGTTAAATCAACAACTGAAACATTGATTGTTGGGACTCTAAAGGCCATACCTGTCAATTTTCCTTTGATCTCTGGAATGACTAATCCGACAGCTTTTGCAGCTCCTGTAGATGATGGAATAATATTGGCTGCAGCAGCTCTTCCGGCTCTCCAATCTTTTCCACCTTTAGCTGGACCATCAACAACTAATTAAGTAGCTGTAGATGCATGAACTGTTGTCATAAGTCCTATAAAAATATATACTGACATTTTTACCTTCAACAATTCCAAAATTATCATTGATAACTTTAGCTAATGGAGCCAAACAATTTGTTGTGCATGAAGCATTTGAAACAATGTGTTAGTCAGCTTTATAGTTTTCATGATTAACTCCATAAACATATGTTGGTGTTCCCTTGTCTTTTGATGGAGCAGACATAATGACTTTCTTTGCTCCTCCCTTTAAATGGAATCCAGCCTTCTCATCTGTTAAGAATGCACCTGTAGATTCACAAACTGTGTTAACCTATTCAAATTTTTATAAAGCCATTACTCCTGCATCTCCCCAAGGAATTTAGCTTGGATCTTTTTGAGCATAGACTCTGATTTTTTATCCATTGACAACAATTCCTTAATCGTATTTCTCAACTGTGAATGGTGATTTTAAATGAGCAGAATCATATTTAAGGTTATAAACCAAGTAATCTAGATCCATAAATGGGTCATTGATTGCTTTTACAGTCACCTTGAAATATTTTAAATTTATACTGGTTTATTGTTCTCAATGGCAGCTCTTAAGACTAATCTACCAATTCTTCCGAAGCCATTAATACCAAGGTTTACGGACATTTATAAATGATAAAAGATATTTATACTTTGATAACCAAAACACGTAAATTTATTTGTTCTATTAATGCGTCATATCAATTAAATCATAAATACAAAACCCGTATTTATCATGAAATAACAGACGTATGTGTAAATATTATGATATATTCAAGTTTTGTGACGATAAATTTTAAATATTATTACAAAAAACAATAAGAATAAATTTAGTTAATTTTAAACCTAGTTTAATCAATGTAAATACGAATTGATGGACTTATTATTGAAAACTCAATTTGAATTTTTATATTATTAGTATTCTTAATAATATTAAAGTTGATATTGTTATTTGTTCCACAAAATCCTATAATTATTTTCATTACCACATACATTTTGATTGATAAAAATTTAGAGTTAGTATTTATTAAGAAAATAATATATATATATATATAAATTTAATCATTATGCTTTGTATTTTAAGTAGTCTTTTAATTTTATGCTTCAGAGGTAATATTTTAACGAATCAGTCTAATAACTGGAACAGGAATCCAAATAATTTTTTAGTATCACTTGTACTTAAATTAAACACTTGTTCAAATTAAAACAAGAAGTTTCTTTGGTCATAAATATTGAATTTTTTAATCTCCTTATTATTCCTATTATTTAGTATCAATTTTTTTATTTATTTATGGATCCAATTAATCTATTTCTTATTTACAAGATGATTCAGTTTTAATAGTTTTCATTTCTTGATCTTCTTACTTATCGAATACTTAATCTGATACTTAAAGTTTCTATTAAAATTAAACTTTAATATTACTAAGCCTAACTTATAACTTCGATCCCTGTATTTAGTGTAGAATCTATTCTTAAGCATAATTTCCTAAAATTAAGGATTTTAGATAAAAGATCTATCCTTCATGAATTTAGCAATTTAGGTCCATTTTGCTCATACTATTTGTATAAGTGCATTAATTAATTGTCTTCATCTTAAGTCCATGGTCTTGTAGATGAAGCAATAATTTAATTAATATATCTTTCTCGAAATTTAATTTTCAGTCCTGTTTCTCACTATTTAAGTAATTTCATTCCAATCTTCCCTGTATTTTTATACTAATATTTTCAACATATCATCTTCTTCCTTTTTCCAAGGAGTCTTCATTCCATTCTTATTTAATTCACTTATTTTTTACTTCTAATTAAGTTCATCTTTTAACACATTCTTATTCTGTTTTCCAACATTAATATTCTGCTATTTTAACCCATTAGGGACTGTATAACTTAAAAGCTTCTAAAAATCGACTATCATCATCAGATTTCCAATAATTATCGTTTTCTAATTCACAAAAACTCAAAGCAAATTACATAAAATAAAAATAATAAATAAGATTCTTAAATTAACTCTTTCCCATTCTAATTACAATCCAAGACTTGTTATTCTTTCAATATTTGTTATATAAGTAATCATCTTCCAATCCCTTTTATTTAATCATTACTTTGAGTCATGAAACATACAATAATTTATTATAGTGCGTGTAAAAATGGCTTAAAGGGGCGCATGAGTTTAAATTTCTCTATATTACTACTTAACCTTTGAAATTTATTTGAAAGACTTAATTATATGTTAGATCATAGATATTTTGCACCAAATTAAGTTCAAAAGATAAATGCTTTATATTATATATTCTAATAATTAAACATGTTTCATAAATTCTTAAATATATACCATTATATTTGAATTCTTATATACTTTCTTATATTTTTTTTTAAATCAATGAGGCAATTGCAATATTTCTAAAAATAATAATATTTTATTTGAATGAATATTGAGTCATAATCTGAAAAATCGGAAATTAGAAGAACTAAGCGGGAAAGGTACGTTTGGGAAGCTTTAAATGCAGTTCAAAAGTGGAGAGATTTATTTGAAAATGGTTATTAAGATGAGGTTGGAAATTATATAAAACCCTCTTTGAAAGAAGCAGCTGATATAGTTGGACTTCCTAAAAGAACTCTTGAATAATATCATAGTATTTTTAAGTAAATATTTCTAATTATAATTAGAAAATTACCGTAATCTATAGATTTTATGAGAATAATAGACAAAAAAATGGGATATCTTAATTAGTTAATCAAAGAATCTAAAAAAGAACCATCAGTGACTTAAGAATAACAAGAAGAAATCTGTCAAGAATAGAGTTCTTGGGATAATATGATTATAGAAGCCAATGATTCCCTAGCATTATAAAGAGATTATGATGAAGATTTAGAAGTTAATTAAGTCTGTCAAAAATAACAAATTTTCAATAATGATGAAGATTATGTGAAATTTCTTTAATTTGAAGAAGATGAACATTATTGTCAGGAATATTATGAATTCAATGCAGAAGAAGATTTCTTATGCGAGTAAGAAGAAATAAATCCTGCATTGCCAGATAGTTGATTTAATTAGCAAAACACACTTAATAACAAATTTTATTTAATTGCAATTATATCATTACATTTATCTGTAGAAAATTAACATTTTTATTTATCCAACCTATTACCTTCAATTTTGGATAATACTTATCACAAATTTAAACATTTGAATAGCCAATTTAGAAAAAGTACATTTTTTTTAAATCATCACTCTAAAGAGTATTTTTAGAGTTCCCTCTTTTAAATATCTAAATCTATTGATAACTTCTTTAATGTGATAAATGGTCAATTCTTCTTTTAAGGAAAACTTATCACATGTTTAAAATATAAAAAAAAAATTTGAGGTTTCTTTCTACTTCTTATTTATAGTTTTATATACTTTTGTCTTTATTTTTCAGAGAGTAAAATATAAATAATCCAAAATAAATTTATAATGAATTGACACTTCTTTATTAATAATGCAATTATTTTAAAAATGTAAAGTATATTACAGTTGTTCATCAAAAGCTAATTTAAATATATAAGCAAGTTAAGATTTTTTGATAATATCTTTAGATTCATTTATTATAAAGTCTAAATATTCGAGATCTCGAATTATTTTCTAAATAAATCTCTTAAAAAAATATTATCAACTGTATAATTCTTACATAAAAAGAGTTCATTTTTGGGGAAGGAAAATTTATTTTATCAATTTCAATAGATAAAAGTTTACTTTTATTCACATAAATAAAATCTTAAAAATTAGTTATTAAATTCAAATAATTTTAATTTCTAAAGTTTTAAATTTAAAAATAAAATAAAGTCTAAAGAAAGGATCTTTTAGAATAATAAAAATTTTAATTTTATTTAAAATGATAATAAGGAAGTCTATTATGAAATTACAAAGCTCCATATCATTAAATTAATGCAATAATATAAAATTAAATAAATATAACTCATAATTACTATCATTTATCTTTTGATTTCTCTTTTGTATCTTTGGCTTTATTCTTTTTATCGCCTGATTCAGTTTTTTCTTTAGTTTATCTTTCTTATTTAGGTTTGGATTCGAAAGTCTCCTTCTAACTTCCTTTTATTTTAACCTATTTGATGAATATAATAATATTACTTTTGATATATCAGATAGAATTTTATTAAAGATTGAAATTCCAATAAAAAATGAAATGAATAATGCAGCTGTACCTATTGGACTAGTAATAAGTGTTCTTAAATCAGCTCTTTTAGTTACTGGAGCAGTTATGTTTTGTTATTATTAATCATCAACTTCAAATTCATTTTCTAACTCATTCAAGTTGTCATTTCTAATTTTTACTCTTTCCTTTCTTTTAACTTTAGCTTCAGACTTTTTTTATCTTTCCAACTCTTCCTTAATCTTTTCTTCATTAAGAACCTTATCCCAATTTTCTTTCATATATTGATATTCATCATAATCAGTTTCGCTTATTCCACCAGCATATAAAACTATTCCGTGAATATATGGATTATCAAACTTTGTTTTTTCAAGATTTACCAATAATTTACCATCTTAAACTGCTCCAATACATATGGTATTCTACGTGATAAGTGTATAATTACATTCTAAAATACTTAACCTGCTACATATTCAAATTCTATATATTCATCATTTGAAGCATACTTTCCAACCTTAGCTACAACATCAAGCTTTTCAATGACTCTTTATTCTCCGAATTTCACATGAAATACCCTCTTTCCTTTACTGTCAAAGTACATCTTTCATTTACAATAATTTAATACTTCTGCAAATTTCAGAATTAAAGTGTAAGTGCCTTCTTTTTATAATGGTATCTAATATGAAAATGATTTGTAAGCATGTCTCTCTGTTAAATAGATTTATGGCTCTCTTGTAAATTTAATTTATTAACTAGAGACTTCAGTATTTAAACTATAATCTGCTACTACTGTTTCAGGATCTGTTTATATATCCTTGGAAATAATCTTAAATCCATTATACTTTCTCATATTAAATTCCTGATGGACTTTTATAGTTTGATGGAGCACCACAATTAATAGCATATAGCACTTTTTTAGGATTAAGAGGCTTAGAAATTGCTAATGCTAGAATGAAAAATAATTATATCATTAAGAACAATAAATTATATATTCATTTATTTACAAAAATAGTATAAATATATATATTGATCTAATTATATTTAATAACACACAGTCATTCAGCTAAGCTTAAAGCGACTTAATAACTAGGAATTTACTATTTAAATTTAATATTATCATGAGATGCTAATTTTTTCAGTCTAAATTTCTTCAATTTCATGAAATAATCTTGATAACTTACAAGTTTTCCAAATAGCGTAAATTTATTATAAATCTCCACACAATTATTATTCAAGTAAGATTCAACAGAAAAATATTATATTTTGATGATATAACTATTAGCTATATAAAGGTTTGAACATAAAGCATTTAACCAATATTCCATTAAGAATGATTGGCTATTTAATTTAAGAAAGAGAAGACATTAATAGCTCCTAATATTTAATTTACTGTCTTTGATTCAAATCCTTATTTTCTTATAGAATATCTCTGATTTTTCAGAGCTATAATTATATTTGACCAAATTACTCATTACTTGAAAAGCCTTTAATTAATTATTGAAAAATTCTTGATAATTATTTAAATTAAATAGTATTTCTTTTAAAGGATTAATTTATAACCACTGTATATGATTTAGTCTTAGTTATTTTATTATTTCAATAATTAATTCTCTTTCTTAAGTTTATTGGTTTAGTCATTAAGTTTAGATGATTCTTTTTCTAAAGCTGCAATTCTCATAAGATATTTAATTTCTATCTATTTGGTTTCATCGAATTTATTCTTATTTGTGATGTTTTACATTTTTTAGATATTTTCCTTTCTTTCCTGAAAAGCATTGGCTAAATATCCTTAAAGAATGTTTGAAGTTTCAATTTAAGAATTATTTATGTTTTCATAAAAGGAATTATTAAAATTTCTCTTACTTCTATTTACTAATGATAGTATATTAATTACAATCTCCAATTGAGGTATTTTATTTAACTTTAACTTTGTCCCTGCTGAGAAGTCTGGCGCTTTTAATTACTTCAGCTTAAATAATTTCTCTAATAGGCTTCACTTCTCTTGATGAATTACGATAATAGGGCATAGAAGTATTTAAGGAAATCAAGCTTTTAACTGCTATATAAAATTAATATTTAATAAAAGTAAATCAAGCAAATAACAATAAAAATTATCATTATTCAATTCTCTCAATAAAAACAGTTCTGCAAATAGGACATGATCCACAAGTTTGAATCCATACCAATATGCAAGTATCATGAAAAACATGATTTATTTTTCTATTACCCCCATCTACATTACATGGTAATTTGACACAATTATCTTCTATTGAATAAGTTTATAAACATATGGAACATTCATCATGAATGCTTTCATCTTGTTCTTTAAGAAGAAAAAATTTTTATGGGTTTAAGTTATTTAAGAAAATTTGTCTTTGCTAAGAAATCCTTCTAAGCTTATAACATTTATAAAGGTAACTACAAAAGCCACCTGTTGTAAGTAAGGCTATTCCCATAATTAAGGGGATTATTATAAAAGTTATTGCTAGCAATCCCACAAAAGCTATTAATATGATATAACAACAAAACATTGAAAAAATTGTCAAAACAATTAAGATTTGTTCCAATTAACTAATATTGTGGTTGTCTAAATTCAAATATATCCACTATACTATTGTAATATTTCCCCAAGCAAATAAAATTATTTTAGTAAGTAAACAAACTCTATTTAATGCAAAAATTTATGAATTTTGATTTTCTAATAAATAAATCAACCATTTTGTAGTAGTAATTTTTTCAGAAATGCTGATACCAACTTATTATGCTTGAGTCAATTGTTCCTCATCTTCAACTATGTCTTCAAAAGGACTGTTTATTTTTATAGTATATTTTAAAAATTCTATAATCTAAGGGCTGGCTTCTCCTTAGTATATTTATTCAGCTTCGTTAATTATGTATCTTAATTAAAAGTTGATGTATATTATTAAACAGTCGGAAATTAAATTAAAACCAAAATAGACACTAAATAATTCTTTTATCTCATCTTTTGTAATGATTGAAAAATACATGGCTATGACTTCGTTTAAAATAAAAATAATATTTATGATAGTGAATAGGTTTACTAATATGTAGCTTCTGAAAACTATAATTTTAAGGGTACTACTTAATTATGGGCACTGATTATTAATAATCAACTAAATAATATCTTGAAAACTAATATTCAAATACTATTCAGTTTCAAATTATGATGTTTCTAATATTTCAGCAGGTAATTATTCTTAAACAACTTAACTGACTTAATAAACTGAGTATTATTCTGGTGATTGAAACTAAATAGAAGAATGATGTGATTAGATTTAAATCTTATTTTAAAATGATAAAGATTCAGGGTTATTTACCACTTTATCTTGATGTTAAAATTATGCTCTAAATTCTTAAAATTCTGATTGTATTGAATTATCTAAACTATTCATTATCAAACAAAAAATTTAATATTTATTATATATTTTCATAAATTCATAATAAATAAATAATTTATGAACACAAAAACAGAAAATAATTAAGACTATTAAATTGAACAAATTGAAAAGAAAGTGAAGATTGTAAAGCCAAAAAAGGCAGATTTTAGAATGCATGCTCATGTCAATCCATTAAATGAGACCTTATTTCCTTATCCATTAAATTATGATTAAGTAAATTGGTCGCTCCATTATCCATAAAAATTTGGAAAAGATCCCTTGAAGCTATATCTAAACACATTAGAATATCCTATCACTTACGACGATTAAGTGAATCCAGAATATTCATAATCTATTGTAGATTTTCTTGATATGTAAGAATTATATATAATATATATAAGTGGTTGTGGATTTGGAGGATTATGCTTTGCATTAGGAAAGCATTATCAAGATAAATATACCTTTGGAATGGAAATAAGAGGCAAAGTAGTGAATTTTGTAGGTGAAAAGATTAGAGCATTAAGAGACGAAGGCTAAGCTCATAATGTTTCAGTGATCCGTACTAATACGATGAGACATTTACCTCAATATTTCAGAAAAGGTAGTTTAGAAAAGATTTTCATCTGCTTTCCTGATCCCCATTTTAAAAAGAAAAATTTCAGAAGAAGAATTGTTAATCCTGGTCTTCTCTCTGAATATGCTTATCTATTGAAACAAAATGGCAGAATTTATTGTATAACTGATGTAGAGGAATTACATAATTGGCATGTTTCACATTTAGAAAAACATAAGATGGTATTTTATGAAAAATTATCTATAGTTTAAACGAGTTTAAGATGTGGAAGAAGATTCTGCTGCAAAACTTATTTGGAATTCTACTGAAGAGGGATAGAAAGTAGAAAGAAATAAAGGATCCAAATTTATAATTGTTTGCGAAAAAGTGTGATATACACAATAATAACAATTTATTTAATGTAACTTAATTAATATTAAAAATAATATATATTTTATTAAATGCCTCCCAAATAATAATAAGTTGTTAATGTCATTAAGGATGAAGAATAATTTTTAAATCTAATAAGTTCTGAAAACAAAAAATTGGTCCTGTTAGATGTTCACCCAGACTGGTGTGGACCATGCGAAATGATGCATCCAACCTATAAAACCTTATAGACAAGCATTGATGATTTCGAAAAAAGAGTAGACATTTATACATTAGGTTATAGTAAAATTGTCACTTACAAGCATGATAAATTTAGTAAATATAATTGTTATTCTTCTATTTAGACAGAGAGCCCACTAGCAAACCAAGGTTTGTTTTTTATTAAGAAGGAAGATTAGTTGATGAAGTATAAGGAGCTGATATTCCTGCAATTATTGAAAGAGTTTATAAATATTTACCTATGGTTTATTGATTATTATAAATCAAATAATACATCATATTTTAGAATTAATTATGCTCTTTATAATTATTTAATTTTACAATGATCAATCTCCCTCATAATCAAATGTTATTATTTTATCTGATATAATTCATAATATTTTACAAAATGATAGTATAAAATAATTATTAATAAAATAAATATCGTTAATGATTAAATTTCAAAATCACCCAATCAACTATGATGCTGCTGGTTATACTTAACCAAAATATTAATAGATGCCCCCAAAATAACAAAAATAAATCCCTAATTAAGGTTGCTTCCAAGAAACCTTTGGATAATAATAATATTATGGTAGATAAATGATTCCATAACAATAAGACTCTAAAAACTATCAATAAACTTAATAGCATTAATAATAGCAAACATAAAATTATTAGAACTATCCTTAAAAATAATAGTATCCTAATATGCAATAATAATAATATAATTAACAGACATAATAATAATAATAACCTCAATAAAAAGTCGATCCAAGATACTAAAATGTTTAGTTTACTGCTAAAGAATTTAATCAATTATTCTATAAATAACAACAACAATAATAATAATAATAATAATAATAATAATAACAATAATAACAATAACAATAATAACAATAATAACAATAACAAAATTAAAATAAAGGAAATGAAAATTAAGAAGAAAATAAATACTCTTAACCTTAAAAAGCAGTAGGTAATGAAAGATAGATATCCACTTACTCATAAAATCAATTGTAGTTGCTTTAATAAAAATAAAATGGTGCTCCTGGTAGAATGTAGTCAGCTGATCCTGCTGTTGCCTAAAATAGAAGTGCTGTTCCCTTAAATAACATTTAGTAAAAATATTGACTAAATTCTTAGAAATCAGCAAACTACTAAAACTAGTTAATATATTAGTAACGGAGGTACTAACAAAACTTAAAATGATTATTCACAAAGATAAGCAACACCTATGAAAGATTAAATGAAATTCATGAGTATAAAATTCTTTATATTATAGACTAAAAGTAAGTGCCAGAATAAATTAATCAACAATTAATGTATTCTCCTATGCCTAAAAGTTAATTGCTTAATGAAACAACAAATTTATCTAAATTATAACAATAATAGTTATAATAAAATAAATCTCCATAAATTTAGAAGGTTGGAGGTTCAGGAATGGGACCTGCTATATCATAACCTACAAATGCTTAATAAATAGTTGAAGAATTAGCTAAGGAAAAAGAAAGACATTAATTACTCACTGTTAAATTAAAAAAATTAGAGCAAGAAAAAAAAACCTACAATACACAATTTTTGAATGAAATGGAAAGTAAAATTAAAACTTTAATCTAATAAAATGATTAACTACAAAATTTGAATATGGAGTATATATCATATATTTATCATTAGATTATTATAGAAAGCTTAAGATTAACCTTAGGGAGAAATTTAAGAACTTAATAAGCAGATTTCTTATAATAGTCAATAGTTAGACTTCTTGCAAAAGTAAATAAACGAAGCTTAAAAGCAATTATCTGAATAAATGAAAAAATACAAAGATTTGGAACAACAATATTAAGAAAAAAATCAAGCTGAAGAATAATAAATCCAATTTTTGGTTACTGATTTGGAAGAGAAAGTTCATGGATTAATTGCTGAAAACGAAAGATTAAATGCCTTAATAGCTTAATAAGACAGTAATCCAAAAAAAGAATAATTACAGTAATTAACAAACGAAAAAAATAAGCTTATTTCAATGGTATTTTCAATTTATATAAAAGACACAATAAAGTCAAAAGGAAGTCCAAAATTGGAAAACAAAATATGAATAGTTATAACAAAAACTTTAACAAGCAGATAAATTCTAAGAACCATAGGGAGAATAGGTTGAGGCACTTGAAGAAAAGATTAAATCATTAATAGAAGAAAACGATTATCTAAACACAGTTGTTCAATAATAAATAGAAAGAGAGAATTAAATAGCATTATTGGAAGAAGAGTAAATTATTATAATACTTTTTAGAATGCAAAATCTTGTTGAATAAAATGACAATCTTGAAATGTTAATTCAAAACAGTACTAAAAAATGATATTAAATACAAAATATATTATTTTAATATAAATTAATTTATAACTTAATTAAATAATTTACATAGATGTAAATCTTTATTTTCTAGAAAATTAACTTAATTTTTTGGAATTATAAATACTATTAGATTAAATATATTCCCTAAATTCTAAAGAATACTATAAGTATCGTAATATATTTAATCATATCTTGTTAGATTAGGACAATTTCTATGGTATTTGAATAAACCATTTGAAATAACCTAAACGTTACTATATTACATCGTCAACCCTTAAGTTTCAATGTTTCTGAAAGGCAATAAACTTAGACAATATAAAGCTAGATTTAAATAATAACCTTCAGTCTTTAACCGAACCATCATACATTCTAACTAAATTAGATAAAGCTTGAACTTTTTAAATATTTATCTTTTCCTTTTGATTCAATTTAGCCAAATATTTGATTGTCTTTTAATATAGAAGGTTGTTAAGATAAGCGTTGTTTGTACGAAAGCAATTTGGAAAATGTAGGGAGCCATTAAATAAGATTCTTGTTTTATCATTTTAAAAATCGAAAAATTCATTAATAGCGTGTCTTACTATTATATTGATTTGATAATATTAGGAGACAGTTTTAATAAAGATTTTAATTTGCAAAATATTCAGTTTCTTTTCAAAAATGCTAAAAAATTTGATTCACTCATTTTTTGTTATTGATATACTGTTCTATAGAATTATATAGAATTCAGTCTTTATGGGCCATTTACATTTAGCCTTTTTATTAATCTAAATGACTATAAAAATACAATTAATTAGGTTTGATAATTAATTAGTATAAGTAAATAGTAGCCAAATATTAGAAGCTTACAATTACCCTGTTTAAAATGATAAGCAAAATGAGCCAATAGGATAATAACCTTACTAACAACAAAACTTAAATTTATTAAGGTTAGGGAGTTCCTCTTGGGTATCCTATGAATCAGTAATACGCTCCAATTCAATAATAATAATAACCATTTATAAGTATGACACTATTAAATTTTAGATGGTCCTGTAATAGTTTAACCTATTGTTGTATAATAAGTGAGAAGAGTAAATGCAGACGACTGCTCATATCCAGCTGATATTCTATGTCCATATTGTCAAAAACCTGTTCAAACATTTATCAAGCATAAAAGTGGTTGTCATACTTTGCTCGCATGTTGGTTGTTATTTCTATTTTTCTTGCCACTTTTCTTTTTACCTTTTTGTTTTGAAGAATGTTAAGATAAAATTCATTATTGCCCAAATTGTGGAAGAAAAGTAGGAAAGAAAAAATATAAAATGTGCTGTTGAGAAATTTTTAATCGAAATGATTGATATTTTTTATGTTGTATTGATACTATTTTATTATTTTTGTTTTTAAATCAACAGAAACTGTGACATTTTATAAATGATAATTTCAAGGGAATAGAGCTTGTAGTTGTATAATAATAAATCAAATATATTCACATTAAAAATAGAATGCTTAATGATAAATAGAGTTATAGCTATGTGAATAGTGGAAATAATTGAAAAAGTATAGAAATGAATAATGCGAATGAGAGAATAAATTAAACTTTGAATTTTGATTGTATATTCGATTATGAATTTGATAATCAGATAGTTGAATTCACTTTATTGGATTGAGAAACCAATTATCCAAGCACTTATTCCAATTCTGATTCATTAAGATTTCCAATCAAAGCTTTCTTTTCAACACCATATTCTAAATATTATACTAATTGTACTATATCTAATAAGCACATATGGATCAATAGATTCGCATTCTCTTACAACAAATGGAAAATGAGGATTTGCATCTTTCCATTACCAATAATTTTTAGATACAAGATTTCTTAAGTCAAATATTATTTGAAATACCTAATCCCTTCAGATCTGCCGCATGTCTAGCAAAAAACAAATCGTAATTCTTTTACTGAGTTTCCTAATTATTTGTACCAAGACATATTATTATAATAAAAATAATAATGGGAGGTATTTACGGGCATTATCATCATTAACATTAGCATTATCAATTTGCGGAGTCTCCTGGATATAATAGAATTGGATGTTCATTTATAAATCCTGAGCCAGTGAAGTTTAATATTATATGCGAAAATCTTCGTCTTCAATATCCCACTAAGTCTTTCCATACAAGTATAAAATTAGCTGGATAAATTCAAACTAAAACACCAAACCATATAGATTAAGATGGTAAACATTCCTTAATTAATTAACTAACCTTAGTATAAGAAAATAGTTGAAACATAAATAATTGAGCTATATGAGAAGAAATTAGAATTTTATGTCCTTGAAGAGAAAAATGTATTAGCCTCTAGAGATTCCTAATTTTGATATTATTAGCGGTCCTATTCATTTTGATTATTCTATTGTAAAAGGTAGGTTACCTGTTGACATGCAAATGACTTAAATATTATAAATTGAAATTAATCTTACTGAAATTGATTGTAATTATGCTGAAAATATAAAAAATAAAGCTTATGTCTTTAATTTACAATTAGTAAAAAAGAAAATGTATTTTACATCCCCTAATCCCGAAAGCTTTTATAATCCTGCATATTCAACAGGATTTAATTCATCCCCAAACAACTTCCTTTAGCAAATGAGGTTTAGTACTACATGGAATAGTTCTTCTAAATTACCTATTTTAAGTATGGAGCTACCATCTAGTGAAATGTATAATAGTTCATTGTAAGTTTGTATTTGGAGTATTAAATAAGGAAATGAATTTTAATCTCCTGGAATTTATTTAGTAAAATCTTTAAAAGAAAAATATGAAAAAGCGACGGCCATTTATTTATAAAATTCTCATGTGACCAAATACAAATTTGCTATTTTGTAATTATTATAAAATTTATTGTATTAAGAGGTCAGAATAAATAACAAAATATTTAGACAAATTGGATGATAATTTAAGAGACGTGTGCTATGAAATTTTGTCAGTAGTAACCCATTCCAATTTCTATTGTATTTAGTTGGTTCAATTAACTCTCCTTATATATTCAATAATTCTTTCAATGCCGCATGCCTAATTATTCTGTAATCCAATTAAATTTGATCTTAATAAATGATGATATTGGATTTTTGTCCCTAAATTTATCTTCCTACCTTAGCAGTATGTTTTATAAATATATTATAAGTTCTTGGGTTGTAGCTTCTCTTATCTTCTATCTAGGTCTAAAAATCAAGGTCCCATTCTTAATATTTTGGTATTTTAAATTTGACTACCCTTATATCCTTAGGAATGCTACTACTCATATTAATCAATTCCCATATATCATTAATTTATTTTCCCTATAAAAATTTATCTATTACTTTCTGGTTGAAATAGGGATAATATAATGCTGTGTAGGAGTTAAACCTTTATCTTATAGGCCTATGATCAGAAAGATTGTTTTATTGATTATGGAACATTATTAATTATTTCTGTCAAATTTGATAGTTTGTTATATGAAATATAATTTAATTTTGTAATCTTTTTATTTAATTAATTAGTTTTCAATTTTATTCTCCAGATTTTTCTTAATTTATTTCTTCTAATATTGAATACTCCTTTTTTCCCTTAGACCTATTTAAGTTTCCACCAAGGATATATGAATGTATTTGCATTCTATTCAAAAGAATCTTATACTCTTCTTTATTTAAGGTTTAGAGTATTGTTCCTGAACATATAGTAAATCTTCCACCAAAAAAATTTATACTATGAGAGAATTAGTTGTTTCCAAATCTTCTTTCTTTCTATATATCATATAATTTGATATGGTTATTGCCAAGAGTTTATCTTTTCTCTATTTTGTTATCCATTTATATCCTAATCCTGTTAATCTATCCTTCATTTTTTTCTGAAAAAAGTAACACTAAATTACTTAAGGCTCTTGAAATATCGACTCCAGACCAAATAGATTAGATTCTTGAGAAGAACCAATTAATAAATAATTAATCTTGAGATAAAAAAATGATAGAAAATTTAAAAGAGTAGAGAAAAAATTAGAGAAAAGAAGGCTGAAAGAAGCTAAATTAAAAGTTTTTTAAAATGAATTCAGGAAAAGTGGCATAGCGAATTACGAAGTGATGAAACAAAATACAGAGAGCGATTTATTATACAGAATGATAATTGATAATATCAATCAAAATCATACTCATTTTTTTTTTAATTCATTCTCTTTTATGAAAAGATTCCTTTTATACATGAGATTCCTTAATTGTTATGGAGCTCAAACAGCATAATTCACAATGATCTAATACAAATGATCTGGTCATCATTACTCAGAGTTTAAAAAATCCAATCGATTTTATCTTCAGTCATAATTTTAAAGACTGAATATATAATTCGTATTTTTGTACTTAATTTGATTTGGCTTATAAAAATTTATTAATGGAGTTATCAATATCATTTCAAAGATGAGTTATTGAAATCTATAAATAAAATAATGATCTATAATTAGTTGAATTGAGAGGGAATGAATTTTAATTGGAAGAATATGATGTGTTTATAAATTACTAAGTGGCTAAGATATATATTTAACAGACATACCTTTACAATTATCTATCTTAAAATCAATAATTTTAATCAAATTAAAGCTTATGCGATGAATAATGGAAATTGACATTTGGGAAAAGAAGTTTAATTTACCAGTATTTTATAATTGAATTTTGTACATACATCTAATATATATTAACAAAAAGCAATATATAGTTGGTAGCATGTTCCAGGATATAAGTAATTATTGAAATCTTTTTTATGTGAATTAAAATTGAAAGAGAAATACACAACATCATTTTTTGTTTGTGTAATGGCAATTTCCAGAAATTTTAATATAATAATCATTTATTGTAATGATATTATTTAAGAAGACAAAGTAAATTCTTTAATAATATTTAGTTTGTATTATTCTGATTAAATAATTCAGGTTTTTGAATTATTAAGATTAATAATAAATTAATTTCCTAAAACATTAACAGTTTTTGACTATTCATTTCTTTTTTAAATGGAATCAGAATTGTTTTAACATAATCAGAGCATGCAATAGCAATAGCAACTTTTTAGAATTATTTTATACAAATTTCTTAAAATTTACTATAGAATTTAAAAAGGCATTGATAGATTTATTATTAATTGAGTCAATATGTTTTGAATTATTTCTACATTGGTCAAAAACAATAAGAACAGTAATTATGAGTTTTCTTCTATATCATACATGCCACCATTATAGAAACAATAAAATTTCAGTGACGGATGAGGAATTGTTTGAACAACAATATTTAATTGCTTCTAAGCAAAAAAAGAATTTTAGTTTTTATGAGAATAGGAAAGAAGAAGAATAATTAATAGTATGACTATCTTAAAGTAACTTAGTCAGATTATATTTACATAAAATACACAAGATATATAATGAATTTAGAATAGGTTAAGATTGAAATGAAATAATTCCCAATTCATTAAGATTTAAGTGGCTTATAGAATCTCAAAGAGAAATTGGCTTTTAAAAATGAGTCCCATATAGAAAGCTAGAATATTATAATATAGGAATAGAGAGAAGATGATAATCAAGAAATTGCATCTGACAAATAGATAGTTTTTGAGAGAAGGAATGAGTATAGGAATCCAACTAAAAAGAGAACTATCGTTCTGTCAAACAATAAATATAAATATTTAAAAGTAGCTTTAAATGAGTTTTCTGAATTAACCAAGTAATACACAGGATGGAAATATTAATGACTGAATGTAAGCGGAAAAGAGTTGAGTCCAGAAGAAAAAAGCTAAACCTATCTTAACTTTTAAGTTCTACAAATAAAGATATTGGTACATTATGATTAGAAAGAAGGAAAGCAAGATTGATATATTAACTATTTATGCTCTTGATTTGAAGATTTAATTTAAATAAATTAATTATGATACGAGGGTACACATCTGTATTGAGAAAATCACTTTGGTATTTACCATCAATGGGATTCTCAAAGAAATTGGGTATCGGAGAAGCCTCAAGTGTATTAGAGGATAAAATTAAAAATATTTCCTAATTGGTAAAAGAATATAGTGATAATTTAGAATGACATCAAAGAATATGGTACAGTCATCTCTATTGGTGATGGTATTGCCAGAGTTTTTGGTTTAACATAAGTTTAAGCAGGAGAAATGGTTGAATTTAGTTCAGGAGTAAGAGGAATGGCCTTAAATTTGGAAACTGATAATGTTGGTATTGTCGTGTTGGGTAATGACAGGTACAATTTAAATTGATTAATTCTAGAGAAATCTAAGAAGGAGATATTGTCAAAAGAACAGGAGCAATTGTTGATGTCCCTATTGGTATGGAAATGTTGGGAAGAGTATTTGATGCTCTTGGTAATCCAATTGATGGACATGGTCCAATTAAAACAAATACAAGAAGAAGAGTTGAATTAAAAGCACCAGGAATTATTCCAAGAAAGAGTGTCCATGAGCCTATGTAAACAGGATTAAAAGCAGTTGATTGTTTGGTTCCAATTGGAAGAGGATAAAGAGAATTGATTATCGGTGATAGATAAACAGGAAAGACAGCTATTGCCATTGATACAATTATCAATTAAAAACCAAATTTTGACTCTGGTGATAAGAATAAATAATTATATTGCATTTACGTTGCTATTGGTTAAAAGAGATCAACTGTTGCAAATTTAGTCAAAATTCTTACTTAAGCTGGTGCTATGAAATATACAATTGTGGTTGCAGCCACAGCCTCAGAGGCAGCTCCACTTTAATATTTAGCTCCATATTCTGGATGTGCTATTGGAGAATATTTCAGAGATAACGGAATGCATGCTCTTATTATTTATGACGATCTTTCTAAATAAGCTGTTGCATATAGATAAATGTCATTATTATTGAGAAGACCACCAGGCAGAGAAGCCTATCCAGGTGATGTCTTTTACTTGCACTCCAGATTGTTAGAAAGAGCTGCCAAACTTAATGCTGAAAATGGTAATGGATCCTTAACTGCCTTGCCAGTTATTGAAACATAAGCAGGTGATGTCTCAGCTTATATTCCAACAAACGTTATTTCTATTACTGACGGATAAATTTTCTTGGAAACTGAATTGTTCTTCAAAGTACACATTTAGTTTTAAATAATTTAAGGGTATTAGACCAGCTATTAATGTTGGTTTGTCTGTGTCAAGAGTAGGATCTGCTGCTTAAATTAAAGCCATGAAAACAGTCGCTGGTAGACTTAAATTAGAATTGGCTTAATACAGAGAAGTTGCTGCATTTGCCCAATTTGGTTCAGACTTAGATGCTGCCACTTAATAATTGTTAAATAGAGGTGCCTAATTAACTGAATTACTAAAATAAAAATAATATGTATAATGTTTTAATAGAATATTTTAGGTTCCAATGTGCGCTGAAGAATAAGTTTGTGTTATTTATGCTGGTGTCAGAGGATTTTTGGATAAAGTATAAACCTCAGAAATCGCCAAATTCGAAGAGAAGTTCCTCACTCATCTCAGAACAAATTATCCAGCTATGTTAGAAAGAATTAGAAGGTAAATGTTATTATAATAATTTAATAGTACTGGTGAATTGAGCAAATAAGATGATGCTGAATTGAAGAGTATCTTAGAAGTCTTCATTCCAGAAGCCGGTCTTGTTATGAAATAATGATAAATATCAATACAATAAATATTTAAAATTATATAATATATAAGAAATAATAATTCTAATGAAAATAATACATTGATCAGCTTATCATTAATTTTTCCCATTCCACAATGGTTTATTCAAGATTATCTACACTTTATTATAATCTATCCTCTGCAAACTTGGACATTGAAGACCAAAGTGGTCTTACAATAAATTTGAAAAATCCAACTTCTGATTTAGCCATAATAGGTAACTAATTTTATAATTATTTTTATACTTAATCTAAATCTTTCATATATGGTAGCTATGGATACCCAAATTTACCTTCTAAACTATATTATTCTTAGAATTCCATATTAACTCTAGTACTCCATTCCCTACTCAATTTAAATGGTTTAGCTCCCCCAGTAAAATCAGAAGTATGAATAATCATACCTGTCATTAATCGAATGTCTTCTTAAGTTCCAAAATTGAGTTCTTTGATTCTTGCTTCAAAATTTTTCATTAAATTAAAGTGTTCTGTTATATCTGTGTAAAGAATATTTGAAATAAAAAGTTTTCGGAATTCTCTAAATTCAGTTGAAGTAAAATTAGGAATTATATTTGTTGCTGGAGCACATAATAATTTAATTGATGTTGCAGCATGATGTTACTCTAAAACACTCTTATCATGATATCTAATAGCCAAATTAGATAAACTATTAATTTCAAAAATATTTGTTCTTCCTGTATGAGATACATCATGACATAATCCAGACATAATCAATGCAAACTTTGTAAACTAATTTAATAAATGTGCATATTAAGTTTTCATTATTTCTAAACTTATTGCATGTGTACATTACATAACTGTAACTCCATGATCGTAATTATGAAATTAATTACCTCTCTTATTATATTTATATTCTAAAGCGCACAAAAAACTGCATAACGCATCTTCACTTATTTTATAGTCTTGAATGAAATTATTTCTCCTCATTATTGAAAATACTGCTTTTTATTTCTCTAGCCAATCAGCACTATATGGTAATATATTAAAATCAAAAGTATCTATATTTTCAATACAGGTCTCAGTGATCATATCTGGATAAAAATGATTTATCCCCTTAGTCTTTGGAATCAAACGAATGCTTTCACTTTCTTAAAGCGAATTTCTTTGATCTAAATGTCTAGGACTAAAACTTGGACTGAAATTTTTAAACTATGATTATTTTTAAGTTGCCTTAGGTTTAAACATTTGAACAACAGAATTTTTCAATTAAGGATGCTTCTATTCTAATTTATCCAAATATTAATTAGTTTCTTATTAAAGAAGACTCTTTCTCAATTTATGCCATTAATTTGCATCCAGAGACTTTTAACTATATCTGAACCAACCTTATTGAAATATTACAAAAAATCCTTTAAATTATTTTTCTTCCATTTTCATAAATACTTCATAGGTTGCATTACTATCTGATAATTTCCATTTATTTTATTCTTGCAATTGATTTTCAATATGTATTATCAAATTTTAATTTTTAAAAATACTTGTGTATGAAGCATTATAAAATTAAGGGTTAAAATTAATGTTGAACTCTTCTGCTAGTTTGCTTGTTATTGGTTATGATACAAATGTAATCTATCCTTGCTTATCAAATTCAAAAATTAATGAGTCTTGAGACTTTACAAAAAATTTATAAAATGTTGTTCTATCATAACACTACTTAATAAATTTTAAATATTTATTGAAACTTAAATTAAGCTATTTGTAAACATTCATATCCTCTTTTCTATTTAAATCAATGCATATATGAATGCTCAAATTTAAGGAATCTCTAAAATCAAATTCAACAAATGGATGCATACTCATAAAAGATATATTGTCTTTACAAACTTTATATCTATCACTCAAAATAGATATTGATTTATGAATAAAAAAGTATTTAGAACATCTTATAAAAGCTATTCCTATATCTTAAATCATATGAGATAATTGAAGAGGATTGAAACATTAAACTCTAGCTTATTTTAAAGTTTCAAGCAAAAAATGTGCTAATTAATTAACTTCTTCAAAAAATTAATATTCATTGCATAGAGATAAGAAAGAATCAATAATCATTTTGGTTTCTCCTTTCGAATGAAAGCAAAATAAACATGAAGAATTTTATATTTTAAGTAAATAGTTTCCTTTGAATTTGGTTGTATTAAATAAAGAACCTAATTCTGGATAAAATACTGAAATGTCTATAACATTGCCCTCTTAAATCGAAGAAATTTCTTATATCTGTTTATCTGTTATACTAATATCTGAAAATTGCCCATTTTCGGAGTTGTAAATTTCGTTGTTATAAATAAATGTTATTTCATCTGCATCAACCAAATTTTTCATAAAGGCTCTTAAAACATTATTTAAATGTTATGTAGATAATTTATCATCCATCAATAGCAAATGGCATCTCAAATAGTCATTGAAATGTTACTGGAATAAGAATGAATAAATTTACTTTCATATCCTTATATAGTTATTATAGATTTTCAATAACTTAGTTCGAATCAGTTACATTAGATACTTACTTCTAAGAACTACTAGGAGTCGAAGTAGCTGTTTTGGTAATAAATTCTCCAACTTTCCTCAACCTATCATTCAGTTCTTGATTTAAGTGCTTCACAATAAATTAACATTATTACAAATGATGAATCTGATTACCAAAGCGTCATCAGTTGATCATTTAGCTCATCTAGCTAAGCAATTAATTTTGTTTCACTAATTTATGATACTTTCTAAAGCGAGTTTCCTCTTCTTCTTTATCTAACAGGACTATCATTTTCCCCTGAAGATTAGCATCTAATCTTCGGTTACGGTTCAATTTTTTATAAATATTAAAGAATGCCACTTTAATAATCTTATTCATCATAGATGTTGCATATAAGATTATTCAATTAAAATTCTTTAGTTGTTAGATTCACTTTCAATAAATGCTTTTATTTGGAATTAATAAGTCCTTTCTACTCTAGATCATTTATTGAGTTAAAAAACTTTATGTAGTTGCTTAAGTTTTATTTTAGCATAAATATTATATTATAAAATCACTTCTATTATTTATCATATCTCTTATAAAAATTTTGTATAATAATTAATTTATTTCCCAATCATTTTTTTTTAAATACCTTGAGAATCTTATTATATATAAGTTTATAAACGTGTTTTGGGGATATCTAATTTATAAATACTCACAAAAATTAAGAATAATAAATTTTCTTACATTTATCTCCATTTTTTAGAAATCTTGAGTCACTCCTCTAAGTGATCCAACTTTTTAATTTTCTACTCATCTTAGCAATCAGAAATAAGTTCCTAATTCTTTTGTATATTTGAATTAGTATAATCCTACTTGGATTTTGAATTTAATTATCTTGTAACCTTGAGATTAATTCAAAATGTCAAATTAACTCTTCTTGATCATTATAATTTTATTTTATAAATGAATAAATTTGGAGGGGATTTTATGACAATTATGCTAAGAAAATTTCATTCATTTCTTGCGTAAAATGATTATTAGGAATAAGCTATTAATATATCTCTTTATGAAACGAGTGAACAAGCATTTTCAGCTATGTTAAGATGGATCTACAATTATAGAAGCCGAGATTCAATTAAAAAACCAAGAACCAAGTTTTTGGATAATCTAATCTAAGTTAAACTCATACTTGAAAGTATAATATGGATTTCTAATATAAAATGAATGATAATGATTAGAATCATGTTAAAGGTATTTGAAAATTTGCAATCGTTCAATTGCAAATAAAACTGTTATAAATGATAAAATATGATTTGAAATTTTTGACTTCTATGTCCATAAATTACAGATCTACTATGTTTACATATTTTTGTTATCTGAATAATGTTATTCAAATTTCTGATCAAATTACTTTAAAAATTTATAATTAGGTATTTCTAGGTTATAAATCAATAATAATTTATATCGTGTTTTAAAATAATAATAATTCTAAAATATATGAACAACAATTTTATTTTTCTAATTAATCAAAAGTCTTAACAAAATAACATGTTTTCTTAGCCCTTTTAAAATATTTTAAATTATGCTTAAATATTATATAAATGAACAATATTTCACCAAAGAGATTCTTGATGAGTTTGCTAAACTCATAGATTATTGATTCAAAAAAGGACTTAATAAATATAGAAGAGGGAAGGTGTAAGATAAGAAATTAAAGCTATTGAGCTAAATCAAAATATTTTAAGATTAATGCAAGAAGGATTAATTATGCTAATTTCAACCTCATTGAGTTAAATTACTGCTTTAATTTGTCCTCTCTTAAACCTTTTTGAATTGTAATAAATAATTGTTGAAATCAAAGATAAGCTATCAGAATAGAGTTAATAAGTGAAAAGATGAAAGTAGCCCTTATATCAATTAATAGCAAAATTATAAATTTGGTTGAAATTAAACAAAGTACAAAAAATTTGCAGATGTTAGCAATATGTGTGAAAATAATTAAGAAGATTGAAAATATGAAGAATTAGAAAACTGGAAAACTTGCTCATCAAAAAGGATGAGTTAAGCTAAGGGTTTTATAGTTTAATATAAAGTAGCCTAAGAATTTAAATTGTTGCATTAAGCTGCTTTAAGAAGAAATGATTTTTATGGAAATTTCATTTCAATAAAGAATTTATTAGATATATTAGATTATTGATCAAACAATAGATGTAAATTGATTTTAATAAATTATTAGAACATAAATAAGTAATTGATTTGTAAACAGATAAATTAAGAATTTATGTTAAAAAATGAGTTTATATTAGAAGCTTTGAATTATAATTCAATAATTATTTGGATAGGCTAACCTTTCTTGCTCTTGCTCCACTAAACGTTACTTCTCTTCTTATTTTATTCTCAAATCCTAGTTGTTCACACACCCATATTACTTCTATACGTTTCTTAATTTAATAGTCATTTTCAGTTTTGGGGACTCTCAAGCTCATTAGTGCCAATTAAGATTTATTTTAAGTGCATAACGACGATATAGCAATTACTATTTCACAAACATAGAAAACTGTTTGAATAATTACTAATCCTAATTGCATTGGATAATTCAGAGATGGAATTACATACTGCATAACTTCAAGAGCAAGAGATACAATAGTGATGAGTACAAACGAAAATAATTCTGGAAACTTAAGTTAATTGAAAGTTATTACCTATTCCTTAATATTCCCGCTATATCCATTTGATAAACGAAACCCTTCAAGTACAGCCCAGATGAGCAACAATACTAGATTCAAAGTATCCATCAAATTAGATTTTACTATCCAAAGCTATATATGATAAAGGGATAAATTATACTCTTTGAATATTGATACCTAAAGTGATGTATAAGAATAATAAGGAAAAGAATGCGTTAAAATATAGTAATTTCTACAATAGCAAACTAGCAGTAAGTTATGATTCTAGGAAACGAGTAGCTCTAGGACGAGGATATGAAGTTGATCCGTAAATAATGTGTCTTATACTTTGTTTATTATTTTACATATTAAAAAAATGTAATAAGATGATCTCACTCCATGGCTAATTTAAATGTTGCAACCTGTATATGAATTAATTCTATTTGTAGTATTCTATGATCTTTGAAACAATGTATTCAGTTGGATTTAAAATATTTGACATCATTATCTTAAAATAAGGAGAACCTAAGTTATGGTTTTACATGGATGACAAAGTAATTTTTATGTTAAATATTGTAAGCATTGTATAAAAACACATGATGATGAATGGCTTAAATGGAGAGTTTTTGGAACATATTGCAGGGCAAAAAGTGTAACTAGACTAAGTGAATATATTTAATCTGACAATTTGGATTAAGTATAATTACTTCCTCCTTGTAAATGTGAAGAAGCAAAAACTACTTGTAAATGCTATATTTTCCATTTTGAATAGAAATTAAGTTAAGGTAATCTCAAATTTTAAATATAGGACGCATTTATAGAGCAGTTTCATAGGATGTAGCTAATGAGCTTTTTAAAAATGCCAATGAAAAATCAGAAATTATAACTAATTGGACAAAGATAATTGGTTGTGGTGTTACGAAAACTCCAAAACATATATTTTAGGTAACAGTTTTGAAAGAATAAATTGATTAACAACCTAAATTTAGAGTTAATAGAAAAAGATTTGCGTAAACTCCTTTATAAAAAGAAGAATTCTCTAAATAAGAAAACATAGTCAAGAAGCCTTTAAATTTAAAAGAAGAATTTGATAAGTCTTTAGCAGCTTAATAAAATTTAAAATGCGAACAATTTGGCTTCAGTTTACTTCGATTTTTAGAAGGGAAACTCTAAAGATCAATATAAGTACTTTAAGTAGAGTTTTTTATGACTGAAGGAGATTTATAAATATATTTAACAGGTTTAGATAATATTTAATTTCATTCTGATGGTGAACCTGTTGAAATTGCTAGTTTATATCCAATTAAATAACAAGTTCATAATTTTGATAAATGTGCTGGATTATATTGTCATTATGCAACAAATAATATCTTTTATGATGAATTTGATGAACAATTTTCATTATTTATAATGGCAGGAGAAAAAGAAACACATAAGAAAATTACATACAAGTCTATATTTTTAGATATGATCGAGAGATTTAAAACAATAAAAATGATAGAACCTTATCTTAATAAGCCACCAACAGAATAATTGATATTCAAACTTAGAATATGTAATTACTTGTTAAATTTTTTTAGATTATTCTTTGGGAGACATTACAAATAGTGCTTTTTTTAAACATTTAAAAATATCAAACTTCTATAAATAAGAAACTGTTTGTCAATTTTGTTACCATGTTTATAATAAAATAGATTCATTAAGAAATCAATAACTTAAAAATAAAAGAATTATATTATCTCCTTAATAGATTGAAGCAGAAGTCTCCAAATTTATGAGTTAAAGTAATTTATTCATTTATTAAAGATATTGCATAAAAGGAAGCTAAAGTTTAATCAAGATTTCATAATAAATTTTTTGATAAACTTAAACAATTTGATACTGATCAATTGAAATTCTTTTAAGAATTTACATTGACAACAGTTTAGGATGATAAATACTTTTTGAAAAGAGGAAAATCAAATAGATCCCTTTAGTAAAATTAATAGGCTGGATTTTAATTGCCAACGATAATTAAGGTTTAGGTTAATGATAAAGATAATATGATAAGAAAGACTAAATATTTGATCCCTAAAGAATAAGCTGAATCATTAGGTTTGAAACATTATTTAGGTCATGCTAAGAATTTACCATTTAGTGATCAAGGATTAGCTATAAGTAAGAGTTCACTTGAATTAAATAAACTTTAAGATAAGATAAGGGAGATATAAATGATAAAAGAAAGAATGGATTAAGAAAAAATTAAAAGAGTTAGAGAAGACATTTAAGTTATTATGTGTACTTATTATGGAAAAGGAAAGGAAGAGAAGGAACGCTTAATGGATTTTGTAGAGACTCTTAAAAAAAGAGAATAGCAACTAGAATCCTTAGAGGAGAATTCTTAATAGATAAGATCTCCTGCTATTCAGATTGTAACTGACAAGAATGACTTTTTATCAGAAAATTAAAGAAAAATTAAATAAGATAAGGAGAAAAAGGAATAAGAGATTTTATAGACCAAGAAAGACTTTTTAGAAGTAAATAGTGATTTAGCCTTTTCTGTTTTTAAAAGAGATTATGTGTCTGAAAGAAATAGTGAATATTGATTATATATTTTAATTTTTTGTTAATGGCTTCCCATTTGATTCGGTAAGTAGTAAATCTATAAATAGTAAAGATTATGAGACTGGCAAATTTTTTCTAATAAACAATGTAAATGGTGCTACACAAGAGATAACAAAAACTGGGGATTTTATTAAGAAATTTAGCTTAGATTATACGGGTAAGCTAGGATTCAAGAATAGAATCCAATAGCATGATCCATGTCATTATCCATGCAGCATAGAATCATTATCCTAATTTCCTCCATTCTACATACCTTAACCAGATAAATTTGATGGTTATGCCTAATTACCTCGCACACTCTAAAAGCCTTTTTATAATAATAATATGAGATAAAGATCAGATGCTACAGTAGAGAGCGCCATTGAAATTGTCAAATAACAATCATTTAATAACAAATACTAAATAGATAAACCTATTAAACATATTACAGGATCAATGAATGATTTTAATTTTGTATAAAAATTGAAGAAAATTAAAATACTTGAGCATCGAAAAAGCACTAAACAAAGAAATTTTACTAATCATATAAATAGTGTTAAAGTAATAAATAAAGAAGAAATTCCAGCTCCAAATCTCACTTTGCTTAGAAGAAGTAGAATTAAATCTTAATTATTACCTAAAACTCTCCCTTTTACAAGCAACAACTCTAGAGAACCTTCGGAAATTAAGCGCATTGTTCCATTAGAAGATAGAGAAATTAAAAGTATTCATCAATTCTAATAATATTAATCTGATCATAAAGAAAGTGAAATTATGTATGAGTCTAGAACTTTTATTAAATCTTAAAGCCAATCTAAAGTCACAAGAAATGAATTATATAATTCCCATCTTACATTAACCCATTTTCAAGATAAAGTAGAAATTGCTTAAAAGGAAGAAAATGCTTACATAATACCATAACAAAAGGAAAAACTATCAATATCTTCGAAAGGAAGGTTTAGTGCCATTAAAACAAAAAGTAATGGAGATCAATATGTCACGGATCGAATTATTATGAAATTATGTATTAATACTATATATTTTATTAGTTTAGCCAGACCTATTTAAATGATATTAATATATATTTAATCATTAATCATCTTCTCCTTATTTTTTAGGTCCTTAAATAACAATTAATAGAAGGTCTTTATCTGGGGCTATGAGGATCTCATTTTACTTTGATTTTATTCTTAAAAATGCTAAATCATTTGTTGGGTCTAAGTCACGTACTAAAGATCTAGCTTTTTATGCCAAAATTGGTATAGATTTTGCAATTGTGTCACCTTATTTTCAAATATAACAGTTACCCTCTTCCTTTTTCTCATTTAGATATGTTGTTCTGGTAATTGTCCCTTCATTATTTACAATCACTATTCCTTATACAGATTTATGATTTTTTATTCTGTTAATTGTGTCTTCAATATCTACGTCTGACATTGTATTTTATTTTATTTTAATATTCTTTTTTTTAATTATCAAATTCATAAATAAATTCCTAAAATTTTATTATCTTATTTTTTTTCATTTTATTTTCTAATAAACACTCTATTTATCATATTTTTAAAGCAAACTAACATGCAATTTAATCTCTTCATGCACTTCAAGCAATTTATTTTAAAAGACTAAAGAAAAAATTTGTGATAAAATTACTATTTCATGCAATTTATCAATTTCTATTGAAAATTTACTATGTTTAATATTGTTAACCAAGTGTTTATGGTTAAAGATCTTCTGATCATTTCCTTAAAAATAGTTGTATGGATAAGAATAATAGTGTGTAGAAAATTTCAATTAGTGTATTCTTTAATAAAAATTAATTATAATGTTTTCAAAAAAGAATAGTTTTAATAAGTTATATGATAGTAATATAAATAATAATACTCAATTTCTCATTTTCCAATTTTTAGTTTCATATTAAACATAAACTCCAATTTGATTAGTTTAATCTAAATATCTAGTCTAAAGAATAATTTTCTAAAGATAATATCTTATTATTTTTTTTTTAAGGTGACTGTTTCCTCATTTAAGCTTTTTGAAATTTTTGAAGAAGAAGTATTATTTATTTATTTTGAAACTTTAATAGGAGATACCTCTGTCTTTTTACTATGTGATCCAACGCTATTAGTTCTTAAAGAAGGAGGTATTTAAGAAGTAGAAGTAACTCTGAGCAACTGGGGTTCTTTAAGAATTTTAAAATTTTGTTTTTAATTATCATTAAGAATATCTAAAACTTAAGCAACTGGAGTACGTTTTGTTGTATCTTCAATTTGAGTTTAATCAATATGATACATAGCATTACTTAAATCTAAAATTTCAAAGTTATTTATTTAAGGTGTTTAATTTTAAATTACTGGGCCTACTATCTAAGTTTCAATTTACAATTATTTAAATCTATTAGTCTCTACGCTTGATCCTCTTGCAGTGCTATTTCTTTTACTTCTAAGTGGAGTATGTATTTTTTCTGGTCTAACTGCACTACAATTCAATTTTTAAACTTTTACACTGGATAATCCTTATTTTTATCCTGTTTAATTTAATGGAATTTTTATATCAAAACTATGTTATTTAATGTCAGCATTATTATTAATTTTAGTTAATGTTTTCTATTCACTGAATTAAAGTGAATGTTTTTTAGTTGATGAAACACTAGTATCTTTAAATGGAGATTTATATTTTATAGGAGACAATTTTTGATGAACACTTTATAAATTTGAATCTATTTGAACAATTTGCATAACTCTATCCTCAACCTCTTCTTATGTAATATTCTCAGAAAATGTAATTAAATTTTTGTGTATTTTATTGTTTGATTTTGTAGGTGATGATTTTCTTTCATTTAATTGTAGATTTAATTCTTAAATTTAATTTTTAACTTCTGCTAAATTTTCATCTAATTATCCATCTGAATCTCTGATTATTTCAATTTTTTGTAAGATGTTTTCTTGATCTTATTTTTTTTATGAATTTACTTTGGTAGGACTTTTTTTTCTAGGTTAAATTTGTATTTTATCAAAGATAGACATTATATTTGTAACCTTACTATTTTCTTATTATTTTTTTTCTGCTTATAAGATTGGTGTATAACTATCTTGTTATTAGTTTATAAAATCACTGTAATTGTATTAATGTATAGCTGATTATTGATCGATTACTTCAACAACTTTATTTTATTTTTAAATTTACATTTAATCAGGTTTTAAGAAGGTTTTTATTGTTTTTGATTCTTTAACTTCTATTTGAGATATTTAACTATTTGTATCTTAAGAAGTAATGGCCTCTAATTTTTCTTCTTTTTATATTTATGACTCTAAAACTTAATCTATTGTTTTATCTGGTTTTAACTATAACTTATTCAAAAAATTATTTAATGATGATTATATAGGAGGTAATTATAACTCTGCTACTACAATTTGAGTTGATTATATTGAATTTTCTAAAGACAGAGTTGAAGACTGAAAATCTTTTTATGAAAACTATTATTTTATAGATTCGAACTATTTAGATGATTTTTTAGACTCAGGCTTATTATCAAAAGCAGCTTAAATCAAAAGCGTTTGTTTTTTCCTCTAAATTCTTCCTTTTTCTTCATCATCCTACAATTAACTTTGTTCAACTGAACTTTCTTCATCTAAAGTATATAAACTATTATTTTAAGTTTTATATTTTGGTTGCTCATATAAATCTCTAATTTACTGTAGGTTTTATTTTATTTTAATTTATTATGAATTTGAATTCTCATAATTAATCTCATTATCAACTAATGTCTCCACGATCCCTTCTTTGTAATCATTTGATTTATCAATAATTTGTTCATAACTTGATCTTAAGATTTGATCAAATTATTTCTTGTATTATTCTAATAATTTTGAAGGTTATTTATATTAATCAGAACATTATTTTGGCATGTTAATAGAATTTTATTATTAATATTATTTTTATCTGGTTAAAGTTAATTCTTCTTTATCCTATTATTAATTTAACTGTTACTATTCTTTTAATCTTTAACATTAGTCTTAATCACTATTGTTATTTTGTTAGTTTTCTTTAATCTCTAATAATTACTTTTATCCAATTTGTTTTGATTCAAATTTTTAATTTATATTGTTTTATTCATAAATTTTTGATTGATTTGTTTTATCATTTAAATTTAATTTTGAAATTTCTAAAGGAGCTAAAACTTCATTTTATTTTTTTAAACTATTCTTAAAAGGAAAATTTGGATCAATTTATAGGCTGCTCTTTTCTTGTTCTTTGTAATCTAAGTTATCTTATTTATTAGATTTGTCAAAAAAAATGTCAAAGATATTATTATTTAATTACCTATATCTGTGTTCCTAAGATTATTAAGTAACATCATTTCTATCAGTTTTTAAATTGCTTGTATCTGATCTCTCGGTTCTTTCTCCTCTAAGTTATTTGCTTTATCTAACTTCTTGAGTTTTCTTTTTAGAAGGTGGATCCCATTAATCAAATAATTGTTATTTTAAGTTTTAAACACTACTTCTACAAAATGTCCTTTCCATAACTGAGATTGATTATTCATTTTGATTGAGTTTAGATATTTATTATAGAGAAGCACAACAATATTAAGAATATTAGTTAGAGAAAATAAGCTTAACTTCTTAAAATTCTTTTTTTTTGCAATTTATTTGTATTTCATAACCATAATTCATTTTTTTAAATAAAGTCTAATTTATGAAAAATTAGTGATTTTAAAAATCGTCTAAACTCCATTACAAAATATAATTTCCTGAAACCCCAAAAATAAACCTACTATTTGCTTAGATGTCTTCAAGATTTTAAGTTTTTAGTTTAATCATTTTATTATTATAACAATAGGCTTCACCATTTTCTGTTATTGCAATTCCGCCAAATTAAAACAGCAATGATTTTTTAAAGTATCCATCTATACCTAAACCATTTAATTATTAAATAGGAATTTAAGTATTATTTTCTATATTAAAAATCTTTCCGCCAACTTATTATTAATATATAAAATGTACTTGTAATCAAAGTCATTTTATCTTAATATGTACTGATATGTTTACAATGAGAATATATGGGTTTATTATTTTTCCAATAAAAACCTCTACCAGAATGATCAATAGCAGTAGTAGGTGTAATGCTCATATAGTTCTTAGCAGAAACAAGCAATTTTGGTTATTAATCAATTTAATAAAGATCACCATTATCTTAAAAATTAAGATAAATTTATACTTTGCAAACAAAACAAACTTTTACCATCAGAACATATCTGTGATGCATTTTATAAGACACTTATAGATTCAGATTCATTATATTAAGTAATTTGATTGTCAGAAACTACAAGTCTTTTTAAATTGCTATTTTGAATGTAATATAGTGAAACTCCTAACTTGATTGCTTAAGTAAATCTAAACCTAAGTGTTTAAATATTCTAAAGTATTCATTAATAAGTATACATCCAACTAATCGAAAATAACAGACATATTTTATATACGTTAATATTATAATTTATCAAATCAAAAAATTAAACAACTCCTTTTTTAATATTTAAAATTTCTTACTAAAATATATTTTTAGCCTGATCGGCTTTACTTCTTTGATATAACCTATTTTAGATACTTCTAATTTACAAAAGCGATCTCCACTTAATATTTTCTTATACATGATATAATTAATTTCATCACCCTCTTCAAAAACAACTAATTTTTTAATTAAACTTTTAATGCCCTTTGAGTAAGCTAGGTTTAAAATCATTTTCTTACTAAGAGATGTAAATCAATCAATCTATTAATAACAAAATCTTCTTAAATTATTCTAATTTAAAAAAAATCTTGAGTTCCTACTGATGTTTATAATTGATATTGGTATTTCTGAAACTTTTATTTTAAATATTAAATATCCCCCCCTAAAAATCTTTTAATATTATCACTCAACCTCATTTACATTTAAAACAATCAAAATTAAGATATCAAATCTGTTATCTACCTTTTTTTTGTTTGATGTTTTTTTAAAACAATAAGAATGCAACTTAATAAATAATTTTAGCCATATTTATATAAATATAGTTATAGATTATGCTTTCTGCAATTAAAAAAATATTTGTTTTAAAATAGAACAGCTAAAATCTATAAATATCTATAAATTAGAATTATTTTTGATAAAAGTTTTATTCTTTTTTAATTATCAAAGTCTATTTATTTATTTTGTTAAATAATTTTTTACATCAATATAATCATTTCATAATTTAATTCATTTTTTAGTTAAATTTAAGATTAGTTATAATGAAATTAGGTATGCTTAAATTACTCTACTAAAAGTTTTTATTTAGCAAAATTAATTTATAAAATATTAATTTTAATTTAATTTTAAATTAAATTATAAAATTATAAAATTTTCCTTATAGTTTTTAATTCCTTTAATTTCTTCCTATATTCATTAAATAATAAATTAGAATCTAAAAGAGAAGATAAAAACTAACCCACTTTTTTAATTAATATTGTTTATATTGTTAGATAAATATTATTGAGTATTTAAATATAAAAAGTATTCTATGTTTAAAGCTAATTTTAAAAAAACAAAAATTTAAACCGAAGCATAATATATTTTAATTAAAGGGATTTTACATATTTGTATATGCCTTTATTAATATATTTTTTAATAAATAAAAAGTTTAGAATAATCATTATTTATTCATTTAAAAATTTTCAATTTCATCCTACGTTAGCCATCTTTGTCTAACTCCATTCTTCCAGATTCCATATTTTTGTAGTCCATTCCCTAAATGATATATACCAATTCCTTGTTAAGAACCATCAATCCATTAACCCTCATATTTTCTACCATCAGCCCATTAAAAAACTCCTGGTCCATGCTTGAGATCATTCACATATTCCTCTCATAATTGTGACTGCTTATACCCCTTCAAATATTCTACCATCGTTCCACATCAATTTGCCATGACCATTCATTTTATTATTCTTCCAATCTCCTACATATATTCTATGATCTGGCCATTCATAAGTTCCGAATCCATCAATTTAATTATCGACAAAATTGCCTTCATATTTTGATCCATCTGCGAAATATAATACTCCTGATCCATTTTTTTTTCCATTGGCATAAGCTCCTTCATATTTAGATCCATCTGGCCAAACTTCCACACCTTAACCATGCTATTAAGCATCTAGCCACTATTAAAATTAATTACAAAATACATCTCCTTCATATCTAGCTCCATTAACATGTGTATACACTCCTTTTCCATTAGCTTTATCATTACTAAATTCTCCTTCATATATATCACCATCTGCATGAATTAATTTACCTATCCCAAAACTCTTGTCATCCTTCCATTCCCCTTCATAACAAGACCCATCTGACCAAACTACTCTTCCAATTCCATCACGCTTACCCATTAACCATTCTCCTTCATATAAAGTGTCTTTATCAATTTAAACAGCTGCAAATTTTGTACGAACATCGCAATACAATTAGGTAACCTCTCTTTTGCTCTGCTCAAGATCTATTTTAAATTTATCCCTTTCTTTTTGATGATTCGTTGTCTTTATAGAAACTATTGAATTAATAACATCACTATTTTCATCCATTTCAAAATCACTCTTATAATTTTCTTTCACTACAATTTCTCCATCTTTATTGCAACAAGTTGCTTAACAATTTCCCATAAAAATTTATTTCAAGTTTAATAATTGATTATAATTTTCATTTATAGAATCTATTTAATTTCTTGAGATATTTATATATGTTAAAAAAAACTTATATCAAAAGTATGGCTTCCAATCAATAATGAAGCATAATTACCTTATTAAAATAAGGTTAATTTTAGTCAATTTCATCTATAAATATATTTATCCATTCATGTTTTCTTTTATTTTAAATCTTGCATTTCTCATTCTCATAATATTTTATTCTTTCTGGCTTATTATCCTTCCAAATAAGAATGAAATTATACAGCCAGCAGCTTAATTAATAATACTGATGGAAAAATCTAAGTGACTTTAAAATTCTAAGTTTTTTAAGATTTTTTTATAGTAATTTAAGATAACTGGAATCTCATTCATACAATACTATTAATAATCAAATTATTATTTATCTATCAGTAGATTAAATAATAATCAATATATTTTTATAATAAAATTTTAACTTATATTTTTCATCATATTTATGCATACTTCTTAATGTTCTTCCCTTTTAATTATTTAGTTATCTTTTATTTTTAGTTCTTTATTTGAATGTTATAAAAATTTTAAATAGATACAAGACCTTGATAATCATATTACTTAAGGTTTAGCTTCAAATTTAATTTAATCCTATATCTAGATTTTTCAGCATTATAATAAAGTGATAAATGTTTTATTTACTTTATAACTTTATTAATTCAAAAATTAAGTATTAAGAAAATCTTTAATTAGGTATAAAATTCGATAGTATGAAAACTTTAATTAATCAATAAAATTACAAAAAAATTTAAATTACTATTTTATTTAATGAGAATAATCAATAAAATTGAAGTAAAATTATGTCCAAAAGTTAATTCTAAAATCAATAAAAAGATATCTATAAATTAGATTCATCTAAGCATGAGGGATATTTAAATCAACTGATAATATAAAGATAAATTCTTATCACATTAGATTTCAATCGATTTTAGAAAATCCCTATAGCATAAAGTTTATTTATTTAAAAAAAAAAAAATCTAAAATTGTTAAGTGATTTAAATAATTATTTTAGAGTTAAATTAACCTAATTTTTTTGCAATTAATCACTTTTGTAAATTCTTGATAAATTATTTATATTTTCAATATTTTCATCAGAATTAAGTTAATAAAATTGTAATTTATAGTTTTAAGGATACATATAATAATTTTATTTTCTTATATGAAAGCTTAATCAATTATAAAGTGTTCTTGAATGTTTGAAAAATATATAGAGAAATTAAATTAATGTTTGGTTAGAGAATTTGTGAGAATTTATTGTGCTACGGTTATATTATGAATTGAATTATAAAGAAATGGGGATGAGAGTGTCAAGCAATTTAAATCTGTTTCTGTTATAAAAAAGAATTTAAATTCAAAAAGAAAATTGTGTTTTTTTGAAAAGTTAAATAGTGCGAAATATTATATTCTTCAATTTTTTAATAAATAACATATGAATTGAGGCTCATAAAAATGTTAAAGATTCTGTTCTTCTCTTTTAAGTGAATTGATGAGTTTACATAATTCCCAATAATACTAAGATTGCAAAGAATAACACCATTATTCTGTAATAGTTTTTATAGTTTAACTAGTCCTCCAATGGATTATGGTAATTGAATTATTGCTATTAAGGCTAATTTCCTTGGTTCATATTTTTATAGTTAATTTATTTAATAAATAAATTATTTTTATGTTAATAAATATTTATTAATAAATATGCAAACCCCATTTAAAAAGCAACCTAAAAGTATAAAAGAGATAATAAAGGAATTAATAACTAAAGAGATGAAAAAAGAAAGCAAGAAAAAACTAAATATAGTTGTCATTCCAACTAGAATTGGATAATCATGTTGGGGGATTCGAAATTTTAGAAGAATATCTCCTTCAAATTAATAAAAATGCGATTAAGGTATGGTATTTTCTCCTATGAACTGCAATCAAATAACTCCAATAAATTAAAGTTAAATATCTCCTCTCAATAACAGAAACAAAAATACGTCAAAGTATGAAAAATTAATAAAAATAACTAATTAATAACCTACTTAAGGTATATAGAAAGTTGAGAAACATAAAACTGAGCCACGTTAAAAATCTTCCTCATTAGCTATTACTAAACCTTATCATCAAAGATTACCTTCTTTACCAAGAAGAATAAATTATTTAGCCTAAGAGTCTTAAAGTCTATAAATTAAATTAAATGACACAATCGAAGGTTATCAAGTATAATAAGATGATATGTCTTTTGAGATTGATGAATATGTTAAAATGAAATATATTAAATAGATAAAATATTAAGAAAATTGAAGAAATAGTATTTTTCTTTAATTAGAATGCTTTTAAAATTTAAAAGTGTGTTTTATTTAGCAAAATTATTTATACAAAATTATGAACAAAATTAAAAGAAAGCTTTTCTCTATGGAAGCTATCCTTGATTCCAGAACAATAAATGACTAACTTTATTTTTTAGTAAAATGGGCAGGATATCCAATTTCATAATCAACATGGGAAAAAGCAGACAAAGTACCTGCTGATTCTAATATGATTTCTGAGTATAAAATGAGTGTTTAGATGCTTGGAAAAACCTTCTATTTTGATCCATTAGATTAACCTCCTTAAATTGAAGATTTTGTAGATGTGCCACCTTAAAAAAGTGAACTCTCTACTTTTAATACAAAACTGAGCGAATTTTAACATCAAATCAATAACTTAAGAGATGATGTCAGATTTATTCTTTAATCCTAATTGAGACTCATTAAAGAACTAAAATTGTCAAAAAATGTTATTCATCACTATGATTTATAAAGATCTCCTGCCTCATAAGATAAATAATAATCAATATAATCTGATATAATGTAGTAATACTAATAAAGTGCATTGATAAATTATGATGGTTCCTTTGAATAAGGTGACAAAGTTGAAAAAATAGGAAGAGCTGTTTAAATTAAAAAAAGTAAAAATAAAATGTATTATATTTTATGGAAAAGAAGAAACAATGGTATACAATATAAAAATAATATTTAGGTTAAATTCCAAAAAATTCATGGGTAGAAAGTGAAAAAGTGATAGAAAATGATCCTGTCAAAGTTAGCCAATATTTATGGAATAAATTAACTTGAATAATAATTATATAATTAAATAGAATAATTACTCAACATTAAAAAATAAATCAATTATGCTTACTTTTTGAATTAAAATCTTTCACATTTATATCAGTAATAAAGGTTTTTTTGTTTTTAGGACTACTCATTTATTTTTTTTAGTTTTCTAAAATCTATTATTAATGTGTAATATTATCTTATTATCTTATCTATTTTAAATAATAATTTTACTATAAGGTTCAATTTATTTATCTCTTATAATGAACCCGAATTACAATGCTCTTTAATATTCATTTCTAATACATTGCATCTAATTGATAATATTAGTTTTACTTTTATCTTAGGATTTCATTTTCTTATACAAGTTAATCGAAAAGCTATTATGAATTATTTTCATAACATTTATTCTTCCATAATTCTATTTCATTTAATCTATTTTTTAACATCACTGTTAATTTTTCTATTTTATTTTATTATTCCTGACATTATTTTTATGAAATCAATAATTATTATTAAATTATTGATTAATTATTTATAACATTTTGTTCTGATGTTTAATATTATTACAATTATTCCTTGATGCTATTGTAATTTTATAATAATTATTAATATTGAATTTCGAAATTTTAAGTATTCTATAAACTTTATTCTAACAAATTTATTTTTTTTCTTTATTAAGTGATTTACTAAATTTAATGCTCTATTATATTTAATTGATCTTTATCTTATTGTTCTAATGATTGAATTTTTCGAGAATATTAATTTGTTAAAGTAGATATTTATTAAGTTTCTTAAATTTTTTATTCTAATTATGAAGATTTACTTTATAATTCGTTTATTATTAATTAATATTAATTTTGGAGTTATTATTTTTCTATCTATTCTTATTTTAATTGTTAAATTAACTATTCTTAATAGATATTAAAATCTTCTTGCATTTGGGTCATTTTTTCTTATAATAATTTATTTTCCTTTTGAAATTCTAATATTTCTTTTTTTAATGTCTCAACTTATTTATTCAAATTAATTTAGATCTTATTTAAATATTAATTTTCTTTTAAATTCTTATCATTTTCTTATTCATAAAATTAATTTTTTTCTTCTAAACTTTTAACTACTTGATTCAATGTTATCATTTACTGTTTTATTTACATTTAATCAAATTTCTACTATTTTGTTGATTAATCATCAACTAAATCTGTTGTTTAAGTTGAATTAAGCGTTTAACATTTTCTTAACTATTCTCTTAATTGGTTATTTTCTGCATTTGTCTATTCAACGAGTAAACTATATTTATTTTTCTGAGATTTCAATTGATTAATTTCATTTATTAAATTTGCATTTTCTTACTGTTTCTCTCTTAATTAACTTTAAGTTAATGAAATTTAATAAAGATGCTATGTTTCAAGTTCTTCAATTTTTAATCCATAATGCAATTCAAGTTCGCTAATTTTAGATTGGCATTCATATATTTATTTAACTTTTATTTTATTACAGATATTTAGGTTTTCAATCTCTTAAATTAATCCCGCAATTTACTTTTGTTTATGTTAATATTTCTACTTAATCAGTATTTTAAATGTTATATTCCTTGTTTTCAATACTCTAATTATTTGGAATTCTAATAGGCGAATTAGACTAATATTTAAATTAAGAATAAACTTATTTAAGAGTAGGTTCCAAATGAACAATTTCAAATTAATTGCTTTATTCTGTCCTTTAAGATCTATTATTTTAAAATAGATTATCAGGTTGCTTAAACATTATTTTAAAATTAATTCTAAAGATTATTATAAATAAGATAAAATAAAATGAGATTACCAAAAACTATTAGAAATAAGAACTAGCATATATATATATATTGATTTAAGTAATAAAGAATAGTAAATTTAATTTATTAGATAAGTTAATTGTTTTATCATCAAATATGTGATAATTTTATTTTATCTTTTTATTAGATTTAGTAATGATTTATTAAAATATTTTGAATATTTTTGAACAATATATACAAAGAATGAATAGAATTTTGTAATTAAAATTTATGAACAATTATTTTGAATGTTTGAATATATAAAAACGATATATTTAATAAATTCTTGATGAGACAATGCTTTCCATTTCTAAATAAATGCCATTACAAATATAGATGGGGTGTGCTAGGATTTTGTATATGGCTTGTATTGGGAGCATTTTATTGTTTTGATATTCCAACATCGTTGCATAACACACTGTAATCTCATTTTTCTGACATAATGTCACCTGAGGCTTTCGAACTTTATTATGGCGGACTGTATAGTTTATATTCATTTGCAAATATTTTTCTTCCATTTATAAGCGGAAGTATGATATAAATTTTATTCAGAAATTAGGGATTAAAAGGGAGATAGAATAGTGTTAATTCTTATGGTGATTTTAGTAATGATAGGCTAACTAATATTTGTTTACGGAGTTCACCTAAAAAGCTTCATGGTTATGTATTTAGGCAGAATCATATCAGGTTGGGGTATAGAATCTGTTGTTCCTACTTAAACATCCTTTATTTCTCCTTATTTTAAAGATGACTTTCTGGTATTCTTTACATAAATATATTAAAGGGTTTTGCGGTAGGATTGAATGAGTTTTTTGCAACTTTAGGTTCTATATTAACAATGTATTTATGCCCAAAGTTGGCATTAGAATATGGATTATTAATAGCAGTGTCAAGTGGAATATTCTTTAATTCTTTTAGCTTAATTTGTGGATTTATTACTGTTATATTAGATAAACATGCGGAGAAACATTTGTTGGAATAAGTAAATTATGATGAAATTAAATATTCTGTTTTAAGATCTTCAAACAATCGAAGTCAAAGATAAAGTGGACAAAAATATGATGCTGAAATATACATTATTAATAAGGATGTTTCAGAGAATATAATTGAAGTGGAATAAAATCAATAAGCAAATTAAAATGGAGAAGATGGCTAGATTGTATCTTAACCAGATGTTGTTTAAGCCATAGAAATGTTTCCAAAAATATTTTGGCTTGTTAGTTGGTGTTATGCCTTAATTTATAGTTCAGTATTAGGATTCATAAATATTTCAGTTGGGCTTTTATCTGAGAGATGGTTTGGAGTGACTGAAGAATCAGAAATTGAAGCAGGATTTGTTGTTTCAATTATGTGGTTTATAACTGGACTATTTACTCCATTATTTGGTAGCTACACAGATAAATTTGGCTAAAGATCAACTTTAGTAAAATTCACATAATATATATAGTTAATTTTGGCAACCTTATTATGTACTTTCTCTCATTTAATGATATGGTATGTTTTGCCATTTTTATCTCTTATTTTGCTTGGAACTTCTTTGGCTCTTGCATTTGCTTCAGCTTGGACTGGAATAGTTTTTCTAGTAAGACCAGATATATTAGGTAAAGCATATGCTTTGGTCATTGCTGTTTATAATTTTACATTTACACTCGTACCTCTAGCAGTTGGAGCTTTGAGAGCGTAAAAAACTATATTATTTTAGATATTATGGAACATATTTTTATTCATAAATTATGTTATCTGTTTTAGGAGTTTTGGCATTTATTTTATCAATATTTATTTATTAATTAGATAAAACTTAAGAGAATATACTTGATGGAAATGGTCAATATGCAGTTAGTGCAACCAGCTTAGAAAAAAACTGTGCAAAAGAAGATCCTCATCCAAAAGATGATTGATTGAGATTCATAATGTCTTTAATAAGAATAGTTTGTATTTTAAATAAATAACAAATGTTATAAAGTCAAAAATTTTCAGTCATATTTGTGTAAAATTCAATCTAATTTTAAACTTCTTCTAAATGCCAAGCATCTTTCTACTTGATCATATAGTCTTTAACCTCCACATTCCATGACTGCATTTATCATATCTGCTATATTTTATTTGCCATTAAGAATGGCTTTCTCTAATTATACAATTTATTGTTCTAAAGAACTGCATCTTTAATCACTAAGTTTTACAATTCTCTATTAGATGATATTAATGATTATTACTTTAGTTATTTCTAATTCTTTCTAAAAGCTCTCTAATCTGATTTAATCTTTTTTAGAATTATGTACTAAATATTTAATTTATAAATACCTAATTATTAATTTTCTTTCTAAGTAATTTATAATTCATTCGAATATTCAAATACCAATTATTGTAATTCAACTTGTGATAATTAATTAAATCTAAGGGTAAATTTTATATTACCTTTGTCTTCCTTCATTTTTTATCAAATTATCAATTTAAAGTTTAGAGTTCTTTGCTTTTTCTTATTCATTATTAACTTATTTAGTATTCTCTACATAAATACATGTATTAAACTAGAGTTTTTCCTTCTTAGTATTACTAAAATCATCTTTTTACAAGCAGATACAATATTATTAATTAATTAATTAGTTTTTCTGATATTCTATCTAATTATAAAGTTAATTCTTTTCATTTAATAATTCATTCAAAGTGATTTTATTTTAATTTAATTGTTCATTCAATCGTTATATTTCTTAAGTATATTATTTATGCTATTAATCTTTTTCATCTTTCAAAATATCATTCTCTTTAATAAGAATCTCAATTTCCTTTTTAAGTATTTCAGACTCTTTTTTTACCTATTAAAACTCTTTACTTTTTTAATCTTACACATTATTTAATTCATTAATAAATGAATTGCTAAAATTACTATTAAAACTTTGAATCTAAATTCTTTTATAATCTGATTAAAGAGCAGTATATGTTTCGGATAATAAAGTAAAAGCTGCTTCCGACTTTTTAATCTATTCTTACAACTTTTCATTTTATTATTTCATTAATTTATTCTAATTTCTTAAAATCTAATTCTGAATTTATAATGAATTATCATCTTGATCTGCATTCTCTAATTATCTGCAAGACAATAATAAAGCTTGTTCATTTTAAGTGGGTCTTGAATTTAAATTATCAAATTAATCTATTTTTTTAGGATTAGCCTTAGGTTTTGTTGATCCTCTCAATATTTCCTCTTGATTTTAAACATATTTGATCCTATTTTTGCCTGGAACTACAAACTTGTTTTCTCTTTATGCTGTAAGACAATCATAATCAGATTTTTCTTCCTTTGATTTTTATTATATTAAACTAACTTTCTAGATTCTAACAGTTTGTTATCTTTTTTAATTCATCTCAGCTTCGTTTTATTTATCTATTTCTTAATATTTTAAATGATTTTCAAAATTATTTCCTTATTCTGAATATTTTTTTAAAGTGTCTTCTCGATTGTGTATCTAATTTTCTCCCCTCTATTAAACAGGAGAATGTTGACATTCTCTTTTTTACTTAAGCCAATCATCATCTTTTTTGATTTCCTAATTAATTTTACTATATTTTCATAAGTATTTTTTTTACCATCTATTGCCACCAAGTCTTTTATTTTCAATTTAATTTAATTAGTTCCATGCCAATCCAACTTAAATATAAGCATCTTGGTCATTTCTATTATGAATTGGAATTCTATCAATAACCAAGGGTAAATTATTTTCAATGTAAAATCCCAAGTTCAGAATAGCTTCTCCATAACATACTTTACAATCTTAGACCATTATTTTTAACTATATAAGAATTACTTTATTTACATATCGATTTTGAGTATAATAAAAATCAAATTCAACAACTTCACTAATTTCTTAAACATTAGAACATTGACTCAATATTTTAGATGTCAAAATTTTAGATTCGTTAGCTATATATAAGATTAAGATTTTACCATCAATAATGATTATTTTACATTATTCTGTATATTTTTCAATAAAGAACTGCAAAGATTATACTTCGATTTCCAGATGAAGCATAAGCTGTAATAAATTATTATTATTATTTATAAAATTATTACATTAATAGCATCTGAGTAAAGAAATAGGCAATTATATTAAATTAATCATTAACTTTTATTTAGATATAAAGTTAAATCCAAATCAATCTCTCCTGTTTTTACTTAAAATATGTTTATAGTCATGGTACTATTTCCTTTTTTTAATTTAAAATTTTGTCTTGAAATGCCATTAAAATATACATTCTATAAATTTTCATATTACTTAAATTTTTAAGACTCTAAATCTCTCCTCTACATTATTTAAAATTTATTGTTTATAGCACTTGATTAAAATCAAAGATAAATCTCTAATCTTTATAATTTCTTTAATCGAATTAGATGCATAAGATAATAAATTTTTGATATAATTTATAATATAATAGGATTTTTAATTGCTTTAAAGGTTAGAATACATTTTAGAAATCCTTTTGTGATTGAATGAATCAATATCAAAACATAATCGAAAAATGTATTAATAAATTATATGAATATGTATACCAAATTCTTTAAGTTATATCCTTATTGTATAAAATATCATTTTAATTTGAAGATTTATTTATATGAAGCAAATTGATTTCAATCTTAGACTTAATTATATTTTTAATATTTTAGATAATATGTAATCAATATTAATCTTAAATAAATTATTTCTTAAATTTAGTTAACAAGGATATATTCAATCATCTAAATTTGGAAATTACAAAACACCAGGATCTTTGACAATTTAATCCAATTTTATTTTTTTGACTTCTCTGATAATAGGAGAAACATCTTTTGATTTTAAATTAATTGGATATGTTTACTTATTATAAAATTCAATTATTTCTTTTTTTTTAAGTTATTTTGATTTATTTAGATTTACTATCAAATTTGCTATTAATGAGGTTAATTTTTTAATGGAGTCTTCTCCTGTTGAATGATTAAATTATTTTTCATCGTACTTTTATGACTTCTTTAATAATTAATCTGCATATGTAGTGATTTTTTAAAGAGGTTTGATTTATCTAACCATATAAAAAACACAAATAATAGTATATACAAATGGAATAGATAAGGCTAATGGAATAAGTTTTCTATTAAAATCATCCACTTTTCTTTAATAATTTATCTCCTATCTTTGAATATCTTAATGAGACAAAAAAGTTGGTTAATAACTATTTAGTTAAAATAAAAATTTACATGCCTAAAATAAGTCCAGAATAATTAATATATGCTAGCATAAATTATTAATCTGATAGATATCCTTAATAAAAGCTTATATATGATGAAACAATTGCTGAATCTTTTAAATATGATGCAAAATTCAATTTCTTTAATTTAGAATCATCTTTGTTCATAGTTTTAATCACTTACTAAAATTCATCTATGTTTATATCATACTCCTGTTTCTCATAGTAGAGTATATCATTATAGTCTGTAAGCAAAAACATAGTATAATTATACTAATAATTAACAGCAATTGAATAAAATAGCATATATAAAGTAATTGGTTGTCTTTCTATGAAGATCAAACCAATTTATTAATTATTAATATCATTTATTGGTAATACTTCTCTTTATAATTTTAAATTCAAAACAGGATCATAAGTATGTTAAAGCGGAATATCTTTAAGATATCGTCTACTATTATACATTTCTAATCGATATTCATTAAATAATTATTTATCTGTAACATTGACTCCAGGATATTGCATCATGAAACCATCATCAAATATCCAAAAGAAGGACGATCCCATGTATTAATAATTATAATACATTATATTATTGATAGACAAATATTATCTAATTCTGCTTTCAGGTACCTATTAATTGGATAAAATTGAATATGATGCAAGAGTCAAAGTATATTAATCGATAATACCTATATCTGGAAGATACAATTTTGATGAATTTGGAATTTAATCATCTATTTTATATAGAACCCCATTATATTGTAATGTTTCCGATTGAATTAGATTTAGTGAAACATTAACTATTGATATTTCATTTTCTCTATTGCTGATCAAGAGTTAAATAAAAGCAACTGTGATTTCACAAATTTATTTTTCTAATAGCAGAGAAACATGGTTCTTACTCCATTATTAAACTGTATCAAATAATATATTTGATCCAATGAATTAAACTCCAAAAAATAAAGATAATGATGTTATTGCAATTATGATTAATACTATTACTACCTATGTTTTTAATTTCCAATTTGAAGATATTGGCAAGAAGAATATTGATCCAATCTTTTCATTTATAATTAGATCTCTATGGCCAAATCCAATATATGCTTTTATTTTTTCAAAACATGTCTCTTTTATCTAAATCAATTTTTAATTTTTACATCTTTCTTCTTCGTCTCATCTTTAATAGTTTGTTGCTCTTAATATGTAGGAGTTTAGGACTCTTTATTGTTTATTTCTTATTCCTCTTCGTCCTCAATTTAATTATTTGAATTTTCATCTTCATTCGAAAAATCACTTTGAAAGCATTCTTATTCATTTCTTTCAGACAGAATAGCTTCATCTTAAGCATTAGAAAAAAGTATATTTTACATAATTTAAAATAAAATACTAAGATTATTTTATTAAAAAAGTAAAATTGAAAAAGAAATTAATAACTGAATTTAAAATAAGTTTATATTTCTTTTTCTAATTTATATATCAGTAATTCTTATTTTATAGTTTGATAATTCAATCAAATAAGAAATAGTATAAATATTTATTATCATTTTATATCATAAAGAATAAGAACTCTTTAATATATTAATCTAAAACTAATCTATTCTTCTTTACAATAAAATAATTGGTCCCAAAGATAAAAATGAAATTTTAAGTAAAAAAAAATAAATAGTTATTTTCTTTTAATTTATACTATAAAATTACCATAATTATAATATCTATTTTCAAAACCCAATTTGCTTTTTATTCTAAAGGGAATTTTTAAGAAAATTTTCATTAAATCAGCCATTAACAAGAAAGTATAGTTTTGACTTTCTTCAGTAACATTTTAAATTCAACAACCTCTACATGATTTTATTTTAATAATTAAGTCATAAATTCAATATTACTACTCTCCTTTAGATTTTATTAACTCTTAAATCTATTAAGTATGATTATTTTGATTTGATAGATAGTTATCAAATAAAGTTTAAAATAACTTAGTGTTATCTTTTATTTTCTAAATATTAAGTTAATAATAAAAACTCCTATTAAAATAATAATTATGACTATTTAAGTTTATTTTGAAAATTCTTATTTAAGTATTTTATTTAATATATCTAATGATAAGATAGATGAATTTATTCATAAATATTATAATTAAAATAACTTAGATTGCTTAAATTTATTAATTTTTTTATTAAGTATTATTTTTTATTGATAATAAATTAATTGGAACGTAATAACTAGTCTAGATAAGATAAAATTATTATTATTTATTATAATCAATTTTTAGTAAGTATAGATCATATTATTTAATTAAAATAATTATAAATCATTAAAATTATCACAATATATTATAAAACTAAATGGTATAATAAATAACTTGTTTTTTGCTCTTAAATTAATAAGTGAAGCATAGCAATATGAAAATAAATTGAATGTTAATAATTAATTTTTTAGTTTAATATTAAATTTACTCAATTCAAAATGGGCAATGCCTGTACATGCTAATGTTAAACAAAAGCGATTGAAGAAAGTGAACTCAATACAAATTAAAAACAATAAGGGTAATTAAAATAAACAGCTAAACCTGATAATGCTTAAAATTAAGACTAAGATGTATGAAATGGAAATAATCTAATAGGGAAAAGAAAAGATTAGCAATCATTTAAAGGACGAAGATGTAGCTCAAATGGCAGGTGCTCGAAACAATTCTAATGAGGATAGTTCTTCCCCAAAACTTATGAAAAGAGAAAATGGTAAAGTTTTTAGAGTAATGTAGATGATAACAAACCTGAAGATTAATACATTGCGTAAGTTTAATCAACAAAAAATTAAACAACAAGAACTAGATTAGGAGCAATAGAAATGAAGAATGGAGGTGTTTATGAAGGAGAATGGAAAAATGCTATGAGAGATGGTTCAGGAAAATATGCATGGCCAGATAGAAGTTATTATGAAGGTGAATGGGTCGAAGATAAAGCAAATGGATTCGGAAAGTTAGGTATTTAATAGTTAATACTTATTCAGTTCATGTTGATGGTGATATTTATGAAGGATAATGGTTAGATGATATGGCAAATGGTAGAGGAGTATATATACATAGTGGTAATATTTGTTTTAAAATTCAAGGAGGCGCAAGATATGAAGGAGAATGGAAAAATGATCTACAACATGGATAAGGGGTTGAAGTTTGGCCAGACGGAGCCAAATATGAAGTAAACCTTTAATTCTCGATATATATTAGGGTAGATATGAAAATGGTAAAAAACATGGTCAAGGAACTTTAACTTTTGCTGATGGCAGTTATTATAAAGGAGATTTTGTTGAAAATGATATAACAGGATACGGAGAATATTATTGGAAAGATGGTAAATCATATAAAGGACAATGGAATAACAGTAAAATGAATGGTAAAGGTGTCACTTAATGGGCTGATGGTAAGAAATATGAAGGGGATTACAAAGATGATAAGAAACATGGATTTGGCATTTTTTAATGGGAAAATGGTAGAAAATATGAAGGATATTGGGTTAATGGAAAATAACATGGCAAAGGCATGATTACACTTCCAAATGGAGAAAAAAAAGAAGGAATCTGGGAAAATGGAAAAAGAATGAAATGGTTAAACTCTGATGAATCACCAAATGGTTGATATAAAAATTCTTATTTTAAGTAATATCTTCTTATTTTTAAATATCTTACCTATTCCTTCATCAGTCTTCATTTATTTTATTTTTAAATAATTACATCTAAATATATGAATTTTAAATTTTACATAAATAAAAGCTTAATAAACCCTGTTTGAAGAATATCAAAGAATAAATTTTATTCTTATTTATGATTATTCTCTTAAATTTAAAAAGTATGCTGAAAATTTCAAAATTTTAATCCTAATTTTTTTTTTATTATAAGTTTATTCTTCAAATTTAATAAACTTATATTATTAAAAAAACTTGTATTAACAATCCTATATAAAATAATTTGAAAAATTTATGATTCTATTATTAATGTAAAAATCAATTTATTACATTTCATTTATTAAAATACTTTAAATATAATTAAAACTTATCATATATGTCAATTGTAAGATCTTGAAAATTTTAAACTTGAAAATCTTTTTTTTATCTCTTTATGCTTTTCTTATAAATTCGTTTACATATTCAAACAACAAAAATTATTTAATTTTAAAAGTTTTCTCATCATTAAAAATTTTAACAACTTTTTTAAATTTATTATTGTTTTATCAATTGGTGTTTGCTTATTTTTAATATTTTTATTTCAATAAATCAATTAACCCAATTAATAAAGAAGTGTTTGCCTACAGAATATATAATAACTTTTTATCACATTCTATCATCAATATTTATAATCTGACATAGATATTTGTAAATCTAAACAATTTATTTAAAAAATTCTCTTGTTAAACTCTTAAATAATAAAAAAAATAATAAATAAACCTTTTTGTGGATGCCTTTAATTAAAAATACTTTAAAATTATTTATGCCTTCCAATTTTAATAAGTTCAAAAAAAAATAATTGATGCAAAAATATTATTCATTTTCTATTTTTTTATTAGCATATAATCACTTACTTTATAAGTCAAACTTTAAGATTTATTTGAATTCATAATAAATTTGACTAAATTTATAAGTAAATCAATTAAATTTGATGAAAAGGATCTATTATAGTATTAATGAATAGTAATTCAATGAAAATAGGAAAATCTTATTAAAAATTAATGGTGATTAATCAACACATTAAAAAAAATTTCATGAATTATTTAAATTAGTTTAAGGAATTGAATGGAGTAGATTATAAAAGAGTAATAAAATGATGAATTATTGTGGATATGAAAATTAAATCATTTTTTCTTATTTCCTTTTTATTCTTTTTCTTTTTCTTTCTCTTTCTCTTTTTCTTTTTCTTTTTAATTTTATTTTTATTTTTCCTTCTCTTTTGTTTCTTTTGTTTCTTTTTAATCTTTCTTTGAATTTTTATTTTTAATTTCTTAAATTCTTTATTCATCTTCATCCTCACTTTCTTCATCATCTTTCGCTGCTTTTGTGACTTTTCTTGAACCCTTTTTATTTTTTTTCTTTTCTTGTTTAATTTCCTTCAAGCAGTTTTTCACTTTTTCTTCATCTAATTTAAATTTTTTCAACCAAGCTTCATAATCTTTTTTATATTAAATTTATGCTTTCTCCTTTTCGCTTTCATATTTCTTGATTGAAATTTAATATTACCTCTCTTTTTTTTTTATCTAAATCATTCCACATTTATGAAATAACTTAAGTTAATTCAGTCATGCTTTTATCTTAATTTTTCTTTTTTACTTCATCATAGACCTCTCCTCTGTATAACATGTATGCATTTTATGGCTTTTTGGGCATATGTTACATAGCATCGTCAGATATATAATCCATGAATTTTAAATTTAAATTTATATAATAAAAAAGCGCTCATTCTAAGATTTATTGCTTAATTATTAGGAAGTTTGTAATTCTTTGAATTTTTAATATACATTTAATATATTTTAATAAAAGAAAAGAATTCAAAAAGGAATAAATGAAAATAAATACCAGTTTATTATATTATTTAAATAGAAATGTATCTTATCTATTAAAATTAATAATTTCTATCTGATATTATATTAAATTGTAATAACACAATAAAAATAATCAAACTATTGATAGGAAACGGTTTTCTATCTTTTAAATCCATTTCTATTATCCTAAATATAGATATGTTTATTAATTTATATCTCTTATCTTAATCTGATTAAAAGTAGCTATTAATATATATGAAAGATTACTGGTTCCATCACAAAATGACCATCCCCATGATCTGGCTAAAGTAAATGCACATATTATTGCCTCAAAAATGGAAACCTCCTTATACATAGCTAAACCCCCTAAACGAACTACTCGATGAAGAGTAGTAAATATGCTATCTGTATATCTAGAATTTTTAGTTGGAAGATTTGAAATAATATTGTTTTGTAAATAGTCATCTTTGATGTCAGTCGAATAAAAAGTTTCTTTTTTTGGAATTTATAATCTAGATGTAATATTAAATTTATTTTACTCTTATTACTACAACTTAAATTCATTATTATGAAGTGTAAACATACTTAAATTATATCCAGTACCAAATACTAATTATGTAGTTTAACCATATACACAATAACCCATTGCTGTAATTTATTCAGCTTGTTATTTAAAATCATTTAAAGTTACTTATTTAAAAATTGTAGTTTATTTTTTAAATATAATGAATGCTGATGCTCTACATGAATCTGTACCATCAACTGCTCTAAAAGCTACAATATATTTTGAATACCAACCACCTGCTTACAAAGTTTATTAATTGTCTAAAATATATAGAATTTAACAATATTATGATTTTTAGAATGATTCATTTAGCTATTAAATTGCTTTTCTGAGACCGGTTAAAGAATATACGAATTTAGAAATAATTCTTATTTATTCTACAAGATATTTAACTAATTAAGTGAAATCTCCAGATGCTTCATTATGTTTTAATTGTTCTGCTTCTATAAATTTATTAAACGATTGTGTATTTTCTGGTAAATTCGAATAAAAATCATCTGTAAATTTTTCTAATTTTAATTTAATTTAAGCTTAATGATCGTAACGACCACAATCATAGATCACAATGTCAGAATGTTGTTCTTATTTCAAAACTTTCAAAATTTATTTCATTCCTCTTATTATTTTTCCGAATGCCACTCTTTTATAATCAAAGAAAGGCATAGATGCTAAAGTAATATAAAATTAAGAATGATTTGTATGTTAAAATCCATCATTAGCAAATCCAATTATACCTTCGCTATCATGTTTCAATGCATAAGATTCATCTTCGAAATATCCTCCATATATGGATATCTTCTTATCGAATTAACCTCCTTAAATAAACCCTAAATTATATATAGATCTTTGATTAATACCATTAGGTTTGTATTTTGTGAATTTACTTTTTTTATACGAATAAAATTTCCCCTCAATATTGACACCTTCACAAAATTTAGTAAAATTTTCACAAGCTTTTGGAGCAAACTCATTAAACAATTCTATTATAACAGGATAGAGTTAATCGTCAATTGATAACATCATTTATACATAAGCTAAAATTGATATCATATAATTACTATTCTTTCTCTAATTAAAGAATCTTAATTAGGATTCATAAGCTTAACTAATCATAGTTTAAGTAAATCTAATTTTACGAGTTGCATGCACTGTAGGTGTTCCATTCTAAATTAATAACAATGGTCTAATTTAGATCATTTTATAAACCTTTTCACTGTTTTAGACATAAATGAATCATCCATAGTAAATGGTTCCTAATTACAAAGTGGCTATAATTTCTTTATTTATATTCTCAAAGAAGCATCCCTCTTCAACAGTTTCACGTGATGATCATATTCAGACTGAATTTATTATATATGTTCTACTTCGTGCATTTCTTGAATCTCATAAGTCTTTCTTCGTTCAGTCAATTGTAAATTTTTGAAGTGCAACAAATCTGGATTACCTGTTACGCTCATCACTTTAATTTTACTCATTTTTAATTTTATGTAATAAAATGAGATAATTTCACTACTAAAGAAAACTCTTGATAATTTAAAATCTAAAATTAGATTATATGATACATTTAAATCTTTCAAATACATAATTCACTAAATAATTTATAATAATAACTTTAAAAAACAAAACTTAGCAATAATCAACCTATTTTTTTTTTATTAAATAAAAACGAATTTAAATTACCAATAGATAGTTCCAAGAAAATGCTTTTCAAAAAATTGATAAATTTAACGCTATTGAATAAAAAATCATAACTAATAAAATTAAAATGTAGAGTAACCATAAGTTTGGAATTTTAAATTTTGACATACCTTTTTATACTTCTAAAATAAATATTCTCATCAAGATTAAATTACTATCAAATATATCTATTCCTATTTTTCACATTATCTACAATTATTTACAATTATTTAAGCAAAAAAATTAGAAATCTTTTGAATTGATTGATCCTTTAAACTTATTTTTAATGAACAACCTTCATTATTTTAAAATTATGAAATTTCTATTCCAATAAATGAGCTTATTAATAGAAAATCCTTAATTGAGTAGAAAAAAAATGGTTAGATTAATTATTGATAAAATAAAATAAGCTTAAGATACTATTTATAAGCAAAAACTTCAAATTTATCTTTTTAGATTAGAAGGAATTCTAAAATATATAAAAAATTATATATTTTTATAATATGATAGTAAATTTGATTAAATTTTCCAAATTCTAATATTGAAATGAAAAAAAAATATAATTGAGGATTAAAGTAAAATTTAGAAAAGTATTAAAGGAAGTTGAAAAAAATTCTTGATCTTTATTATATTGTATTATTTTATAAAAAGAATTAAAAAAGTGTAATAACATTGATTTTAATGAGTTCATAAAATCGAACAGTTAAATAGATTGGCCAATATTAATACAATGAAAGACATTGCTTGGGAGAAGGAGCTTATGGTAAGGTTTATTAAGGAATGGATATAAAAACAAACGAAATAGTTGGAATAAAGAAAATGGATTTAGTATTGTTTGAGAGGGACACCTATCTAAGAAATTAGATTGTTAGTGAAATAGAAATTTTAAAAAAGTTTAATCATCCTAACATAGTCAGATTTATTGATCTTATAACAACATAAAGATCTCTTTATATAATTACAGAATTTTGCAAAGATGGGGATTTGAAGGAATTTCTTCAGAGAAGAAAATTAAATGAAAAAGAAGTAAAATAAACTCATCTATTTTTGATAGGCTCAAGGTATCATGTTGTAAATAATAAATGGATTTAAAGAATTAGTCAAATAAGGAGTAATTCATAGAGATCTTAAACCAGCAAATATATTAAATCATGAAGGTATTGTAAAAATAGCAGGTATTTAAATAAATTATTGTTTAGATTTTGGATTTGCTAAGTATGTAGATAACTATACATCTTAATTGTTAAGATCATGTGTTGGTTCGCCGTTATACATGGCACCATAAATATTATAAAGAAAAACCTATTCAACAAAATGTGATATTTGGTCTATAGGTGTAATATTTTACGAAATGGTTTTTCATGATGTTCCTTGGAAGGGAAGAGATGAACAAGATTTATTGAAAAATATTTTAATAAAACCATTAGTTTTTAAAGGGAATTAAGCTATCACTGATTTTACGAGGGAATTTTTAACAAAAGCTTTAGTTGTAGAAGAAACTGACAGAATTTCTTGGGATTAAGTTTTTCAAATGTTTGAAAGTATGGAAAAAGGATTAGTTTCAAATAATCCAACTTTACAAAAACTTTATAATGAATAAAATTTAAGTTGGATGCAAAAGCAATAATAGAAAATGTCAGGAGATCAATTAGTTAAATAACTATTGTTTTTATAACAAATGAAACAAAATATAGCATTTAGACATTTTGTTAATTTAGAGTTTTATTAAAAGTTAGATTAAATGAAATTAATGTTTAGAAGAGATTAATCATTGGAAGAATGCATTGTTATCTTATCAAGATTAGTGTTAGCATATAGCAATCTATTAGTATAATTAGTAGAAGAAACTTGTGATTCAGGTGAAGACATTCTCATGAAGGGAACAAAGTGGAACATTTTAAATTTCATTAAAAATGAATAAGAATATTATAAAATATTCTTCTCCAACTGTAAAGATTAGTTCTTTAAAGAAACTTAATTTGAAGTAGAATTATCAGATTCTGATAGAAATAAATTAGAAGATAGCTTCACAACTAAGATTATTAAATTAATCGGTGAAGTTTTAGATGATCTTAAGAAGAAGCCATATGAAGGAATATTGTATTTAAATTGTTTGATAATTTAGTTAGGAAAGTTTGATTGCTATAGAATTATTGGTGGATTAATAAATAACCCACAAAAATATTGCTAAAATTACTGATCTTGATATATAAATGCTTTTGGCAGAAAAGCAATAAAGAGAAGATTATAGAAAAATAATAGATCGAATAACAAATAAATGGAAATAACTTTAGAAATTATGATAATCCAATTCATAATATAATTTTTACATGTTTAAATTTCAGTCATTAAGATATTTATTGCAAACAGTTATCTTCATTATTAATTTTGTTTTAATTCTGGATAAAATGATATTATTGGATCGACAATATCAGTTTTAATAATAAATGAAACGTGAGTCATTTCGTCTTAAATTTACAAAAAAGATCGTTCTTTTATATGAGCAGGTAAGCTAAAAGGTAACCAAAATATTTACTTCTCGTATAATTTTTCAATATGTTATAACTTAGTCAGTTTATCAAGCTTTCCTTGAATTAGCAATAATTTGCATCTAATTTTATTAATTATTTAAATTGGTTTCATTCACAAAGAAATTTGCTTTTTAGGGTGCTACATCACTTACCAGCTAATGTAAGGTTGAATATGCACAAAACATAATTAATCCAGCGCTATCTGTATTAGCTCCAATATGAAAAGCAGGCCCAGTTCCAATAGACCTGATAGAATAATAATTATATTACCTTCCGAAAACATAATTTAATTATCATTAATTTCAAAATTGGTTTTTATGTAGTCATAAACTATTAAGGCATCCTTCTCAATTTATTCAGTGGTAGTAATTGTATTATAAAATTTTAAAGATAAATTATATCTTCATAAACACCAAAACCAGGATACTCAACTAAAATAAATGAGCTTTTAAATCAGATGCACATGCTTTTGTAATAAAATATGAACCTTAACTAAAAATATTTATATTAATACAGGTCTTCACCATTTCCGCGAAAATAAATAATATATTTATCAGCTTGCTCGTTTCTTAAAAAATAGAATGGAACTTTATTAGATTAATCTAATTATGCATATTAAACTCCATCAAAAACTTCAGGTCCATATTAAGGCAAAGGAGTTGGAAATATAATTTATGCTATTTTTTTCACATTCTTTTAATTTCCCTCAATTAAACTATTTTACTGCATTATTTTAATTATTTTATTGCCAAGTAAATTTAGAAACTCTTAAATAATAAAAAAATCTTATTTTATATTAATTATTAAATAATCATTGTTTCATTTTCTCGGTCGTGATAGATTGAATCTTATTTGTAAAAATTAATTGACCTCTTTATTTTTTTAATTAAATATATATTCTTTTTCTGATACTTTTATATCTTTTATTTAATTTATAACTATATAATTAAGGTTTAAACATATTTTCTTTATTGTGAATTCAAAGCAACTGATAAAACACTCTATTGAAAATTAATAAAATAATTACTCCTTATATAATACATCATTCTAAACACATTCATTTAACTTGAAAATAATAAGTATTACCCATTCAATAGAAAGTTTAGTTTCAGAGTGTGATAATGAATTGAATTTTTAGTTTATTCTATCATAGTAAATTAGTCAACATTTATAACAATTTTTAATAGCCAATTAATATTTAAAAAGAATTGATGAAAATTAACTCATTAATATGAAATCCCTTGAAAACATATTATGCAACAAACCTTCAATATAATTTAAGCAAAATATTTGGTTAGGTTGAATTACAAAGAGGAATTTAAGACAATATTTAAAATATAGTATTATATTTGGAGTTAGAATTATGAATTTAAGTTTTAAACCTTGTAAATAAGGAAATATTTAAAGAAAATTAGAAATATAACAATATAAATTTATTTTTAAAGTAAATAATTAGCAACATTAAGGTCACTATATCAATCTATAATTAGATAAAAAATTCAATTGTATTTTTTATGTTTAGTCTGTTTCTTTATTTATTCTTAATCATTTTGAAGATCTTGTTTTATGTAGCGCAATCTTTTATAGTATCTATTTTTTATCATATTCATTGTTTTTCCAGGAAATGACTTTACTATCTTATTAAAGTTTGGTCCCACTTATTATACTAACTCTAAGATTCGTTTATCTTCTTGAAAAGTGAATCTAAAATTCAATAGTTTAAACAGTTCATCAAATACCTTTAATCATTAATCTTCTTTTTGACGATTTATTATTAAAATTAATCATCTTCATAAGGTTATTAATTTTAGATCAAGGAGTTGACCAAATGTTCTAAGGATTCATCATTTTATACAAATTAGGATTAACTTATAAATAAAAAATATATTCTTTTACTTTTCTGATTAATCGTTATACTCATCCTTTATTGGCTGTTTAATGAATATTTTATCATCCATTATATTTAATATTTTATTTTATAAGATTCTTCAATAATTGATCATTTATATAATTCAAATAATTTCTGATTATATTTGTAGTGTGAATTTGAGAAGAATTCATAATCAATATTATTAAAATTTTTATTGGTATAAAATTTAGATATTAATATTAATTAATAAATAGCAAAAATTAGATGTCGATTCAAATAATTAATCTACGTTTAATTCAATTCCAAATTTATAATTTTTGAAGCTAAAACCTTTAAACATATTTAGTAAACATTCCAATTTCTTGATTTTTTACTTCTTCGACCCTTTATCTCGAAGCTAAATTGACTTTATTATTATTCTTATAAAAAGAATTTCGAAATCCAATATGCCTCTCAAATTAACTCATATTAACAGGTGATTTGTGAACAGTCTATTATCGCTTTCTTGTTTTTATCAAAGGTTTTAATTAAACTTTTTAACAAGTTGGAGAAATTTCCTTCTGTTAATCAGCTTATTTATCAGAATCTAAATCTTCATCAGCTTCATTAATTTGAAACGGATTAGTTCCTTCCATTTCTCCATAAAGTAATGGTACTCTTTTGAAATTACATCCATAAATTTAATCAAGAGTTATTGTGTCTGAATCTATCATCAAGAAATTTCCAATAAATTCAATATTAAATATATAAAATTACAACATTTAAAAGTAAACGAAGTGAAACTTATAAATTGACAACAAATAATCTATATATCAATTACGTCTAGTGCAACCTAAATTTTTTAATAAAGTTTCAAAGAAACCTCCTTCCTTTTTCCCAGATTACTCTGTTCTTCTAGTAATTCTGTTTTGAATTGGATGTTACATATCATCAGAATACATAGAGAAAGCTATAGAGATGCATTCCTTCTTAATATTTGATCCTGACAATCTTGTAATGGTTGTATTAGTATTAGAAAATTTTGTATCCAATTTCAAACTACTACTTAATTAATCTAAATTCTTTTTCTCTTCAAAAATATATTCTTTAATTTAGACATTATATTCTTTAGCCATTTTCAACATCCAAGGATGCGAAAAGACTAAACTCATAGCAAGTCTTTATTTTGAATCTCTTTTCATCAAACCTAAAATGAGATCTTTAGCCTAACAGTAAAAGAATATAAATTTACTTGATCACTAGCATTTATTTCAAAATGTTCTTATTTTAAAATATTTTAACACTTCTCAAAATCATTACGACCTTTAAAAGGAGCTGTTCCGTGTATTAATTCATATAATAATACACCTAGACACCACATATCAAGTGTCTAATCATGAGGTTTGTCTTCCAACATCTCAGGAGTCATGTAATCAATCGTACCACAAAACGTCTTTCTAGTTTGCGTAAGCATCATCTCAGCTGACCAACCAAAATCACAAATTTTTATATTTCCATCTTTATCAAGCAATAGATTTTCAGGTTTCAAATCTCGATGGATTATTTATTTCTTATGTAAATAATCTATTCCTAAACAAGTTTAAAAAAAATAAACAAAAGCTTCATTTTCACTTAAAACCTTCCTCTTTCTTAAATAACCAAACAATGACCCATTTTCTAAATAAATAAGTATAGTATTACCTGCATATTCTAAAATCAAATAAACATTTTGATCATCCTCAAAAAATTCGAATAATTAAATAACATGAGGATGTTAAAGCTTTTTCTATATTCTTATTTCTCTCATCAAATTTTCAATTGAAACACCTTGTTTTTCAATCTACTTTAAAATAAATATTACAATCTTCATTGCATATAACAAACCAGTTTATCTATCACGAGCTAATTTTACACATCCAAAACTTCCTTTCCCTAAAGATCCTTAATTTACAATTTCAAAATCAGATACATTTCTTTTAGGAAATGATGACTTACAATCAAATTTATGAGAAACAGCCCTCTTAATTAGGATTTATTATATTACCAATCATAATCTCGACATTTTTTAGAACAATAAGCTAGTTTTTAACATAGAGGGCAAGTTAAAAATCCTTCATCCTAGCAGGACTTACATTTAGACATCATTTTAAATAATTTTATAATATAATCAATTTTCTTCAAAATAATATTTTTGATTATTTTGAGAATTTCTTTTGGAAATATCTCTACAATTCACATGAATTTATTTCGAATTTATTCAATTTATTCTTAAAATACACTCCTAAAATCTTTTGAATTATTAAATAATATTAATGAGGTTTTTTACATTTAATGAATGAATCTACTTTCGAGACAGTGTCTAATGTAAATAAAAGTTCTAAACTTTGCCATTGGAAATTATGAAAATGATATCTAATAATTTAAATTTAGTTCAACATAATTATTGAGAAAAGATTACAAAACAAAGTTTCATCATAATTTATTTATATATTTTATAAGTAAAAGTTTTGATTTCCTAAATATAATATCGAAATAATATAAGAACATATTATATTGATGCATATATATCCTATATTATCATTCCACCTAAGAATTCCAATTTTCTTTACCATAATTTTCTAAAGATTTAGACCAAAACCCTCCAGTTACCCCTTAAGGTAATTCTTCATAATACTTCTCCTTAAATTATTAATTTATGCCTTTATCTAATACAGAAAATATTTGTGTAAAATTAGTGTTAATTACTGCGCTCTTAAAGATAATTTCGTTATTTTAACTTTAATTTTAAACGTATGTTTCAAATTTAAATTTATCTATTACTGCATTCTTATTCATAGAGAAATAGAAATAGAAACAAAATGAATTTATGTATTGATCAAATGGATTTTAAGCTTGAGGATATTTATATGATTGAGGGATTGTATTCTCAAAATATTGTTAAAAGACTGAAAAGGAATCTTCAGAATCTCTAACTAATAATAGTTTTGGAACTATTATTTGGAGCGATTATTAACGGTTATTATTATTTGTATCTTTAAGAAGATCTTAAGCAAATAATTTCATATATTCATATGCTATCAAATAATTAAAAATGATATCTTAAGCTTCTTATTCTGAAAGGTTAAATTTATAACTTTTCCTACAAAACCATACAGACTCTCCATTTATCATTACTTTTATAAGAAATTATTATTAAATCATTTTATCCTCATTGATATTTTCTATTCTTTTTTTTTCCAAAAGAATTCTCCTAAAATGATTCAATGAAGGCACTTTATTTTAAGGATTATTGTATTCTTTGAAAAATATATAAAAAATATCTAACGGTTTTATACTAGTTGTTACTTGATCGCATAAAGTTAATTTTCTTTCTTTTCTCAGCTATTAAATTAAATCTGAGCACATATTTAGAAGATGTTCTAAAAATTTTTCTTAATTATTTTTGTTGTCATCCTTTAAAAATTAATTCAAATGATAGTTGACATTCAGTTTCTCTTGTTCTGGCTCATAAAATGATGTTTCCATCAATTTATTAATTTCGCTTAATTGTTATTAATTTTTTTCATTCTATTTCATTTTTTCCAATAATTCTTTATTATTCAATTATTCTTTGTTCATATATACTTAACAGTTCTATAATTCTTGACTATCAAGTTATTCTTTATTTTAGAATTATTTCATTTTTTCCAATAATTCTTTATTATTCAATTATTCTTTTCTCAAATATTCCTAACAATTCTATAATTCTTGAATATAAAGTTATTCTTTATTTTATAATTATTTCATTTTTTCCAATAATTCTTTATTATTCAATTATTCTTTTCTCAATTATTCCTAACAATTCTATAATTCTTGACTATCAAGTTATTCTTTATTTTATAGTTATTTTATTTTTTCCAATAATTCTTTATTATTCAATTATTCGTTTTTCAATTATTCGTTTTTCAATTATTCCTAACAATTCTATAATTCTTGACTATCAAGTTATTCTTTATTTTGTAGTTATTTTATTTTTTCCAATAATTCTTTATTATTCAATTATTCGTTTTTCAATAATTCTTAACATTTCTATAATTCTTAAGATTAATTTTAGAATTAATACAAAAACTGTTAAATTTATTCATAGTTTTCTTGATTATTATTTTCTATTGTATTAATACTTTCTTATTAACTTAATTGCTAGAAATGTTAGTTTTGATTCATTAAGTTCTAATTGCTTCTCGAAAATTCTACGATTTATTCTTTAAAGGTTATTAATTCATTAATTTTAGAAGTTTTGCAATTAATTTCAGAAGATAAAAATTCAACTTAAGAAGTTAACTCATTAACTCTGTCCGAATCGAAATCACCTTATTCTTTTGTATCTGAAAGTATTAGTTGTTGTTTGTTAAATTTATCTTCTATTTATTTTTCACTTTCTTTAAGCTTCTTTATTTCTTCTTTCAATTTTCCGATCTCCTCTAAATATTGATTTTTATTAATCGTTTCTTATACAAGTGAAAATTAAAAGGTTTTCTCATCGTATTTCTAATATGGTTTCTTTTTCTATTCTTCTTTCATTTCAATATTCTCTTATTTTAATAAATCATACTCTTTAGACTTTTCGACCATTTCTTGAAGTTGTTTAATAGAAATTGCTCTTAATTACCTAATATTTTCTAATCTTGATTTTTCATTGACTAGCACCCATTTTCCATAATCAAATAACAACCAAGTATCCTCTTTAGGAATCTATAATTTTAGACTTTCTAATATAGCCTTATAATCACGATTGACACTAAATTCTTAATTACCAAATGGAAATACCTAAAAATTACTTTACATAAATTAATATTTATTTATAAACTCAACATTCTAAGTTATTAATCGCTTAATTCACTCTTAAGATATATTTAATCCAAATAGTATTCTTTCTTTTGAATGTATTATTATAGTATGGGAATTCTATCACTTTATTTTTCATAGGAATGAGACTTATATAAAATACAATAATATTCTTTTGAATTAATGTTAATTTTAAAATCATATGTACCCTAACAAGTTTTTAAATTCAAATAAATTTTAAATATAAATGAAATTTTTACAATCTTTACACTAAATTTATCATATTGAAGCTTCAGGAGAGTTAAGTAACATAAAATCCTGCAGATAATTTAATCACAATATTAAAAATAAAATCTTAAGGGGATTTGTTGTTAGTTGTTTAAAACTTAAGTTTCATATCCTCAAAGGTTTTCCAACATTGATGATTGCTCTCAATAAGCCTAAACTTAAAATTAACTCAATTAAACTACTTGTTTTATCTGAATTCCAAAATTTAATTTTTTTATCTTATAAGATGATTTCCATAAGACTGATATATGAAAATTCTTTTGAAATATAAGCAAATATCATTTAAGTGCAATCTTTAAATTAATAAAAAAGATTATAAACTAAGAATCCTAAAATTGGATTTGATATCTTAATTAAATTAAACTGTGTGGGGATTAAAAGATTTTAAGTCAGTATCTAAAAATAAATTTTAAACTTTAGATTTCTCTATGATCCTTGATTCTTCGCTTTTTTTTTAGATTTTTATTATTATTCATTTAATTAAATAAATTTACACAATGGATGTTCTTTTTCCTTTATTAAACAATAAAAAAATAATGATTTACAAGAAACATAGAAACAGTAATTTATTATAGTCATCTTCTACTGTAAATTTTGATTTCCAAATGATGTATTGATTTCTATAAAGAGTATATATTTACATGGTATAGATGTTTCTATTTGAAAGAAAAATAATAAAAAATATATTTTTAATTTCACATATGATTTACATTTACACATTCTCCTCCAATTTTACTAATAATACGATGAACAGTTGTTTAATTAATTCTGGGCTACAATCTGCAATTTTTGGTAGTCGACACTAATCTTTGACTTAAATGTAAATACAACTACTATTGTTTTGGCTACTGCAAATTTTACATCTAGATCTTAAGTTGCCTTATGATTTAAAATTATATTACCTCCTTTATTTTTAAGCCTTATTTAAAAACTAAGAATATCAGAGCTTCTCTTTTGCTCTCCTCAAACTTCTTATAGTCTCTTTTTTAATTTTGCATAATTTTATAAATGAAAAATAATATTTTACATTTATAAATGTTCAATTTTTTCCCAAGTTGAAAAGATTGAAGAAAAGCTCTTATTACGTCATGAGATTAAATGTTTAATTGATCAAGTTTGAATTTTTGAATTATATATTTAGAAATAAACTTTCCATTGCTATAATAGTTAAATTTAAGTTAATGACTTATTAAAATTTACAAAAAAAATGTAAAAACAATGGTAATTACAGAATTCAATACTTAAATCTATTTCTTTAATAATTATAGTCGAAAGACTTCTAAAATTTTTATCCGGAATATTATGATATAATTATAAACAATTAAGCACATTCCTAAATATTTATTTTAGTTTCTTATAATTTTGTATATATATATTTATATTTTGAATTCTTAATTTAATAATTTAGTGTTTTTTTCACTTCAGATATATCCCAAAATAATATTGTTTCAGTATAAAGGTTTATGTTATACAAAAATTAAGAATTTCAAAAAGCAACTACATCAACAATTTAAACTGTGTTTGAATTGGATTCAATTACTTTAACAACTGATTCTACAGGCTAAAAAAGTTTTAAATATCATTACTTTTCGACATATTAAACATTCTTGTTTTTCTGTAAACCATTCAGTGGCGCATTTAATGCATAGACCACCATGACCACATGGCATATAAACAGCACAACTTTAATTTTCACAGCAATTAAAGCAATTTAAATCTTTTTCAGCCTTAAATTCAGTCAAAGAATTTTGATTATTTAATTTAGGTTATTCTACATCTGTCTTATTTCTCTTTAATTACTGTTATTAGTTTATTTTTTATATTTATTTTTGTGATTATTAATTTTCTCCAAATTCATATGGTTAAAAATATGTTTATGATAATTTTATCTTGATTTAATAAATATTATACTAAGAATTATGGTAGTTTTACGATAATTTCATTTTTATTTTTGATTAATCGACTTCTTCTTCTAGAGGTTGGAGAACTAAATTAAAATCTTTATTCATCTATTATATTTTCATTTTAATTCTCTTCTTCTATTTTAGTTGAAAATGACATAAAAAATAAACTTTTATAACATAAACCATACTTTAAAGTTTTTCTAAAATAAAAAGTATATACAGTGAACATTAAGCTAAAAAAAGTGCATGTTATTATAGGTAGTGATTTAAAGGGATTTCTTCCAGTGTTTAGAAATATTGAATAACTGACCAATGTAAATGTTAATAAACCAGAAATAGAAAGAATAAAAAGATTTATCCAAACTGAACCTATAACTATGTTAAAATATTGAAGTAATTTACTTTATTAATTTAATGCTTATTTGTTTAATAATTCATTTTCTTATAAAAGGGATATTAATCTCACAATAAAATCAAATATAAAGATTAATTAGAGTATTATTGCAAAAGTTAGGAATGCCCAAAATATTATAAATATATATATCCACTCCCATATGAGCCAATTAATTTATTTAAAATTTATAAGCATTAATTGACTAATAAAAAGTAATTTAAAAAAAACTGTAAACTATAATACAACTCTATTTTTACTAGTTAAATGATATTATTTTCATTTTTATTTTAACGATATACGTGCACCATAAATATAAACCAGGATAACGTATATACAAAATACATCATTACAGGATATTGTATAGGAAAATCTTGGTTATTTAAGAAGAATATAAAACAGCACTAAGGAAATATGACTATCCAATTACATAATAGGATATTGAAAAGATTCCCCAAAATATTTCAAGACAACAATTGTAATCATTCAAGATATTACTTTTATATTTAAACTAATGATACTTGTGATTATGAATAGCTAGACGCACTACTTAAAGAAAATGTAAAATTGTAATATACATTAGCGAAATCTTTGAACTTAAATCAAACACTTCATAAGAATTAATTAGTATCAACAATATTTAAAAAATTGCTGCAAAAATTTTCATCTATAATCTTAATAAATGAAATTACATTGGTAAACATTGATGTAGTCAATTTCTTCTCTTTAATTCGTTATTCTTATACTTAAGGCTACTCTTCAAAATCGAAATTACTCTCTCTTGGAGATTGTGCTTATGATAATTATAATTAATTCATTAATTCTAAAAAAAATATAGAGTTGAAATGCATCTTAATTTAATAAAGTAAAAATATAAGATAATAAAAGTTTTTTTTTTCGTTTAATCAAATAGAAACTAATCAAAATATAAGAATAAGGTATATACATAAATATATTATTTTACAAATTTTGGAAATAAAGTTTAAGAACTAATTAAATAATTAAAGAAAAAAGATTTAGACATGTAAAGATAGCTTACTTATTTGTAAAATTACCAAAAAATCTTTGTATGTTATTATTGGATAAACATAAGATCAAGTAAGGTAATTATTTGATTTAGAAATAAAATTTATATAACTCTATAAATTAACTAAATCATGGCAGAACCAAGACCTTATTTTATTCCTTCTTGTATTTCATAATAATTATATAGCGGCATCATCCAAATCAAATACCAAACGATAGAACACCAATTCTTAGTTATCCAATTATGAAGCATTGCTTTCTCATTTTAGCTAAAGCAAAAGTAGTTCCAATAAAACAACGAAAACTTCAACATCAATCATTTAGTATGACAAATTTTATGTGCAACAATTACAATAATAAATAACAGACTTAAAAGAGTAGGTTAACTTTTTAGTCTTAGAAAATTAGAGATTATAGTAACGATAAGACAAGTCATTAAAAGTAATACATTTTATCTAGTTTTAGAGAATAAAAGAATAATATCAATAATTAACTAAATTTAGTAATGTTATATAACAAGTTCAACAATTAAAAATAGAAAATCTAGCTTTAAGATAAAATGTACAATCTTTGAAGTTAGATTTTAATATTCAACTGCATCCTTTAAAATAATTATATCATCATATTATTTAAATACCAAAGCAATAAATCTTTGAAATTATGTAATTGAGATTACAATAGCAAGAATGTATGAAATAATTATTGAAATATAGCTTAATTATCTCAATAAAAAAGTAAAGTTGAGATTTTAAATTTAGAAAGAACATAACTGCTGGAATTATGTTCAAAACAAGAAGAATAATTAATATCATAATTGTAAAACAAAGTTTCCAGCTGAGATGATACCTTTTATAATGAAAATTATTTATATCTTTTTCATTTTATCTTGTATTATTTTATAAATTAAAGAAATGAGCACAGGAGGAATTATAGCAGGAACAATTTTAGTTGCTTTAGTACTTTTACTTTATATATCTATTTTAATTTTTCTTCATTGCTTTGGAAAAATTTACAGATTCACTTTTCCAAGACCACCTCCAATGTATACGGAAAAATTTTTTGGTGATAAACTTAAATATGCTAATGTATATAATAATGATGGTACAATTAAAAATAATTGTAATATTAGTTAAGTTGAAAAGTGATTAACTATTAAACTCATAGGATTTGTAAAGAGTTCGCTAAATACCATATGTCTACTTAAAAAACAAATATTCAGAAACAAGTAATTACTTAATTTATTTTCATGGAAATGCAGAAGACATGTAAATAATAATTTTTTGTATGAAAAGGCAGGCTGCGGCTCAATTTATGGAGCAATTAATGAAGACAATCAATACAAATATTTTTGTTATAGAATATCCAGGATATGGAATTTATTAAATGTAAAAGAACATGAATAGTAATATGATCGAAGAAGATGCTATAACATTATATGACCACATAAAAAAATCTTAAAAGTTATAAGATAACTAAATATTTGTTTTCGGAAGGTAATAATTATTAAAATTTGTAGATCAATAGGAACTGGTCCTGCATTTTATGTAGCCAGTCTCAGAAATATTAAAGGTTTAATTGTTATGTCTAGTTATAAATCATTCAAATCTATAATAAAAGATTTTTGCTGCGGATTTGGAAATGTGCTTTGTTTTATCTTCTGTATACCAGATTTTTTTCAAAATATTGAAAGATCATAGCATGTAAAATGTCCAATAGTTTTAATTCATGGATAACAAGATTAATTAATTAAATCACATCATTCAACTGAATTATATCTAAAGTAAAATTTTTATTAATTTTAGTATAGTTTACCAATAAATATATATAATAAATCTCATGTATTTATTAGAGATAGAATGACCCATAACGATTTTGATATCGAAAATGATATAGCTAGTTCTATTCTAGAAACATTTTCAGAGTTTAGATATTTAAAAATGTGATTTCCATTTTAGTATCACATAATTCAAATAATTTTAATCTAAATTCTTATCCCATGTTATTTTTTTATTTCAAAATGACATATGTAGCTATTAATTTGCTTCTAAATCATTTAAATTCTTAATTCATACTTAAATACAAAATGAATCCAAAAATATAAAATTATAATTCCTACTATCTATTTTACCTCAATATGTATTAATACAATTGGATTGCCTTTCATTTCTTACATTTAATTGTGCAATCAAATAAAATTTATCATAATTTATTTCATTTCTAAAAATTGTCTCAAATTTTAAAATCTAAGATTTCCTTATCTTTTTTTTTATTTAAACCTATTAACATTATTTTAATTGTTAGATGAAACCATTCAAATATTTATTAAATTTAATATGGAATTTTATTTAATATTTAATTATTTTTATTAAGAATAAAAATCAATAATTTATTTACTAAATAAATTTTTTAATTTAAACTTTAAATTTCTAATGATTTAGATTTGATAAAAAAAACTTACACAAACAACATCTGATATAAGTATAATCTATGATCACCATATTCAGATTGTTAATATGATAATGCTTGTTCACCAAATTTTAATAATTAACTTTATTTTTTTAATTGTTTTATGGAAACAATTTTCATAAATTTCATATAATAAATTTTTTTATTAAATAATTACTCTGTTGTCTGATTTGAAAAACAAAAAAGAGTCATCAATAATATTAAATTAAGCCAACTAGAAGATTTAGAATTAAATTTAAAATCAAATCAGAAATCTCAATTATTAACATTTGAATAGCTGAAAAAGAGTTTGATAAATTAACTTTTATTTTGCAAGACAATACAATTCAAAATAAATTTCAAATATATAAAAGGTGTTGATTTAATAAATTCTAAAAATCATAAAAATTTGAAAAATTTGTTTTTATAAGTCCTATTTTCTAAATTTATTAGAAGCTTATAAAATATGTTAATTTAATATTTAAAAAAGTAAAAATCTGTAGTCTTCTTTAATAAAATCAAAAGCATTAATTAGTATTTTTAATTCGCATAAATTGAAGGGAAAGCTATCATTATTATTTTCAAAGTAGAATAATTTTTAAAAGATAAAGAAATCAACAATCATTATTTTTTAATAAGATTGTATAAAAAAATGGTTATTAATATTTGACTAAAAGGTTAATGCAGGGGGATTGTTATTAAATATTTATTAAAAAAAGAAATCGTTTTGAAAGCCTATTAATACTTTTAAATATAAATAATTATTATAATGTACTATTATTTAAAATAAATTTAATTTCTTAAAAGAAATATAATAAATTATGTAAATGATTATACCACATATAAGAAGGGCAAATTATTTGATCCTATAATAGGTTTATAATATGTAAAATCTATATAAGCGAAAGGTTTTTTTTAATTAGTTCTAACTGCTTATTTGTATGTTTGAGCATATGAAAAAATAATTAAAATTATTGTTATAATTTTATTATGAGTAATTCTTAATTACATAAAATAAAACATCTAAACTCATCAGCATTCTTATTGTCCTTAATTGAAGAGAGGTCTATAGAAATTTAATAGTAATGCTATTAATCATTTGATTGAGTACTATAATTCAAAAGTAAACTTAAAAAATCCGCTTTTATGAAAAAACCATAACTGATGTTTAAATATTTAATATAGTCATATGGAAAATAGATTGTATCTTAATTAATTGTTGATTATAAGGTGATATGCAAATTCTTACAATGAGATTAGATGAATCTATGAAAAAGTAAGTAAATATATAGTAATTTTAATGAAATTCATTTTTTGATTACTTTATTTTGACAAAAAAACTAAGTTTTTTTATTTTATTAACTTATATTTATAAATCCAAAATTATGAAAGCTGCAATAGAGAAAGTTAGAGGCAATTTATCCACTCATAAATTAACAATAAAGGAAATAGTCTAAGAGGTTCTAAAAAAGTCTGAAACAGATTTTGAGGATAATGATAATCTTCAAGTAAGTTATAAAGCAATTAATCTTATAGAACATTATAACTTTGCTTTAGAAAGATCCAAATTAAAGAACACAACTGGATGTTGATAAAATAAGATTATAATTCTTTAGATTCAAGTTTTTTTAAGAATTGGAATAATCAATGGGAGCTTAGATGGTTTAAGGTCTATATAAATAATTGGGTTATGAATTGTAGAAAAAAAGATAGATAATATTTAATATAGGTGATTTAGGAAAAAAATTTTATATTATCTTGAAAGGAAGTGTGTGGGTTCTAGTTTAGAAAAAAGGTTTGCAAGAGGGTCCCGGTATTACAGAAGAAGAGAAAATATAAGAATAAGAATAAAAAAATGAGAAAAATAAAGAAATGATGGAGCAAATGAAAAAAGTAATAAAAAAAAAACAAAATAAAACAAAATCTTAAGCATTTGTAACTTAAGATATATTAGATGAAATCTTGCCTACAATGACAGATTAGGAGTATTTGGAGAGTTAATTTTCAACTTTAACCAAAGTAGGAGTAATAAATGCAGGCGAAAGTTTTGGAGAAATAGCTTTAACTAAATAAGTTCCAAGATAAGCTACAATAATAGCAGCAGAAGATACACATTTTGCTACTGTAACTAGAGATTAATTTAATAAAATATTATCTGTGTTCTATGAAGCATAATAAAAATAGAACATTGGATTTTTAAGCAAAGTTGCTGTATTTTCTGATTGGAATGAATAGATGCTTAATTAATTATATTATCATTTTAAATTAGAAGAAAGAACACTATTTTAAGTCATTTATAAAGAAGATGAAGATGCGAAGTATTATTATAATTAATTATTAGTAACATTTACTTATTAAAATAAGGTGAAATAGAATTATCACGTTCTGTTGATATAATTTAATAATAAGCTACACCTAACTTGACAATACAAAAGTTCTTTACAAAATCTGAAAGGAAATAAGAAAGAGTTAGAACTTCAGTAATAACTGCAGGTTAGATTTTTGGACATGAAGAAGTATATTAATTTTCAATTTTAGGTTTTAGCTGGGACTAAAAGATAATATAGGGCTATGAGTATAAGCTAAAAGGTTATTTATTTTGTATTAGATAAATAAAGATTTTTGTAGTACTTTTAGAAGGGACAAGCAATTGAAAAATTATAAAAGTTTGATGCCAAAAAAATAAATTAAAGAACTTAATCTTTAGACATTATTAAAGAGCTAAAAAAAATTCCTTTATTTATAGAACATAGAGATGTTCCCTTTATTGATGTACCATAGAATAAGAAAAGAGCTAAACATTCAGTAGAAAGAATAGGAAATCCAGTCGAACATACAGGATATGAAATGTTATAAGGACATGGACATATTAATAAAGCTCATTATAACTTTAGAAGGAATATTGAAATAATCAAATAAAATGTCTAAAATAGTGAACCTTTGTCGTTAGACAAAGCCCTATTTCATATTGAAGCAAGTAAAGGAGCTCAGATTAGCATAATTAATAAAGTAAGAAATTAAATAGAATTAGGTATTCCCTGCGGCAGGAAGACCAAAATACTCTATACCAGAATGCTCTATTTCTTCTTCAACTATTATTAAATCTTTGAAATTACCAAAAATTTTAACAGAAGTTGATTCTGTTATGCTCAATAGAACAAATAAAGAATATTTGAACAGTTTTAAAGCTTCGTCTATTTATTCGATTGGAATACCAAAAGAATCAGAAAAAACAATTAATTGATACTCTTTATACTTTATTTAATAGAGCCAATTATTGTTATCATTTTTTTTATTTTATTATGAACTAATTAATTTTTTGTGATATAAACATAAAAATTATATTAATAGTATTAGTTATCTTATAAATTAAATTCTCCAGTTAATAATAATTTTAGTTAATAATTATATAATAATGTTTAAAAACCTAATCAATACTTCTTTTTACCAATAACCATATGTGCCACTCCTTTCTTTTTCTATTCCTCTTTCAATGCTTACATTAAAGGTCCTTCTGATTAAGCTCTCATTTTTTGTTTTTGTCTTATCAAATCTCTTCTCTTCTTTTTCTCTATTTTATTTTTACTTGGACCATCCCCATGAAATATCCAACATTAATATCTAAATGCTTCTTTAGGTGTCATTAATTTTCCAGAATGATCTCTATAAACTAAATTTATTTCACCATCTTTATTTTCTTAGTCTTTAAACAATCTTTTATCTTTATTTCTTCCAACATAATCATATTTTGATGGATTTAATTCTCCTCTTTTTCTGAGTAATTCTAATGTTGCTGTTAATCCATGAACATGTTAACCTTCTTCTAAAAACTCTATACCATCTTCTTCTTTTTTAACATCATCATTTTCTTTCTCTTGTTGATCCTCCTATTATTCTTCTTTTTCAATAAAAATATCGTTTTTTTATGTCTCTTCTCTAATATTTTCCAATTCCATTTTTGATTGCTATCTATTTTACACAACTATTCTTTCAGTTGGCAATCTAACATTTACAACTGAAGTTGTTCCATTTTTGGTATCTCTAATTGAGTAGCCAGTATTAATTCTTAAATTTATCTCTTCCATTTCTTTATCTGTTTTAACATTGCTTAAAAAATCAGTGGATTATTCAATAACTTTAATTTCTTGTACTTCACCTCCTTATATTTTTATTTAAGGCTTCATAAATTCATTTGGTTTTATCTTTTAAGAATCTTCTTCCTTTTATTTATTTTGATCCAATAGTTCTTTTATGTTCTCTTCTTATTTCAAAATTTAAGAGTTCATTTTCTATCTCTATTGATTTAAGATAGATCGTTATAATAATTCATAATCATCTTCTTCTAATAACGTCTTATCTATTTTAGCTATTCTCTCTTCTGCAAAAGGATTTGCTTATTAAGGTTTCTAAAATTTTTTTTTTATTAATGTTGTAGGAATACTTGGCTTATAGTCACTTGCTACAGTATCTATGACATTTAATGAGATTTATTAATTTTTGTTAAGTTTACTCTTAATTGCTTATAAATCACTTTATTTTGGTTCTTCCATTAATTTTCCATCAGAATTAATATAAAATCCTTCCTTTTCTATTTTTACTTCATCATACTTCTCTAAAATTTCTTTCTTTTCTTCACCATCATATTTTTAACTATAGTTTGCTTTCTTAATTTATTCCTTTAATTTCTCATTTTTTTTGATCTAATCCTAAACTTTAATTTATTCATTTTCAAGAACATCGCCTTCATCATTCAATTAATCTCCATTCAATAATTACTAATCTGCAAGGCAAAGTATCATTTCTCCACCTAATTATATTTCATCTTCATTTACGTCTACTTTAATTTTATGTTACATAATTATTTAATATTTATATTAATAAATTTTACATATAGATTTTTATAAACATGAATAATAATTTGATATATTTCTCTAAAACTAGCAAGTATTTTACTTAACATTACATCTGGAACTTAAAGATTTCTTTTAAATTATGAATTTTAAGGATCTAACATAGAAATTAATATTTTCTGATTATGAATTAAAACCAATCAGAATAACTAATTACTTCTATATTCATTATATTTCGTTATACTTTAATTCTTCAAATTCTAGTACAAGCTTAACCAAATATATTAATTAATTAGATTTCATTACTACTTTTTTTAAAGTTCATCTTCATTAACCTCTTAATTCATAAATAAACTATTTAAATAGAGAAATTGTAATATCATTATCATAATTTTAGTCAGACTCACCATTTTTTATTTAAAATCAGTTTTTTATTACTTTCATTTTTATTTACTTATGAAAGAGAGTTTCTCCTTTTAATTAATTAATATACTAATTATTGATAATTATTATTGTTCATATATTTAGAATATAAAAGGAAAATCAGACTAATAATTATATAAAAATTACAGTAATGCTTTAGATTTTATAACTGAAAACGCTATCTTATTTCTTAGCTAATCTTTTAAATATTTATCTTATTCGTCTAAAAAACTTATAAATTATATTTTTAGTGGAATTTATCTATAAATAAAATATTTCTTATTTTAATTGAATAGATGAAATCTTAATATATAAATTACATTTAATCTGTTCAAGTTTCATTTATTGTAGGAGTATTCCTACTAAAGTCTCTTGTTTTATATTAAACAAACGTTATATTTTTTCTAGTCCTTCTAGTTGTTGGTTAAACGAGTTTTTTTTAATTAACGAATTCAGATGTTAAACAACTTAAACTATTAATTCTATGTAAATTATGATGATTTCCTTCATTTCTTAAATAAAAATTTTCAATTCTCTCTGATTCAACTCTAAATCTTTGTTATTTGATTGACTCAAAATCACCCAAATCTCGATGATAAAAATAATCTGTATTAAGTTTTTAACTATTTGTATGATTAGCTTTTTCCCATAATTTTTGCAATTATAACTATTTTTATTTCTCATCTTCTTATTTTTTAGTCTCTCTCATTTTAATTATAGAATCTAATAATTTTTTCCTTTGTTATTGATTCTCTAAATTTCTTAATGCTTTTGATATTTGAATAGTGTTGAAGGGATCTATAAGATTTTACATTTATTTTCTCACTTTTGATAGACACAGTTATTTTTGTTAGAAAATCAATTATTTAGAGAAATTTGATGGTGATAAAGATTTTGGTATTCTTTATCTGTATTAAGACAATGAAAATGATTTCATAAATTTTAATTATTATCATCATTTACTACAATTTTTTATTTATTCTAAATTATTATAGTAAATTACAAATATAAGAATGTTTAAATATGTAACTAATTTCACAAATCCTCATTTATCATTTCTTCCTCCAGCCATTATCTGTCTATAATTCCTTCACTATCAATTTTAGGTCTTAATGGATATGAAGTTGATGGTCTTCTCTTTCTAGATTTACTCTTTCGACTATTCTATTAAATCAACTATGCTAGTAGTGCATCAACATAATCTCCTTTTAGAGGAGATTTTGGAGTTTAAACCATGGATTAAGACCAACGTAGAGTAGACTTCTTTGTCCTTTCTATATATTTATAATTTACTTGTACTTGTAGATGGGTCCTTTTTTTTGGGACTTTTTGTTTTCGAAGGTGAAATAATTTTTGAATTTCTTTATTTTTGTCCAACAGGTTTATTTTCTTTTCCAGGCTTTCGCTTGATTGGACTGACAGTATCATCTTCTTCAGTAATTGTTTCTAACTAAGGCTTTTTACCCATTAACACATTATCTAGAGATTTTTCTGTCACAACAAAATTATTCATAAATGACACCCAAACCATATGTTCTCCAGGATATACTAAACATTGAAGCATAAATCGTTTTTTTATTGAATCTAATTAAAGTAACACTTCTTAGGTTTGTATTTTAAGAGCAACTACTTCATTTAGTTAGAATTGAACAATCACTTCAGCTTTATTTGTAAAACTTGTAAATTCTAAATCTATTAAAGTACAGAAGTTTAATTATATCTCTTCTGGTTTTGGATATGTAATCCTTAAATCTTTTGAAGCTCCTTCAACTTTCACTAAAATACTCATATACGTTAAAAATTAATTATTAATTAACAAAACCAATTATTATTTAGAAAATATTTTTATTAAACTTGATATTAAATTATCATTTTAGATAATCGACAACTAATTTGACTTAGAACCCTTAATATTCTGTTCAAAAAGCATCTGTGTTTCATATTCAGATATGTTAAATTATTACTAATAATTAATTCAAACTAATAATGATTCTACTCTTTCAAAAACATATTATAAATAATTTAATCTTATATTTCATTATTATATTGAAATTTATGTAAATGAAGTAGATTATTAGATTATATTGTCAAATATCATTCAATAATCTATCTTGTATGAATTTTAGAATCATTTTTGTAGCTATGTTATTAATTAAATTTTTCTTTTATAATTTATACTTCTAATCAAATTATTGAACAAATCGAAGATGAGTTAATTATTGAAAATAAATAAACGATTGATTATTATTAAAATTTGTTTGAGATGATTAGATAATTTAGAATCGTAACTTTATGAAAAATAATATATTGAAAGATGTTAAAATTGTTTAAAGGATTGTTAATGGGTGAATTTAATATGTTAAAAAGAGAATGAATTGCTAATGATTGATAGACTATTCGAGATATATGGCATATAGAATTAAAACAAAATAAATGAAAAATGAAATCTCAATTTTCACATTATTACTCCTGAATCTACTATCCGCACTAATTTTTTAGGAGCTCCATTTGTTTAAGAAACTAAATTATAGAAAATATTGATTAATACTTTTTTCTAAATCATCCAATATACTATAATCTTCAACAATCTTTCCAAATACAGAATGTAACCCATCCACCCAGGAGCAGTCTGTAAAAGTAAAAAAGAATTATGATCCTATATTTCCATTTCCATCATTAAACATCGAAATTAAACCTCTCTAATCATGTTTGTATCTTTTTGGTTCAGCTTTAAAAGTTGGCCCGTAAATACTGCATTAACCTGTACCATCTTTATTTACAATATCTCCACCAACTGCCATAAAATTACTATATATTTTATGAAAAGGAACTTCTTTATAATTTAGTCTTACATCTTTCCTATATTTATTTCAGATCATACATGGATTTGATTTTTCTCCTGTGCATAATGCTCTAAAATTTTCACAAGTTTTTGGCATTTCATCGTAAAAGAGTTTAACAATCACTCTTTTAGGTTTATCTGATCCAATTTTTATATCCAAAAATACTAATTGAACTTTTACAGCAGTTTGCTTGCTGAAACTGCAAAATAATGATGAATCAGTAAGCATTATAAATTATTGATAAAAATTATTTTAGTTTTTTATAAGAAACAAAATATATACTAATTTACTATGATTAAGATCATTTAATAAATTATGATGAGTTCAATAATAATTATAATTTTCATTCTTTTTTAACAATAATTTAGGTCATTGTATCAATACCTATATCTAGGAGTTATTAAGAAACATCTAAAAGCTATAATTTTTAAATAGGGCAAACTAAAGTGAATTTCATAGGTGTTTATCTGCTTTAAAAAAACACAAAATCGTAAAGATCCTTTTTAAATATTTAAGGAAATATTAATACTTCAACAGATGCATCATAACTAAATGTGTATTATTTATTTAACCCATCTGGTAATTAAAATAATATAGATAAACCTTCTTCTAATTAAATACTAAATTTCTATAAATTATTTGATATAATAATATTTTTACTTATTCAAGTGTCATAAGAATAATTGATCTGTATTCAGCATCTAATGGGTCAATATTAAAATTTTAATAATTGGCAATTGATTTTTAAAATTCAAATTGAATTCCTTAACCTTAAAATTTTGGAGTGGATTATTTTTTGACTGGTTGTTAAACTTCTTCTTCAAATTCTTCGTCTGAGGAATCCTAAAGTTAAAATACGATATACATATTTCTGTCCTTTACTTGCTTTTAATGCCTTTTCCATTTAAACTTCATCAGAACCTCCAATATTCAATTTATAATTTTTCTTTTTAACTCTTCTATCATGAATTTATTTTATAAATTAAGCAGTAAGAATTTTTTAACGATCATTTTCATCCATTTTCTAATAATGTAAAATTTATAATTCCAATTACATCTAATTATGGAGGTGGATATACTCCTTTAACAACAAAGATTTAATATCCATTTTCTCTTACTGATTAAAGAAAGGCTGATAAGTAAAAATCGCTAATTATTTCTGGTCCTCTTTTATTAGTTGAATTTAAGTTGTACCATACATTCTAAATCTTTCTAATTGAAAACCAATGAGCTGAAGAATTACAAATAAATCCGATTTCTTGACTTTATATATAAAAATAAATTGTATACCTCAAATCTTAATTTTAGTTAATTTTTGAATCCACAGATTCAATAATCAAATTTCCTAATTTTTTTAAAGCTTCTGATAAGACCTAAATTGAAAAATTGCCATCTTCAGCAACGTTTTATGATTTGTATTTACGTCCTGATTTCTCAAGCAACTCTATTTCCTGTCTATCTAACTCTTAAGCAATTGTAGCTAAATCAACTTCATTAAAATAAGGTCCTTATAAAAGAGAGTTTATGCAGTGCACACCACATAATTAATCATAACCTTATTTTTCCCAATAGATAAGCTGTTGATAATTCATAAAATAATTAACATTTATTTATACTGTGTGATTTTAATTAATTTTTATTCTCAAGTATAAATTGAGGATCAATTTCAAAAATTTAAACAAAATAATTACAATTTTTAAAATCAAACCTATGATGCTTATACTTATAGATCTGCGGCTCTTTAATTTCTAATCAGATATAAATATCCCAATTTTAGACTATTTTCCCCTAAAATTCAGAAATATTTTGAAATGTGTTAAGAAATAATATATCCTGAATAAATTTAAGATCTAATAAGAATTATTTCATATTTACTCTAAAAAAATAGATCAGTTATTATATCCTAATTAAAATTAATAGCTATTGGATCTTTCAAATTAATCTAAAGCCTTAAGTACTTTATCAAAACTAATATTATTAAATGTTTTTTATTGTTGAAAATTGTAAGAAGTTACCACTTGGAAAATAAAAATTAATAAATAATAATTATAAATATGAAGTCACATAGATCTAAAAATGTCACATTGAAGTAACTAAAAATAGAAGCAATAAATATTTACCTCTTTAGCAGTAGCCCGATGATGAGGATCTAAAACAAAGATTTATCCCAAGAACACTCTCACATCTTTATCCTAACTATTGATAATATATTCATTATTTCTAATTTTAGAAAATAGTTCTTTTTCGGTTGAACCTTTATAAGGGAAGCTTCCTTACAATAAGCCAACAAAAAGAACTCCCAATGCCCAAATATCAGTAGTTCTTCCATCATATTTCTATTTTGTTACTACTTCAGGTGACATGTAGCTAGGTGTACCACAATGACAAGTAATTTAATTGTAGATAGTACTAAATCCAAAATCGATTAGTTTTATCTTTTTATTGCTTATTAAAATGTTCTCCAGTTTAATGTCTCTATGACATATATTCTTTTCGTGTACATACACTAAAATTTTAAGCAACTAGTAAATGATATTGAATGCATAATCTTTTTATAAGGCTTTATGCTATTTGACCAATGTAAAGAGACTTTCATTGCCACAGTACTCCAATACTAAATTTATAGTACTTCCACTATGATATACATCTAATAATTTAACAATCTATTCATGATTGAGTGCTTTCAATGCACTGATTTCTTTTACTAGATTATTAAGTCGCTCTCCTTTTAAGAATAACTTTTCATATATTTTTATTGCTACTTTTAAACCTTATTTATTAGTTCCAAGTCTTACAGTAGCATAACTTCCCTTACCTAATGATTATCCAATTGAGTAAATACTCCCATCACAAGTAGGAGGTATTAATTTTAACAAATTATCATTCATTAAATGTTCAATAGTATTTACATATGTTCTTAATCTGATCTTGTGTGGTCCATCTACCTTTGTAGTTAAAGGTTCTCTTGAGCTTATATGTTAATCCATTTGTAATGGCTACAATAGTTTTGGTGTTGTCTTTCTAAATAGTTTACGATTCTGTATTGGAGTGTCAGAAGTATGTTGATTCTCTTTATTGTCTAAAGATTTCAGCTTAGGTCTCCGTTATTGCATGTGTTCGTTAAAAATTTATATATAGGTTTATTAATTTATTTGGCGCAATTGATCTCTAAATTTACTTCTATTTTTTATACTTATTCAATCCCTTCCTTTACAATCAATTACCTTCTTAATTTATTATTTTATTCAATCATTTTAAGATTTTTTCTTAACTGCCCTTATTATTAATAAATAAATGTCTAAAGAACAAAATAAATTCAAGCATATTCTCTTGGTACCAAACATTGTCTCAGATCAAACATTCTTGTAAAGACATAAAACCTTTCAAACCTACGTAAAAAAAGCACATTCAGATCTCTATTATCTATAACTGAAGAAAATAGGAGGACTAAGAAAATCTATTGCTGAAAAAGCTGATTATGGCTAAGTCTTATAACAAATCAAAAGCAACAGACTTTAGAATGAATATTTGAATCAATAGAAAAAGAATCAAGGCTTTATGTACAATAATTAACTATGGTCAGATAAATACTATAATCAAATCTATTAAATGACTAGATTGTCTTAATTGTCTGAAGTTCTTAGTAAACAAAAAACCAAAGGCAGAGATCAATTAATCAAAGATTTCGAAATATATTTTAATAAACATGTTCATCCTACGAATGATGAATTTACTGAAATCTAAAAAGTTCTCCCACTTTCAACTTGTACCACTAAGTGTAGTTCAAGAAAAAATTCATAAAAACTTTAATTAGCTACTGAAAGAAGATTAAATTCTAAATAAGAACCTTAAGATTGTGAAACTTAAAGGATCAAATCTTTATAAACTTCATTTCATAAAATAGTTAATGATAAAATAGTAAATCTCTTAGACGAAGCTAACAATTTACATATCTAAAATATAGAAACGATCAAGTAAAATTTTTAAATAATTTAAACTAGAAAAACTAAACATTTCTAAACTGAATAGACATCCTCTCGAAAAATCATCTATTCATAGATTTAATAAAGAAATGATCATCTAAACATTCAAACTTCAATGAGAAATAGATAAATACATTTTAGAAATAAATTTGTATAAGAAAGATTTTAGAAGGAAATAGAAAAATTATCTGCTTAGAACCTTTGAGATTTATTTATAATCATATTTTGATTAATCCTTATCCCTATATTATTGTGATTGGTTTATAGATAGGTTCCTTCTATAATTCAAATGATAGCTGCCTTGTCAAAGAATCAGTTAAATCATATGTCTTTTTGGATTCGGATTAGTACAAATGAAATGCAGATTGCTTGTTTGTTTGATTGTCTTTAGATTTTTGAAACAAATTCAATCTCTTAAGTATCAACCTTTTTACTCCCTTAATCAACTTTTTGATCCTGCACAATACACAAGATAATGGACTGAATGGAAAATTTCTTTTGATTGTTGATTTTCTTACTAATATGATTTAGTAAAGACTATAAAGAATCTAAGGCCCTCTTGGAATGTCTACTATTAGAGAACTAGTTAATCTTTTTAATAAGTCGAGAACCTTTAAATAGATAGGAACACGTACTTGTTAAATTGTATTCTCACTTAGTTTAGACTCGATCAACTAACATAAAAGCTTCTAGAACTCTAAGTCAATCTAACTGACTTTTTGATTAAAGTCTTAGTTCTCTTCACACTAATAAGATATTTCATCCCTATGTTAATCACTCTTTAAATTATTTAAATGTTCTGTGCTCTCTATCATCATTTCAATCTCAATTGAAGTGTCACTCTTAGCTTGCATATTAATAAAAATATTATTAAATCAACTTCAAATAGAAGCTATTAGAACTTCTTTAACAATAAATAAGTAATTATCTATATTTAAATATATATACGCTTTATTGTATGATATAAATATGTGAGTTCTCAAGTAAATTTAAACAATCTTATACAAATTATAAAGGAATTATTTCTTTTTCTAGATGATGAGAATTTGTATCAAAACATTGATTTTTTTTCTAAGAATTCTCCATACCTTATAAATTCCATTTCCTTGTTTAATCAAATAATTATAATTATTTTATTGTTTTAAAGTCAAATTATCTTTAAGAAATATCAACATTCATAGTTAGTTAGCTTATTATAGTAGTTTTAACTAATCTCCTTATTTAAATTAACATGCATAAGGTTTATCAATGAAGATTAAAAATGTATATAATTTATATAAAATAATGATAATATTAAATAAAAGGGTTATAACAATATTTCTTCTTGTATAATTGATAAAACTATTATTTTGCACAGCCTATTTAATGATATTATAAGATAATTATATATTAATTATCTAGTAAAACATTCAAAAGAAAATTTAAATTAAAAATTGATGCCATATTTATTATTAAAATACATTTATTTATACATACAATTAATTATAAAATATGAATGAAAAAATACGTTTAGATTATTGGAAATTTGGTTTAAAGAATTAATCTTTTAAATTAATTTGAGAATTTATAAGTGAATCCTTATAAGCTATTTACTAAAAATTAGTTGGACTCGAATCCATTTATTATGTATTTAAAGTTTTAATAATTTTTCTGTTTTAACTAAAACTATGATATTAATAATTTAACTATTCTGTTAAAAAAATGAATGATGAATCACCTAATAGATCAAAAAGTATTGAAATCAATCTCACTAAGATGCTCGATAGAATGAAAAACAATTCAATTCATGTGTAGAAAATAAGTGTTGGCGATTTAATCAATAAAAGTTAAACAAATGTAATTGCAAGGCCAATAAGATAATCAATGACTCCTACATCGTAAGATAAAGAGAATAAAGAACTTACTTTTAAACCTTAAATTAATGTATTTGATTCTATAAATTAGAAATATCCCAATTATTTGAAACAAACATCTTTTTTAGAAAGGAATGAATAATGGCAAAGAAATAAATTACAAAAATAATAAGAAACAAGCAAAGCCTATTTAGAAGAAAAAGAAAAGAGTATTAATAAAGAATGTTCGTTCAAACCAAAAATTACTCCTCATTAAATTATTAAGATTCCTAGACAATAAAAATAATAGCCATAACCTAATACTACTAGTATAATCAAATAACAAACTACAATACCTACTATCTCAATGTAAACTTTATAATTTGAACTAAGAAAATAGTTACATGGACTATAATTATGATAAAGTTTTAATTAATTATAATAATTTCATTTATTTATTTATATGAGTGAGAAGAAAATAGAAGAAACAATATATTAAGATATATCCGAAATGTAAACGTGTGTCGATGCAGTTTCTTAGAATATGGAATCACTTATAGATACTTATTATTAATATCTAAAATAAAGAGATGGAGATGATTAATAAAGCTATAATATTTTGAATGATTTCACTTAAAAAACACTTTATAATTTATAAGGTTTGTAAAACTAATGGAATTAGATCAAAGATAAATTGAAAGTTGAATATAAAGAACCTCCATTTAATAACTCATTTTAAATATATTTTGACAATCAAATTTTAGGAGCTATAAAATCATAAGTAATTAATCCAAAATAATCTTAGGTAGAAGATATAGTAGAAACAATCAATGTAAATGCCCCTAAATATGATATTTAAGGGATACATTCAATAAATACCCAATAAAGTAGTTCTAAATTAATGGAAATAGAGGAAGGCGATAATTGATAAATTGAAATTTTATACCTAAATATTCTATATATATACATATGAAAACTATTAGAAGAAATGTAATCAATTTGTATGATTAATATGCTATAATTACAATCAACATTTATAATTCTTATTACATTGATATATGAGATTAACAAATTTGAGGAATATAAATAGTTTATTCAACACACTAATATTTTCTATATATTCTCAAATAAAAGCATTCCTTAAATAAAATTAATAAAAGGAAGAGAAAAGAAAAAATAAGATTTTTAAAATGTTTACCCAATTTCAAAATAAAGATTAATTTCTTTAAAAGAGATTAATTGGTTACCAAAAAAATAATTAAAAATATCTTAAATTAGTCTTTAATTTTATAAGAAAAATATTTGTTGTTTTATTTATATTAATTTTAAGATTATATATAAAATAATAATTATTAATTAGCGCAATTAAAAATTAATAGTATTTGATAAATTAAAATTACTGTGTGATATAAACCTAAATTTATTATCTTCGTAATTATAATTTACGAGATCGACAAAGCATCTAGTGTTTCAAGTTAATTTAACTATATATTGAAAACTTAAATTAATGTCAACTTTTTTGATCATTTGTGTTAATTAATTAAGATTATAATAGTTAGTTCTGTTGGCTCATGTTGATAATTAAATAAGAACTCAAATAAGGTCTTTTTTTTAGATTGTGTTTTAGTTATGATCTATTTAAAATCTTTTGTTCTTTAATTCGAAAAGTATAATTTTAATAATTGACAATATAAAATCCATTAATTATCAGTGCTTATCACGTATAATAGAAGAATAAAGCATAAAGAAGAGACTTTTGAGTTACAATAAAAGAAATTAATTGTGAGCATTATAAATTAAATAATTCAATTTTTTTCTTTTTCCAAACATTATAATAAGTCTTTATACAAGTAGTTAATCGCATATTTAATTTATTCTTCATCAGAGTCTCTATCATCATCAGATTTCTTATATGTTTTAAATAAAATATTTACATGTTTTTATAGGATTGATTAGTATTCCTATGGAATATTTAAATCTTTATCATCATAGCAGATAAATTACCTTTAAGATTTGTGTTTTTTCAAATTTATCGTTGTCTTATAATTGTTATGAATAATACCTATTTAGGTTTCTTGTGGATTTGTCCTCTTCTCTTAATTGGGGTTTAAAAGGCACTAGGAAGAGGGTATTCACTCATAGATACATTCTATTTAATAGTGTATAAATAAATTATATAAAGGAAGTAATATTTATGAGAATTTTGTGGTGAATACCTCTTAACAAGTGACAGACAAGTCTTCTCTCTGCTTTTGTCTATCAGAATTCCTAGTTTTCATTTTTTTATTAAATATTTTAATCTTTAGATCACTATTATAGTTTGCACAACAATGATAATAATATTAACAAAATAAAATAATCAATTTACATTTTATTTCTAAAAAATATCCTTTTTCATTTTGGATTGATAAACCCCTAATTATTAACCAATTCCGTAAAAACATTTAATAGCTTTACATATTTCACATTCTAATTACGAATTAAAGTTATTCCTAATATAAATATTATGAAATATTTAATAGAAAAACTAATGAAGAAAATCTGAAAAACTCTACTATTTTTTAATTTGATTAAATATAAATTTATCAAATTAGGTAATACTAATTTCCAAATAATAATAATAGCATTAGTGAAACCCAATTAAATATTATTGATATATAAGATCATGGAAAAAGCAATATTTTACTAATATTTGCAATTGTTATTACTCTATTTTAATATTATACTAAGAAAGAAAATAATCTTTCATTTTCATCTTAAATACATTTTCTGAACAATTTTAATTTTTTTATTTCTTTTGAATTTGATTGAATATCTAAAGGACTTTTGACATACCTTTTCAAAATAATAAAAATTATCTTAAAATAAACTATTTTGCTATATTTATAAGGGTTCTCTTTCAAAATTATCTTAAATTATCTTTTAACTAATATAAATCGAATAGATTTAGTTAGTGAATTTCTTTGTTAAATAGTTAATAATCTTGGTAGTCTACTTAAACAATCATATGTGCCATTTTATATTGATAAGATATGTTAAAGCAAGAATTTTTAAAATCAATATTTGAAATTAATATCATATAAAATTTTATAAATATGAAACGTATTTAATATATGAGAAGATTGATGCTATGAATGAATTATCAAACCTTAATTTAAACATATTTAACCTAATTATCTAGCTATTTATATATATTTACTAAAATTAAATAGAAATTTTTATATATTAAATACCAGACTCAATCTTTAATTACAATTTACAATATTTAAATTTTATTATAATATTGAAACCTTTAACATACTTCTAATAAGTTTAGATCAGATCTTTGAGAAGATTTTCACACTCATAATTTAAAATTTAAAATTTACTGGAGCATAATTTAAATATATTATAATATATATTAGAAAGTGATTGCAACTTTTGAATTTTTAAGAAATTTATGATTAATCTTTAACTCTCATTTTATTATAACTCTTATCTGATAAAAATAATTGTGGGGTGCGGGTTCCATCAATTCAAACTGAAAATAATAATAATTTAAGCTCCATTAAATTTAAGTGATATAATATTATTATAACAGTCAAATATTTATTATGATAAAAAGACATGAATTCATGAAGAATCTATAGAACTATGTATTCGATGTTTATTTATATTTTTTAATCCAAATCTAATTATATACTTTCTTTCAATTAGATATCTCGTAAATAAATAAACTCAGCAAAGTTATTTATTTTTTACTCTAATTATACTTAGTAGATATGATTTTTAGATTATTTATAAAGTCTAATTATTTACAAAGTTCTTTTAATATCATAATCGATAATAATTTATGTAAAATAAGAATACATGAAATTTAAATGGTGAGAGAGAGAATATATCATCATAATAATATTCATAATATTTTAGCTACATGTAACAATATAAAATATATCAATTTTTTTGTTCTTGAAAATATTTGACCATAACTTTAGCAGTAGTTTCATCATCCTCTAAATGATAGGGATAACCTAATTTCATTTACCCTGAATCTGGCTTTTTTTATTTGTATTAATCCATGAATCTAGATCTAGTTCCTCCTTATGAACCTAATGATTCACGGCTGAAAGGATTATTAGAATGATGACTTTATATTTAAACTTATGAAACTTCCTAAATTTATGTTAATTTTTATTTAGGAATAAACAAATCTGCAGTTAACATTTATTGTGTTGGTTAGTCTTCCTAAGAAGTGAAATGATTTTACACAATAGTAGTTTATTAAGGTGGTTATTTAGTAATAACTTTTTAATTAAGGAAATTTATTGATTATCTATATAATTTATTTGGCTATTATGGTCTCAAGTTATGTAAGGACTGACCTTTATAACTAAAACATATATGGATATTTAATTTACTTATTACTATGTTGATATGGTGTAACATGATCAATACTTTTAGTTTGTAAGAGAGTAGTTTTATAGTGTTCAATTTATTTATTGGTTGAATATTCATCATAATTTGATTACATATTAAGAATTTTATCTTGTTTCATCGTTCTTAAAGATCTCGATATATGCATAGTTGTGCCTACTTAATCTTCTTTAACCGTTGTAATGAAATCACTTCTTTTATGCTGGTTATCATTAAGTTAAAAATACCTCTTTTTCCTTAAATCTTTATCTAGAAAGATCTCCAACCACATCATATCCATCAATGTATTAGTTATTTTGATTATTTAAGTTAGTAGGATGTTGTTTCCAAGGATAATCACTTCTATGACCATCATATAAACATGGATAAATATTAAATGTATGATTGTCTAACCATTTATTTTTCTCTTCATCTTTCCAACTTGGACGAATCAACATTTTTAAATCTTTATTCTTTTAAATTGTTAATATGAATATTACTTAAACATCTAATTACTCGCTAACTTATTTTATTTCTTAATTTACTCTTTCCACTTCAGTTCTTTAACCTAAACCAAATCTCATTGGTTCTCTTTATTTTGATAAATCTTTTGGTTTTAACCATTTTTCGTGATTTTTAGTTGGAATATTTGGATCAAACTCTCCTGTTGCTAAATGACCTGATCTAAATTCTTATTATGCTGTTTGAGCTCTAATTTTTGGTTCTAGTTATCTATTATATTTTATCCAATGTACGTTTTTATGTAAATTCCTCCCGTCTTCTCCATTTCCTTATCTTTCTCTCTATCCCTAAATGAATGTTTGCTTGTTGGTAATAGAGGATATGATCCATTTTTCAAACTTTCAACATACTATTTAGACATCATAGTTTCCTAAAATGTCTCAATTCTCTAAGAGGCTCGAGCTTTCAATTAAACAGATTATATATTGCGTTTTTAATCTAATTATTCTTTCTTTTATTATCTTCATTTACTAATTTATTATACTTATCATTTTCCTCTTTTTCTTTTTGCAATTACTACTTTTACTTAAAGAAGTTATTAAGTGACATTTACTCTAATTATATTAATATATATATAATTACAACTTATATTTAATAACTTATATTATATGTTTTATTCTCTACCTTACTAATATTGATTTCATCTAAATATGTATTCATCATATTTGATCTGAAAGCTGAAACATCCTAAAATTAATTAATTTACTCTTCAACTCTACATATTTTCAATTTTATAAATTTTATCAAGCTCTTTAAATTTCAGAGCAAAATATATCAATGTATTTATACATTCTAAATCTTATAAATAGAATTAGAAAATTCACAAAGAGTTGAGATTCTTAAGAAATTTTAAATCATCAAAATACAAATAAAACAACACAAGAAAAGTTCAAAAAAAAATAAAAGAAAATTTTATGCCTCATCATTTATAATTTCAGAAGAATTAAAAACTAGATCATTCTTTTTAATTATTATCACAGAATCAAATGAATGATATTTATATGATGTTCTATTTGGATTTGTCCATAAAATAATTACATAGTAAAAAAAGGCTTTGATGAGAATTTTACTAATCATAAGAATATTACAAAAAGCATTACTAAATCTGTATTTTTATTATTAAGAAAAGGTCAATTTAAAATACATAAATTCAACCTAATTTTAAATATTAATTTTTATATTATAATTATTTATTTAGTTTTAGATATATTAAATTGAAATTAATTAAGTTATTTTTGTGGATTTTAACAATTTTCTAAGCTTAGTTCAATTTTGATTATTCTTTATTTAATTGAAATCAAAAGATGAAATAACTTAGGTATTAATTGAATTGTTGTATAATTATAAGATCATTAACTTACTAATCCAGCTGGCATAGAACTTGTAATTGTTGCTAGGGGCTAAAAACCAAGTTCTTCTGGTGGAATTCCAAATTCTACTAATTTTGCTTCATAGACTCTAATAGAATCATTATATGCTTTTGTAGCATGATGAATAGAATATCTAAGGTTTTTGATTAATTAATTTTTAGCTCTAAAAATAATAATTGAAATTACTCAATAGATTCTTTGATTTTAATGGTTAATTATTGATACATTTATGGATCCATGTTAGTTCTTTCAACTATAGCTTTTAATTGGACTTCCTTATAAATTTTATAATAAGAAATACTTTTTCTTCCAAATTATCTTGCATATTTTATAATTGTTAGCCTAATACATTATTTTATAAATCGGTATGCTTTTTGACTTCCATAGCAATTCTTTCAAATTTTTCTTCCAATTCTTATTTTTCTCTTAATAATTTATCATACTTAAAATTTAAATCATTGCTATTGTGTTTCAATTCAGCATATTTCTCAGTTAAAGTTGTATTTTTTGATTATAAATTTTAGAGAGACATTTTATGCTAAAATTGTAACTATTTAATTTTACCTTTGAAAACTATTTGAGTGCATTTTTTAAAATATCCCTTTCTTCGGTTGCTTATTTTAAAGGAATTCTTATATTGTTATTTGCAGCCTTCATATCTGCAATGATTTTGCTATTTTTTTATAATTTAGCATTAATGCTAGCTATTTCCTCTTTTTAATTTTTAATAAGTTCCAAATTTTCTCTAGTAATAGTATTGTAATATTATTTAAGTTCAGCAAATGCTGTTTCATGGTTATTAATTAATTCATTAATATGTAGATTTTTTCTTTCTTCAAGTTCATGAATTTCTACTTTTAATCTTAATTCTAATTCTTCTTTTAGCTTTTAAAGTCTCATTTTATATTTTTCTTCCATATTTGTTAAGGTTTCATCAAAAACTTATTTTGATTTATCTAGTGTTTTTTTATTATTTTTTTCTTCTTTTTCAATAGCATGAATATATGAATTTTCATATTCTTCCTATAATTTTTTGAGATGTGTTTTTTATCTTTTTTATTCATCACTTTTCTTCTAAAAGTGATCATTTTCTAAATTATGTGCTTCCTTTCCATCTTTTTCAATTTCATCATTTGCTTTTTCTTATTCATACTCAAGATGTTTAACCTATCTTAATTGATAGTTATACTTTTTATAAATAACTTTTTAATTGGATTCTATGAGTTTCCTCTAATTACTCTGCTTCAGTTTCTTTATTAACAATTTTGATATTGAGCTCTTAAATTTCTGATAAACAATTAGAGAAAAAATTTTGAACCATGTCACGATCCATTTGAATATAATTTCTTTTCTACTTCAATTCAGTTAATTTATCTCTAAATATTTATAAATTTTATGTAAGTTCTTAAGCAGTCATTTTAGTAAATTCATCTTCAGGCTCTTATGGTGCTTTCTTTGGTTTTGGTTTAGGAGGCATTAAGAATAATTAAATAAATATAAAATTTATCAAAGTCTTTTGTTATCCATTTTATTTGAATAAAATAAAAACATTTTATTTGAGAGTAAAAATCATTGCATATATTATTTAATTTTTTAAGAATATCTATTTGTACTTAAAACAATAAAATAACAAAAAAAATAATAAATATTAATAATCATTAATAAACTTATATATATATATACTAAATTTAAAAGTGGTTTTTTATTTTTCATGAAGAATCCATTCAAATAATTTAAACTATACAAATATTGATATAATCAAAAATAATGAAAATATACTTAAAAATCAATAAATTTATAAAAAGATTGTCATATATAAACAATAAAAATAAATAAATTTCTTTCTATATGAATCCAACATGCTCAAATGACTACGATTACAATAATTTCAAATAAAAAAATGGATATCCATAAATAATAACACATCACATTGCTCCTTTAAAAAATATATTGGCACCAAACAGGTAGGAAATATTAATAGATATTCTACAAAGCAAATTTAATGGATTCATTAAAGAAGTAGAGTAAGCCAAATAAAAGATTATGAAAGTAATTAAAGACTGTTCAGAAAATAATATATTTACAATTTAAGATAAACCAATTAATTTTGATGATTATATGAATTTTATAGAAAGCAATACAAAGAACTATTTAAATGAGATTAAAAACCATCATAAACTTACTATAAATTTGATCACATAAGAAAGTTCAGAAATAACACGTTAATCATCTTCGTTTGATATGTAATAAATTTGTGATAAATGCTAAGGGATGGTTGAAAAGGATTTCATCGAATTAGATTGCTTTCATTGCTATCATTAAAAATGTGTAGGAGAATTTATTAAGACATAAATTAATAATAATTGCAAAACATTAAGATGCTAAAATTGTTAATAAAAAATTAAGACTTCGATTCTTAGAAAGTTTATACCATTTTAGTTAATAGATAAAATGTTTAAAGAACAATTAAAATCAATAAAAAATAGTTTCTTACAAAATTAAATTTTTACTTGTAAGAAACCTGGATGCAATTACTTTTGCATTAGACATCATGGAATAAAAGGATTAATTAGATGTTAAATATGCGAAAGCCTCATAAATAACTGAATATATATAATTAGATTTATATATAACTAAATAATATCAAGCATTTGTTAATTCAACAACTAATTCACTTCTTCTATCTATTAAAACATTAATATCCAAAACGTTAGCAGGTCTATAATTGAATTATAACCTTTATTTATAATAAAGAATGTAATAAATAGCAATCGGAGATATCATTAATGTTAACACTTTCATTAAAAACATTACAAATATCTAATTATTTATAAAGTATTCTTACACTAGTTATCGACTAGGCTTCATAATATGATTTACAATCGGCAATAGTATAGGCACTCATGTTAGCCCAATAATCCCATCCAAATTAAATAAGACCAGATAATAAGTCACATCCCAAAAAGATTTTAATTTCCTAACCCTATTCATCCATTTTATTTTAATCAGCTGGCTTTAATTCTTGCTTAGATATATTTAATTAATCAAGTGCATAAAATCCTAAACCACATGCAATAAGTGTTAAAATAACTGTAGTTCCAGACAAATAAACTAAATCCATTTTTAAACAATAATAGCTTTATATTTATCTAATATTTACTCATATTCATCGTTTGAAATTATTGCAGTCCAAAACCATTCTATAAATACAAATCCACTTAAAACCTTCAAAAATATTTCTAATTTTTCTAGAATGCTTTTTTCGAATCCAATTTCTGCAAGCAAAGAACATAGTAAAATTTCATTCAAAATCCTAAGACATCTAATTGTTGATATAACAAAATCCGATCCTAGAATTTTATTAAAAACTTACCCCAAAAGATAAAATATGTACTAAGCAATATTAATTAACTCATTGATATCCCATAAATAATTTTATTCAATTTTGATAGTAATTTATTTCGATCTCTAAAGATTATTCGGAATCCATTTATAGCCATTATTGAAGCTGTAGAGGAAACTGCCACCTCAAGAAATGCTTCAATACAGTTTGCACCATCACATTAAAATAATGTTGCCATTGTATTTTTATTATTTTATAATTAAATTATTTCACAACCAAATAATATTAAAATTACAATAATCTCTTTATTTAATTATAAATAAAACCCTAAATTATTAACTTTCTTTACCTAATCATAAAATGAATCAAATTAAATTTATTTCAAAATAATAGTTTTTTGATATAATTCAAAATTTCACATAAATTGGAATAAATTTTAATTAAATAATCGACTTAAAATTAAATAACATTAGATAATAATTTTATTTTAGATAAGATATATTTAGAAGGCTGTTTAAACCAATTTTAATAAGTCTTTTAGTTTCAATTACAATAGATATTTTTTTCCTCTCTATTCATTAAATAACTAAAAGATATTAATTATCTATATACTTGAATCTAATTATCATGAAATTTGGGACATATTGTTTTTTTTTGCAAAAATATATAAATTTTTGAAAATGTTTATAGATATAGGGGTACTTTTTATCGCTATTTAAGAGGGAAGAAAATCAGACATAATTTGAAGATATTAGTAATTCTAATCAGAATTGTTAGGTTCTTAAAAAAAGGCCATACTAATTTATATATTTGCCTCTATGATATTAATAGTAGAATAACTTCACAATAAAAATATTAAATAGCCTTGAAATGATGTAGGATTCTTATATTTTGTTGATTATTGATTCGCTCAACAAATTTTAAGATAAAATAAAATGAAATATTTTTTTGAAGTTGATATATGAACTATTGGAGTTTATTTCAATCAATTATTGTGCCTCAAGCTTCTTTTTTCGAAATAAATTCAAAATCTTTGTAAATATTTGAAGAGATTATCAACTCTATGATAAAACATCCTAATTGTATAAAAGATTGCTCCCGAATAAAATTTATGGATTAATATTCATAATAGCTCATAATATTTTAGGTTATTATTCTAGAAATCTTAGAGAAAGATTATAAACTTCTTATTATGAAATAAATACAATGCTTGGTGTTAATATTTTGAATGGCAAAACCAAGTGAGAACGATATTAAAACTTCTTATCAGCCTCTGCCAAATGAATTGCATTAAATCCTGAAATTTAATCGCTCGAACAAGAAGATAGAATGTTATAGGATGAAATTAAAGTAAATAATATTGTATTTTCTTAAGATAGAATAGAATATTTGGAAATTAATAAACGATAATTAAGAATATTAATGATGGAAACAATATTTTTGAAATGTTTTAAATAATATGTAAAAACATTGACATTAATAATAATGCACTTTCAACTACTTATAAAATATATATATATATATATATATATATGTGATAATATTCACTATTCTTACTATTTTTCTGGCTGTTTTTTTTATAATTCTTGTTCAATCATTTATTTTCCTTCTTCAGTGATCTCTAATATAACAATCAATTTAATTTTTTTTCCACCTTAATCTGGTGCATAAGTTTGGGTCTCAATTTTCTTTATTTTTGCATATTACTTAAATTTTTAAATAAATATTACCTTTCTTTGAAGAGTTTCAGCAACTGCAGCCACAGTCTTAGTGGCCTCACCTAAACCATGCAAATCAACGGATCCAAATTTATTCAAGAATATTTTCGATAAGAAAATAAATTAGCCTGAAGATTTCTTTAATGACACGTTCAAAACAGAGTCTTTTGGGTCCAATGGTTGCTTTTATTAACTCATCTTAATTTTGTTTAAAAAATATATTTAAAATTAATTGCATTGGATACTTATTGATATAAAATTTATTGTCTTCCTTTATAAATCTCTATCTTATAATGTAATAATTTATTGAATTCTTCATCTAACCTAAAATAATATAGTGTTGTATGATAAATATTTAATTTAATGCTTTTCATAATTGTAAAGTCATAAGAATAACTCTTATTATTTTAATATGTTTAAGAGTGAATGTGATTATATTTTAATTGTGTTCTGATTACTAACTAATTAAGTTTTATAAATTAGAGAAGAAGGTTTTAGCGATTTAGTAATTTTTTCTATTAAATTTATACTATCAATTCGAATCAAATATTATTTTTTGTAGTAATCAAATATTGTAATATAATTTATTATACATTCTTTGATGAATCGGCATAATTAAATGGCTATAAGAGCTTCTTTATAAAAAGCATTATTTCATTAGAAGAGAAGAAATTCGTGTTGGAAGTAAGGCCGCTTCAATTCATCTCCTTCCATTCCAAAAAATTAACCAAGAGCTATAAATTAATAATTTAGGCATTTTAGCGATATTTATGAATTTGGAGATGAATAAATAGGTAAATTGGCTAATTAACATAAGGTGAGGGAGCTCATGGCATTGTTAAGAAATGTTATAGAAGAGATCCAAATAATAACAATGAAGCTTCAGATAGGATTGCTTATGCTGTTAAAGTATTTAGAACTGGTGACACAGAAATAATCAACACAATAAGAGAAACATTCCACTTAAATAGAGGGCTTAATGATCTCAATTGTGTTGTAAAAGCTTTTGATTTATTTATAAATTCAAAAAAAGAGGAGCACCACTTTGTGATGGAATATTGCCCATTTTCTAGTTTAGAATAAAGAATAGGAACTTTTAGTGAAGAAGATATATAATAAATTACATTAAATTTGGCATAATCTCTATTATCCTTACATTAAAGGGGAGTATGTCATAGGGATTTGAAGCCTGACAATATTTTGATTGGGGATTAATTCTCGATCAAACTTATTGATTTTGGGGTCTCAAAAAGATTTTTAATAAAAGGAAAAGTAACTAACAAAGTTGATATGTGGACTAGAACTGGCTCATTGTTTTATTAAGCTCCTGAAATATTTATGGGAGGAGGATATAATGAAAAAAGTATAATTATATCATTTAAGAAATAGTTGATATCTGGTCAGCTGGTATAATTTTGTATTAACTCTTATTCGGTTAATTGCCTTTTCAGTCAGAAACTATCTTAGATACAATTGATTTGATAAGAGATTCTAAACTAAATGCTGTTACTCTAAGTTAGTTAAATCCATTGATATAAGATTTACTTAAAAGATTATTGGAAAAAGATCCCAATAAAAGATTATCAGCAGAAGGTATAAGATTTATCCTAATAATTAAGGTTTTGTATTACATCCTTGGCTACATACAACTCAGTAAAAAAAGTCGAATAAAAGCTTTGATGATTGTGATATCATAGAGTCAAGAAATAATGAAAATATATTACAAACATCTTAGATAACGATATAAAGATAATATTAGAGATATTAGAATCAATTAATAGTACCAATATAAGAGGAGAGGGAATAGAGTTCTTTAAAAAATAGTTGGAATTGTTGGGAAAATCATGTTCATTATGTTCCTCAAGATCTAGTACAAATGATTAATCTTGATAATGGTTACATTAATAAAGCTGGAACATCTTAAGAATTGACAAATGAGTAAAAGAGATATGATGATTTGTCAGAATTTAAAATTGGATTAGTTAGAACTAATTCAGAGCAATTTGATTAACTATGACTAAAAACACTAGATTTATCTTATATATTTAAAATTAATCTTAAAATGGTGTTTTTTTAATCTAAATACAAGCAATTTAAATTTAATATATTTATTATTTGATTATTTATACTTTCGATATATGTAATTTAAACTTTTCTTATTAATTTTAAAGATCAGGTATTACATTATTAAAATAAATATTCTTATTAAATTTCTCGAAAATTTATTTATATATTAAATAAGAATTTTAGTTGGTTAAATATGTCTAGTTGTATATTAATAAAATTTCATTTGTTTTTGTTTTTACTTTATGACATTGACTTTGTAATAGATTTGTAGAAATCAGTATTTTATTATATAAGTCCAGCTGAACTCTTTCTATTCACAGGAATTTAATTATTTTTCTCAAACTAATCTTAAGTTTATTGAAAATGATTTGCTCTTTGTGGTTTTGGAATTGGAGGTTAGGCAATTCTTGAAGCGTAAGACATTAATTAATTGGTAAATCCTTTGTTGGGATTTATTTATGGTCGTTTAGATTTAACAAAAGTATAAGCCTAATAATAAGTCATTTTTTTCTTTTCTATTAAGTAGGCTATTACTATGGCTGCAGATCGGGAGATACCTGCCTTGCAATGAACTTAACTTTTTATAATAGATTGATAATACCTAATACTCCTCCAATATTAAATCCTCTTTCTATCCAATCATTTGCAGACTAAAAATATTAGGATATATTGGTTGATTCTATGTCTAATATTTCTATATTGTGATGGACAATTCCTTCATATTTTAGACTCAATTCTGCAGCTACAGTTATGACTGTCCGTATTCCTTTGCTTTTTAAAGTGTCCTTTAATGATTAATATTCATATTACTAGATTGAGAGCAGACTCATAGTTCCCCAACCAAAGAGCTCCTCGTTCGTTGAGAATTAAATTACAATTTTATTACATAAAAAATTATTATCATAAAAATTGAAGGGCATCTCCTTAATATTCAAGACTAAAGAAACTGAAGTAATAATCTCCCATTTCTTATAATTCATTTTTATTGAAAAAAAATGTTAAATGTCTTGTTTCATTTGTAATTCTTAAACATTACATGAATGGCAAAATTTAAAATCTTAACACATCTCCTTCTCCAAAAGTAAAATTCACTTTTCTAATAATATGATACCTATTATCATTTTCTTCTTTTTTCTTTACTTCTCCCAATTTATTTACTATAAAATCTACAGAATTCGATAATTAAGATGAACAAACGCCAATTAATAAATTACCTCTTAAGCGAATTACTCTGCTTCTCCATTCATAGCCCTCTAAGCCAGATGAAAAATGATAGTCTATATAAAAGTGAAGGAAATCATTTTTTTATTTATTATAGTTATAAGAATTTCTATTAAGAATAAAACATTTTTAATACCTAATGAGTCTTGCAATATATAAATTATCAGTTGTAAATAGAAAATTGGCAGTAAAAATAGTAAAAAAGTTATACTCATTTAATACAATTAAATCTCCCTTGATCATTCTTGCAATTTTCTCCTCTTAATAATATATCATATCGTCGCACATTAAATATTAAGCATATAAATTCTTCAATTATTAATCTTAAGTCTTAAATAAATTGTCTATGCAATTCTTTTATTAATTTGATTTAATACATATTTATCATGTTTAGTTTCAAGTTCATTTTTTGGCATTGTTTTATGACATTTCTAGCATTCTACAGGAATCTAAGAGCATTATGTCTCATGTTCCTCTAGTTTATTTTATAAAATGTATTATTAACAACCTCTGCATTATTTCTTTTTCTCTTTACAATTATAAATATGATTTTCATATTCTTCGTATGGTATCACCTAAGTGCAATCTTTTAATGTAGTAACATACCTTAATGAATGCATTTTAATTCGATTTAAGATAATAACACCTTCACCAAAGGTATTTCAGTCTTAATGAAAAGTCTTTTGCATTTTGGACAATTACTTTCATTTGCAAAGGTTTCTTCTTCTTCTTCAAAAGTTGATTACCCACTAAATTTATTAAATCATATATACTTTTTCTAATTTAACCAAGACTCAATACAGTATTAACAAAATGATGAAAAACATCTATCCTAACCACAAGCTATAGGTTTCCATAGAATATTAAAACATATTGGGCATTATAGTAAATCAATATTAACACTAGAATTGCATAATTATGAAATTGGAATTCCGCCTTATTTTAACATCAATTCAGCTTCTTCTTCCTATTACATTTAATATAAACAATATTTTTTTATAACAATAAATTAATCTCTAAAGTTTATAGACTATATATATCAAATAAATATTCGAAAGATAAATGTTATCAAAATTTAATTTCATTAACAATAAATTGTTACCAATCACTCTTCTTTATTCCCAATCTAAGCGCTTTTTCATATAACTCACATAGTAATATATCTTTGTTTGGGTGGTTGAAGGGTAATTCAAGTTTTCTATTTACAACTAATTAAAAAAATTTCTTTTTATCATCCTAAATCTCTTCTGTTATATTATCTGATGTTGTTTATCTTGACAAAATGCAATTAGTCTTTGGACTCAAAAGACTATCATTTGTACAGCCTTCTTTATTGAATATCATTATTATTTATAACTTTTTTTACTTTTCTTTAGCCAAAGATATTAATTTTTAAATATTAAAGTAAACGTAGTATTTTTATTCCTTAAATGATTTTGAATTAATATAATCTTTTAAACTGACAACTTCTTTCTCCAAACTATTACTATCTTCATTTTATTATATAATTTTATTTATAGACTACTGAATGGATTCTTATAAAGGATCATATTTGATGGATTTAAAGATTAGATTTTTTAATTAATTGATACTTTGATTGATTTCATCAATTTAGTATTTAATCATTTGCTTAGGATGATATTAAGATTTTGTTCTTTTTTGATTATGAGAAACCATATTGATATCATCTTCCTTCTGTATTTATTTTGCATCCAAATTTTTGAAACTATGGTGATGAATAGTGATAATAGAAGTTTCAACTCTTGGAGTATAATTGGTTGAAGATCTTTGTTTTAATGATTTTTCATCATTTTAGTTCTAATTTGATGTAGGATGATGTTTTGGAGAAGAATCGTTTTTGATCATATTTGTCATTTTATTGTTTTGATTATGTTTTGTTTCATATGGTATCTTTATATTGTTTGATTAATTAAATTGATACATTATTTACTCCTTTTTAGGTTATTATTAACTTTAATGTTACCTTGCTAGAATTTAAAGTATTTATTTTAAGCGATTCTTGTCAAGTTTAACGATTGGACACTAATTCTTTTATTATATAGAATGATTTATCTAATCACATTTGTTATTTTTAAGTAATAGTGTTTACTCATATTTGGAGTTATCAAATGGCTACAACAAACTATCATTTAACTTTTAGGTTGAGTCTGTGATTGATGAAAATATTCGTTCATATTCTTTTGGTAATTCAATACTCTAATTTTAATTTTATATAGGTGTTTCAAAAGTTCTTCTTTCTTCAACTACAATGTGGTCATCAACAGGTTTAAATATTGGATTCACAAATCCTTTCATTTTTAATTATTATTTAATATCTCAATTTATTATCGTGATAAATGGATTATAATATGGATTATAAAATCTAATGTTTTAATAACATTTTAAAAATGGACCAACTTTTAATTATTTTACTAAATAATTCTTTACTCAACTGTTAAACTATAAATTAAAAAAGTTATGATAAAATCTCATTAATATAAAAACATATATATAAATATATAGATATTCAGTTAAGTTTTTTATGTAATCTAGATTAGAAACACTTTATTTTTTATTTAAGATCATAATTTTCTTAACTTAATAATATAACTTATTCCTAATATTTATCAACCTTCTCACATAATAATTGTTTTGAAACCAAATAATCAGATTCCAACATCTAAACATACTCCTTAAGATTCTTTTAATTGAATTATTATTTCCTAATAATTTTAATCTGATTTTATAACAATTATAATTAAGCTCTATATTCCTTTAATTATTTAGTTGATTATTTAAGACATTCTTCATATTAAATACATAATTCAGATTTCTCATCTAATGCCTTTCTTAGATTGGTAATCACATCTTTCTCTTCGTAACTCTCATCCAGCAATTCAAAAGCTGTTATGTTAATGTCTTCTCTTAAGTTTTGATCAGTTGAATGCGCTGTCTATTATAATTAATAATTTTCAGAATGCACTTTGTCTTTACTTTCATTATATGTTTCTAATTAATCTTTCAGCTCATTTAATTGAACAAGTAGTTCTTTATTATTTTGTGTTAATTTATTATTTTGTAATTTTAGTGTTAAAGCCTATTTTGATATTTACGTAATTTGGATGTTTTATTTCTTATATAAATAGAAATGAATTACATTCACTTTAATTTCTATACTGTTTTTCTCTTATTTATACTGTTCCGACATTAATTCCATTTATCTTTACATTTTTATTAACTGTTAGTTTAGTTCTTAACTTTCGTCCAATAACTATTAATTGATATTCGACAACTAATTTATTGTATTCCTATCGAACATCTATTAATTCTCCTTCATTTCCAACTAGAATTACTTAAAATTTATACTTCTCTATCCAGTTAATACACTTTTTCTTCCAAATAATGCAAAGTTTCCAACATCTCTATTTTTTCCTATTGTCCATCATTACTACTTTATTAAATTTAATCAAGCAAATAAGTATTCCACTTTCTCTCCTATTCTTATAATTACTCAAAATGTTTCATCTAGATTGCGTCAATCCTCTAATTTAATTCATTGATGTGACTACTTTCTAAAAGATCAATTACTTTTTAAGCTGCATTATTTCATCATCTTTATTATACTATCTAGATCCATGATTTGCTTGTATCATAGCTTCTAACTATTATATTTTTTCATCTTTCTCCATAATTATATCAATGGCACTCTTCTCAAGATCTTAAATCTATAACTACAATTGAGATATGAATTATTTCATGTTCTTTAACATTTGGCTTTTCTAATCTTAATCTAAAAGATCAAATTCTTCTATATATTTGTTATCCATAATAATTATTATTAAAATGAGCAATAATTACAAATTTAGAACTACAGACCTTCTTTCTCAAATCTGAATTAACTGATTAATGTTAAAATATTCTATCCTATAAGATGATAACTTATCAATCAATTTTCTGAAACAATTCAGTTAAGCATTTATTTTTGAGACACCTTTAGAATAAAAACATACATTTGAATAAAACTGGATATTTAATGGATAATATTTTTATAGTTAAAACAAAAATCACCAGAATTTAAACAAAAAGGATTTAAGAAAAAAGAAAACGCTTTTCAGGATTACTATTTACTATTCACCCACTATAAAATAAGTTAAAAACATTTAGCTAATATCAATTCTATACATCATATTTATATTTTTATAATAAAAATTAATATAGATGATGTAAATTTAAAACATGTTTCAAAATATATATATGCACCCTTACAAATATTGAATGAAACTATTAATTACTTTATAAATTTCCTTTATAAGTAATTCTTATTTTTTTTGAGATATAATCAAATTTTCGGAAATTAAATAAAGTAATTTATTACTTTATAAATCCAAAGCAACCTTTGTAAATTCAGGCATATTCATTTTTACATATGTTAGTCTTGATTGATTAATTAATTACTTTGAGTATCAAACTTATAAGTAATTTATATTATTTCAAAGTCAATATGGTATCAAAAGAAGTAAATATATATTCTAATTTTTTATTAAGGTTTTTGTAATACAAAGAACAATTTTACTTGTATTTTTTTTATTTCATTTACTCTAATAAAAGTAATAGATTTATAATTTAATTTGACATATTTTTTAGTTATCTAACTGGCAACAATCAGCTTATATTTAATATCAAAAAATTAAAAATAAGTAGAAATAAATGAATTAGCAACTTCATTTTTAGTATTATGCAATAAAGAGACAATTAGATGATGTAATAAAACGAGATAGGAATAACGATTTGATTGAGTACAAATTTGATTGATTATTTTATTTGAATTATGGGTTGTTGTATTAATACTCCTTATATATATCCTGATGGAGGAGTCTACGAGGGTGAACTCAAAAACGGTCTTCCTGTAAGTCATCATTTTAATTTAGCATGGAAAAGGTAAAATATAGTGGAAAAATGGAGACTTTTTTGAAGGAAATTTTGAAGCTGGTAAAAAGACTGGAAAAGGAATATTTAAATGGAATGATTCATCTTATTATGATGGAGAATTTCAGAACGAAAATTTTCATGGTTATGGTGAATATTAATGGTATGGAGGAAGACTTTACAAAGGATAATGGGTTGATGGTAAGATGGAAGGATAAGGATTGCTAATTGACGATGGTAAATAATATTAAGGTATTAATCTTTATTTATTTTCATAGGCTTATTCAAAAATGATAAAAAAGAAGGTCAAGGTGAAATGACATGGTCTAATGGGTAAAAATATATTGGAGAATGGAAAAATGGAAAATAACATGGTAAAGGAAAATTAATTGATACAAATGGTCATGTAACAGAGGGTCAATGGATTAAAGGAAAGAAATAATGATTATTATTTTATTCATTTTCAAATGTTTATGTATATATTCTTTATTATTTAATTAAATCAATGTCCATAATACATTCTAATTTTTTGAATTCATATCTAGTTATTAAAAATCTCATTACCAGTTAAGTTACTGAAAATCAAAGAACATATGAATCAAAATTCAAATTAAATATTGTTAAAAAATAAGTAAACTTGAAAAAAAAAGAATAATTCAAAATCTATATTAAATTAACTTGAAATAATTTAATTTAAATGATCTTCTTAATTTATTAATATAAAAATTGATTAAAAATCTGATATTTGTCTTATTTTGTTTTATTATCAATTTCCTTCGACAATCTAAATATACAAATATCTTATTATATCCTACATATTTTAATAAAAATTAAGTTTAAATATATTGTTAATTTCATCAAAAGTTATTATTTCCATAAAATTTTAACATGTTCATTTAACTTTTAAATTTGCTGATTTCTATTTGGTACTTATTAAGTATAAAAGATATCAAAATTTTGCATGAACTATCTTATATTAACAAATAGTTGTTATTTATCATTTTAGTTGCATACTTTTAGGAATATTTATTAAAAATCATAAAAATAAAATAGAAGATAGTTCTACAATGTAACATAGATTAATTTTATAAGCAATTTTAAATCACTATAAATAAATTTAAGAAATCTATAAATAAGTTTCTATAATATTATGATGTTCTCTATTTCATTTATTAATCTTCTTTTAAAAAAATATTGATTTTAAATTTAAGTTTGAATTTCATTTATTTTCCTAAATCAATTCAATAAAAAAGAATTTCTTTTAGGAATTAATTTAAATGTAATTATGGTGTTGCAAGAAAATAAAGCAAAATAATAATTATAAATTTTGAGAAATACTTTGTTAGGAATCTTTATTTATTTAATTTACATTGTAAATTAGTTAATGAATAAGCTTTATAAATTTTTATAATCATTCGCATTCGCTCCAGTTTTATTAAGTAAGTCGATCATTAAAACCAATTTTATTTCTGTTATCACTTGATCTAGCAGTACATATATGAAATCCTTTAGAGCTGGTAGTAACATCTGTATCTCTTTTGCATAACTTTGACATCATACTTTCTTAAATTAATCATAAATTTTTTCATAGGTAATTGCATTTTAGCAGGCCTTTTACCCTTAAATTTACTATGACTTCCAATAGATATATCATCAGAAAGATTGTTGAAACTCTTTGGAGAATATTCTTCACCAGAATAATTATGAAAATTTTCTAAAAGTCGGAACTCATCTCTGTCTTCAATGTATTAATTCATAGCGATTTCAATTCTTTCATCCTTTAAGATTACAAGGTCTAATTAGATATATATCAAAAAATACCTTTTAATTTTCCTTTTTACTCTTCATTTATTTAATTTTTCTTAAAGAGCATGTATATTATGTAAAGTAGCTTTCCTTCAAAGCTGTCTATCTTCTCCATTTAATTATTATTATAATAAAATAAACAATTTATTTAGAAATTTTACAATTATGTAAATATTATTAGAATCCGAAATTGAAAATGACAACAAATTCAATTATTATCTTGAAAATAAACAAATATCATAATTAATATCAGAAATTTTGAAATATAAGAGTAATTATTTGAATTGTGTAACAGTTATCTTATATAATAACATACAAAAATTGATATTCTCAATTTTCATAAAGTGATATTCACATACATATAGGATCTTATTTGAGAAAGTAAATTATTTTAAAAAAGAGTAATCCTAATAATATAAAGATTAAATTATTTTATAATGAAAAATAGATATATAATTATGAGTTCATTACTTAAAATTTAATATTGAAAAATTTATTCAGTAATTATTAACATATACTTTATTTATAAATATTAATCAAAAGATTATCTACTCAGAGTTTGATTCAAAATAAAGTAAGCTTATCAGATATTGATAGATAAGCATATTAGTTCCTTTAAGAGTAGAAGATATTAATTTTTAATTGAAATTATTTGGATGTAAAAGCTAATCATAATTCATCAGTACCAAATAATAAAAGATTGAATATCTCTTAAAATTAATTTAATTAAAAGTGAGAGATCATCATAGGAGAAGATGGTTCTCATTATTTTAGTCTATTAAATACTTCAAAACCTGATGAAAAAATCTTTTATGTTAATATTTAAAGGAAATATTTGTTACATTCTTTAATTACTATTCAATAATCCATTAGCAATTTTATTATTTTTTTTAAATTAAGTTGAGTATATAGAGTTTTACAATTGATATTAATTATTTTGATATTGATACCCCTTCTGCCTCATTAAGTAAAGAATCAATAGTTTATAAAAAGAAATCAATAAAGAATTGTTTTTAGTGGAAAATTAAACACTTGCTAAAATTCATGCTAATTTGATTATAAAGGAAAAATAACTCCATTCCACAAGAATATTATATATATATAATATAATATTCTTAATGAGATCTGAATAAAACAGTTAAAGCGAATTTGTTTTGGGAATAGCATTTTTGGTTTTAGGGATGATTTACACAACAATATTTTGTTTTGGTGTAATAAAATATTGCAAAATAGGGAATAGAGCAAAATACTTAGGAAAAACATTTTATTTATCAATTTTATTTTCTTGTCTGGCATACATGCTCAACATGGCTATATATTTATATGATGTAAAATAACAATGTAATATAGATTTTTGAGCAAAATCCTACAGAAGATGATTTATAGAGCATAGAAAAATAGCTGTTAAATACAATTTATATTCCTGATGGATTATTTTGGATAGTTTATTAATCTTTATTTTGGACTGTAGTTTGTTTGCATTATGATTCTCATTTACATATTGGAGAGTTGAATGAACTTCCATATAATCCAAACAAATTAAAACATATAATGAAAGACATTTTTATTATATATGGAATAGCATAACTAATTATTGTATTGGTATATAACTTTGATTATGTTCATGCAGGAGTATTATTTTATGTAAACATTGTCATCAATTTATCTATTCCAGTTTAATATATCATAACATCTTTATATTTACAATATAAATATTCGGGATCACCATTTAAATCTTCGAAATAAGAAAATATTTCAAATAGATTATAAAAATTAGTATTTTATTGGACATTTCTTAGAGTTGTTCAAATAATAAGCAATATTTTATTAATGGAAAACAAGGAAATGATAGTGAAATTTTTATCTTCCGAATTGACTTAAAACTAATTATTATTATACATCTCATTATTAATAATAGATCTATTGTTAGCAAACATTTTCCCATTCATATTAGCCTTAAGATAACAGACTTCTTAAATATTTTTGGGAAATAAAAACGCAACAATGAGTACTATTTCAGAACATCCAATACGTTAAAAAATGTTGAATAAAGATAGTTCAGTTATCGAGAGAAAAATAATTTAATTTGATTATAAAGATTTAGTGCAATAGAATCAGATTTAATAAACCAAAAGACAAAAGGTAAATGGATTAGGATATATAACAACATGTCAAATTTAATAAAAAATGTTTGGAATGAGAATAATAGAATTGAAATAGTTATAACCTTATTTAATTGAATAAATAAAATAAGAAATAGAATAAGTCAATGAATTAAGTCATAAATAACTTTATCATATTCATGGATTGAATATTTTTGATAATAGAGTAGTATATCTAGTTAAGTTCTATTAATATTCATTACACAACTACTTAATCCAACATTAGATTTAAGTGGAATAAAAGATAGAGATTCTGAAATAACTTTTAAATGGACTAAATTATCTACACAAATAAGGTCTTTGTCATGGAAGTTTAACAAGTGAAAATTTAATGATCAAAAAGAATGGTTAAGTGAAAATAGGTATATATATTAAACTTTAATTATAGTTGATTTTGGTTTATTCGGAATTAAGAAATATTAATCTCTATTGCATTTTTATACAAACAAATCAGGTTTTACAGCACCGGAACTGATAATTCAACGAGGTTTGATTGTGAGTGGATCACAAGAAGGAGATATATATAGTGTAGGAATGATTATGTATGAAATGTTTGAAAAGAAAGTACCTTTTGAAGGACTGCAACTTTAAAATATTTAGGATTGTCTAAAAAAGGCTGTAAGACCTAAGATTGAATCTAATTCACCGATGGATGATATTATCAGATGGTGTTGGTAGTAGGAGTATGATAAGAGACCAAAAGTTGATTAGTTATTAAATGTAATTGAAAATATATAATTAAAATGAGTGGTACAATAATTGTGGGGTCAAATATTTATGAAATAGAATTCTTAGATGAACTATATGTCTATTATGGAAATAAGACTATTAATACTATCAATTATAAGGATGATCTAATTATTAGTCCAAATAAATTAGAATTACCCGAATACAAAATTAATAGATCTGAAAGAGGAGAAATCACAATGACCATTATTAAGGAAGCCATGAACTTATTTGAATATCCAAGGTTATCAGATACTGGAATAATTAATATGATTGAATTGCAATATGTAAATAAATTAAAATCTTTTCCATCACTAAGATTTCAGTTGATTGATAGAGAAAAGTCATCTCTATTAATTGATGTTCGTAAATCTTATTTTACCACTCATAATTGTTTTCAAATTATTAAAACTTTAAATACTGATCCTACAGCTTATTTTAAGGATAAACATGTATTATTGAGATATCCTGAAAAAAAAATGATAGTTCAAATAAAATCAGTTATTTTTGATTAAGAGTTCAATTATAAAGGAAAGACATTAGAGGATTACTTTAAATCGAAATATTAGCTAAAAAGCAAAACAAATGTCTATTTAGAAACTTATAATACTAAAAACATTAAGAAATAATTTTTGATAGCAGAATTTTGTGAGTTGAAAGTGGAGTATATTGAATAAGATGCTACAATTTATTGTTAATAGTTAGAATATTGGAATAAAATTATTAACAATAGTTAATCTTTCATTTAGTTCATAAATTAATTCAGGTTAATAATTAGAAATAATTAACTTGAATTTAAATAATAATACTTAGAACCAGGTAATATAGTTTTAAATAATTCAACAAAATCAGTATATCAAATCGTAGCATCTAGAACTTCAAGTGATTTTGAACATTTTTATGGCGATTTATTTGTCAAAAATCCTACCACTTTTACAACCTCTCTCAAGATTAATAAGTTATTAATATTTGTATCAAGAGAAATTATTGAATTAAGAGAGTATTTCAAATCCTTCTTAGAAAAACTTGATTCTTTTATAAAATCTAGATAATATAAAATAAAATAGCCATAAATTTATGAAATAAATAATAATTTGAATGAAACATTAGATAAATATATTACTGAAGATGCTTATGTACTATTCGTTGGAGATTCAACAACAGATTTCTAATAAGCTAGAAATGCTTTATTTGAAAAAGCCATCCCAAATTAAATAGTTAAGCTTCCCATCCATGATCAAGAAATAAATAGATTATTAGCCATGATGACTGCAAATCTAGGTAGTGTACCTTGGTCTATAAAAGAAGTTAATGGTTTTATAAATAATAAAAAGATTTCTGTATTGGGAATTTGGAAAAGTGAAAATAGTTTTTCTGCCTGTCTTAGTGTTAATAAATATCTCAATAAATATACATCATCTTTTGGTGATTTAGATAAGATTATTATTCAACTTCTAAAAACTTATTATGCAACACACAAAATCTTAGCTACTTAAATTATAGTTTTTGCTGAAGAAGACTATACTTAAATTTTGGAACAATAAATTTAACAAGTAATTTAATTAATAAGAGACTAAGCATAAGAATAATAAATATTAAAGCCTGAAATTGTTATGGTTTAAGTAAATGATGCCGTGGATGAAAGATACTTCACTTATTTTGAAAGAAATTTGTAAATAATTATATTTATCATTCCATAGTGAATCTTACTATTGCAAAAACCCTTAAGTAGGTTGTATAGTCCCTATTAATAAAAAATAAGGAAGATTTTCATTCCATTCATAAAGAGGAGAATAGGGATGTTTACAAGCATAAAAATTATATATCAGTTCAACCAATGCAAAAGAAATAGCTTAATTATACTATTATTTAATTTTCTTAAATTTCGATTTGAATCCTACTACATATTTACCTGCGCCGCTTCATTATGCCAAAAAATTGTCTAAATATCAAATATAAAGTGAGTAATACAAAAAAGCATTAGAAAAAGGATTTTTGTTATTTGTTTGAGTATAATTATACCATAATCTTATGAAATTACATTTATTCTTTAATGATAGTCAGAGTCAGAAATAACTTAATATTAAGGCACTATTGTTATCACTAATATTTTAATATTTGATTATTATAATCTCACAATTGAGTCACTGTATTAGGTACTGTTCTTTAATAAAGCAATACTTATTTTGAATAGAAATCTGGTACTGCTTGGTATTCAACTTTTTACTAATAGATGTGTTTATTTAATTTTTACTCTTTTATATAAGTATGGGAATGTGATTCCATTGAATGTATTGAGGTAGATTAATAGAGTTCCACCAACTAATATACCCAAATAAGCTTAAATTCCAACTCTGGCCCCATAATATACTGGATTTAATGAAAACTTCAATGACTTTGGGAAATGTTTGCTCATTTGCTCAAATCTACTATTGTCCATAGCCATTTTTATTTATTAAAATTATATATATATTTTTAAATTTATATTCACTTATATTTCTTCATTAGATAGCATAATTTTTTTGGGATGCCTTTATAAAATAATGTATCCAAAGGAATCTATCTAATGCTTTCTCTCCCTAAATCAAAGTTTTTTGAAAAGTTCTTAATTACATACATTTCTATAAATAGTGTAAAAATAAACATGGGGATTCCAAAAATTAAAATGTAAATAATGTTTGATTCGGTTAATTGATTGAAAGTTAACTTTGTTAAATTTTAAAAGTATTAACAAAATTAAGAAATTTAATATTAAGTAGCATCAAGACCATAAAAAATATATAAAAGATAATTATTAGAATTGTGCATTTAAAATATCCCTTGAATCCTTTAATTATCAGTTAAATTATCATCTGTTAATAAATAATTATATTCTATAATCACTTAAAAAGTATTTTTAATTAATTATATCAGACCGACTTAATAATATTCTATCAATTAATCTTAAAAGGTTCTATTCTATAATAAATCTTAACTCATATTGCATCCTATCAGTAAACAAACATCTTTTCCTATTAAAATTTATTTATTTTCCTCAGAAATGATTAAATTTTGATTTTGTTATTATGCATTTCTATACAAAAAATCAGTCAAATCATATTATTACAAAAGTTGAATCTGGTTAAGTATAAAATTTTTGTCAATTTTCATTAGATTTAAAAGTTATTAATTATTTTTTATATTTTAGTATGAATAATTAATATAATTATTTTACTCAGACAAATCTTATTACAAAATATAAAACTATTTTAATAAATAAGTATCCCACATGTTAATTGTAAGAATAAAATTCACTCTCATTAATTAAGCTTCTATTTCTTTCTTTGCAACAGGAGCAATTCCTGAAGACACATAATCATAGTAAATTTAAAATACAGCAGTAAAACTGATCTTTAACATTATCAAAAGAATATATAATATAATGAATTTTTTTATTGATAATGTTGGTTAATTAAAAAGTACCTTTTTACCTTCTTATAATGATTTAATTTTTTGATTCGAATTTATTTAATTGTTTGTTTATATCGAAATTGAGTTAGTATCTTAAAATTATATAAGTGCAAGAATATTTGTAGGAATTTATTTGACTTATTCGAAATGATGTTATTTTAATAAAATATTATCTTAACTGATACTTTCTTACAATAATTCATATGAATTTATGATGAACTCACATTCATTGAATTCTAAAGAAATAAATTATTTTAAAAATATCTAAATTACTTTCTTTAATCTTTTAATTGCTAAAGCATTGAATACACCAAATAATAATGCTATACAATACAACAATATAAATATGATTTAAGCTAACTAATCATACTGTTAATTTATTTTATAATTATAATCATCGCAATCAAAAAGAGATGAATTCACTAAAGATATAATGTTTAAGTAATTGAAATATAAAAAATATCTGTTTCTTAATCTAAAATTATAAGATTTTAATACTCTAAATTGCTTTCAACTATATTAAATAAATATTTGTTCAGAGACGAATCATTTTAAATTGATAAAAACATTTCTTAATATAATGTCGTGTAGTGAATAGCATAGTTATTCAATTTTTAACTCAAAATTATTTAATTATTCAAATCTGGATAATATAAATCTATCGGAACATCATCATAGGATAGCAGAATTTTAGAATAGTTTTAAAATTTTCCCAATACTTAATGAGAGCCTTAAATTAATATATGCCATGATATATTTATTCTATCTTTACTTGTTATATTCACCGTTCCATCATCACCTTATATTAAGACTGGATCTATAAGTGATTAAAAATTAGAGTGATACATAATTTATCTATATCCAGAGAGTATCAAACTATAGCCATTAAAATAATTAGCATCTTCTGTACTATTTGTAATACAATCTGATTGTATGACCTTTTTTATAAAATAAACAAAGCACATCATTCCAACAGAAAATAGTATCATCAATATATGAATTGAAATTATTCCATAAGTAGCCATAAATACTGAAGGATATCGATCATCTTTTAGAAATTCATAAAATTTATGAACTCTGTTTGGTATATTAACAATAGAAGAATTTTAACTTTAAATTTCTTAGAGATGATGTTAAAATTCTACAAATTTCCTTTATGACTACCTTTTGGTTTTACTAAAACGAGTATCTTAAAATATCTATAATTCTTCTCCATTAGGTGACAAAATATTATCACTGTTTATAACATTTACACTTTCAAATTAGAAGTATTATTATGTTGATATTCTTTATAAATCAATATTTTTTGATGTAGTTTATTGCCATTTTAAAAACTATTTATTTTTTATTTTTTATTCAGTTACCTATTTAAAATCCTCTAAAAATTCTATTTCTATTAGATAATATAAGAAAGGTTCTAAGTTTTATTAACTACTATAAGGATGCAGTAGCTTTTAGGTAACAGTAAATTCAATAGGATAATATTTTATATTATCATCTGTAGTTTATTAATTTGAAATTTTCATTGTTTTTTCAATTACATGGAGAAGTAATTTTTTATTTGTAAGTTTGGCCAACGATAATTTTTTTAAATCTGATTTTTATTCTGTTTATTTTTGATTTTCTATTTACAAATCTATTTTCATAAGACTTTTCTCTTTAAAAAATATAACTTCATTATCTTTTAACATTGTTCCTTACATCTTTTCATAGTAATTTTATAAATTTTATTTCAATTAAGGAATTAAACAAAATATATTACAATTTTTGTAAATTTCTTCAGGCTCTATCAATTTAGCATCTTAATTCTATTTGAAATAGACCTTATAATTTAATTTTTCATAAATATTTTATGTCATTCCAAATATTTTAAAATCTTTGTCTAAAATCAAATGTCCTTTTAAATTTTAATCTTAAAAATTCTATTCAATTTTAGATGTCTTTTAAATATGAGCAACCATATAGAATGAGAGATCCCTTAAATTAACTGGAAAAAAATAACTTAAACACAATTTAACTTATTCAATCAAATTCTTTTTATTTAAAATAAATGCAATTGAAGAATTATTTATTCTTTCGCTTTATCCTTTAAAAAAGAAGTTTTCAACTAATCCAGAATGAATTTCACCTATTTTATTAGGCATTAAATAATGTATATGTGTTAATTATTATCCTTCTTCTTCACTAAATCCAAAAAAACTTTTAAACTCAGCATTGACTTTTTATTCTAACTTACCTTAGTTTTCTGGGCTAATGTTGGAAATAATTGAAAGTGCTTAGCCTGTTAGAAATGATAAATTATTAAACTCATTTACATTAATATCATATTGTGATGATTACTCAAATTCATTTAATTATTATTAAATTTGTAATGTTGTTCTAAGATCCTGATAGATTATTAAATAAAATAAAAATTTAATTTTTAATGAATAAATTGTTTCTTTGGTCTAATTTCTATATTTTTAATATTCTTCAAATTATTGTTTGGATTTAACTTTTAATTTCTAGACTTTATCTACAGCTCTTAACAAAGAATCAAAGTTTAAAAATTAATTTCTTTAATATCTTGCCCATAATAATTTTTGACATCGTAAGACTTCTTAAAGACTTTAAATGATTTCATCCCCCAAAATTTATAAAATATTTATATCCATAATAATAAAATACTCTTATTATGTAATTTTAATTTATTTTGATGATTGGCTCATTAAATTAAATCTACATTTTTGCCAGATCAAATATAAAATAGTTTTTGTAACATCAAAAATCTTTTCAGATTTTTAAATTTATTATTTAACTTCTATACTCTAATAAATTGTTTTACAAGTTAAAACATCATTTTCTAAGTAATACTTTTAAAATGATAAATAATTAAGAATAATCAATTCTTATATCTTTTTGTTGTTTTTATTTTATGCTTTTCCTTTAAGTTAATTTTTATAAATATGAAGAATCCATTTTTTCAAAATAAATTTATTTTAAACTTTTTATTTTTTTGGGTATTTTTAAAATCTAATCCTATCTATATTTAAATTCTAAAATTCTTTGCAAGGACACAAAACATCAAAACAATTATTTTTATGAATCAATAATTCAACAACAAGTTCAATACCTTATGATTCCTCACAAATGAAATAATCAATCGATTAAACTAAATAGGAAAGATTGCAACTGATACAAAATTCTTTTATAATTTATTTAATTTCTCTCTTAAGTAGAGATTCAATAGTGTACCATAATAACTAAAAATTATTAAAATAATACTTGGCTTGAAATAAAAAAAGTTAAGAAAATAAATTTATCATCTTTCGCAAAAACTTTCCATACAATTAAAAGCATATTGAATAATATACTTAAAATTGTAATTTGATTAAATAATATTGATAAAGGAGTCAATCCAAAAACGAATTTCTGACCAATTCTTAAATGCATTACCAGAATGACAAAATGAATAGCATGGATGTATAATATTTTTGATTCTTACTATTAATATATTAGAGATAATGCTATATAACAAATTATAAGTGGACTTATCATAAAAGATTCTAAAAAATCATATTTAAGCAATTCATTTTAATGTATTTCCCTTTTTTAATAAAAAAAAGTAGAGATGATAGAACTTAATAATACTAAGATTGTACCCACAATACTTACGAGTAAAATAAGATAATTATTTTATGTATTTAATTAATTCTAATCTTCTTAAAATATTTTCCTTTAAGTCGATGCTTGAATGAAAATAGTTTATAATGGACACAAAAGAATCCAATTAAAATAAACAAAATAAACTTTAATTATTCTAATTTACTAGTTATAGAATTTTCAAATTTTACTTAGAGTTTTATAATTGAACAGCAAATTATAGCAACAAAAATTACAATTATGAATAATAGTATAGCACAAGATAGAAAGTCAAGGCTAAAATATTTAGTAGCTTCTGTAATAATATTTGCATATTATAAAATAGTAAACAAATATTGATTTTCTTATACTAATCTTGAATTTCGATTCTCATCCATCACTAAAAATCCATTTAGTTGAGAAAAATAGATCCACAAGATAAATTAATCAGCCACAGAGAATTTTTTTTTTGTCTCGTGGTTTTCTGTTAATGAGATCTATAGTAAATATTCAAAAATCCTATAAATCATTTAATATATTATAATATAATGATATCAATTTAAAAATAAATCAAAGCATAAAAATTAGATTATCATTAATCAATTTTTTATATTCTTCCAAAGTTTCTCATAATTTAGAATGTTTCTTTTAAAAATAAATTGTGAAATACATCTATTTCGTAATAATCTCATAAATTATAGATTGAGTAGGTATTATCTAAACGAAATTAATAACACTAATATATAATTTACATCAGAAACCCTACTAATTAAATAAAGCTACTTGATATCTTTTTATTAATATATTTATTGTTTTCACTAAATTAGCAGTGTTAAAATGAAATTATATTAATTCCCTATAATATATATAATAAACTATTATACCTTTCTAAAAATATAATTATTCTAAACCCACTCTAAAAACTACTGCTTTTCTACAAATTATAATTCTGGCTTAAAAGGAACAAAAAATATTTCCCTTCACTTTATTGTAAAATAATTGATTATGCATATCACAATTAATAAGACAATTAATATTTGGGTCATCTAATTATTAAATTCATTATATTTAATAATTATAAAACTTATAAAGTTTAATTATTTTGCTTTAATTGCAAAATCAATTCTAATGTGATGAAATATTTTTACATCCTCGTAATAATCTAGATTAATGTAAAAAATTAAATAGCATCATTCGACCTTATATTTTAAACTAATTTCTTTTTAAAAGAACAAGTAAATCTATCTTATCAATTAAATCACATTAATTATCCAATTTCGTACTTTTGTTTCGGATGATTAAAGATTTGATTGCTGTGTAGACTACTTAAACAAGAATTATAAAATTAATAGTTTTTGACAAGAATTGTAATAAATTAAGACAGCAAGGAAATTATATCGAGATCTGAACAATAAAGTAACTATTTCATTCAAACTATTTTTTTTAAAAAAAGCTAATAAATTCAAGATAGTTATATTCTTATTACTCCTTAAATTCCTCTATGATTTTTCAAAACAATATTCGAACTTAAGAATCTCAAGATTAAAAATCTAAACTCTTCAAAGTTCATCTTTTTGAAGACTAAATCATTCTTACCAAGCAAGAGAATAGAAAAATAAACTGCTCAAAAATAATTATAAATTAAATTGTTGAGAGACTTTGTATGTGAATATAAAGACATGTTTCAACTTTCAATTTAAAAAAAATTGGAAAAACAATTATAGGATATTATCAAAACTGCTAAAAGAGGAGGTTATATGGTAAGATAAAGATTTGATTTTAAATTATTTGATTCATCAGATAAATATCTTATGAAATGAAGAAAAATACATTTTTTTTAAAAACTAAATAACTAGTCAATTCATGACTCAATTGTTAAATAATATATATGAGTTTTTTTTGACAGGTTTTCATATCTAAATTTTTTATAGTTTAAATAAATCTTTTGTATTTGAAAGAAAAGTTTAAAGTTAATGAAAAACAAATATCTTTAATTATTTAAAATACAATACTTTTTATTCTTAATTTACAAAATAATTTATTTATTTATATAAATTAAAATTATAAGTTCAGTATATAGATTTCAATCATCATCATTAAATTACATTAATTCTGAATGATCAGATTCAGAGTCTATTAATTATTCAAAATATTGATCGTCTTTGCTTTTAACTTCATAACTAGCAGCTGTAATAGTATGACATTGCTTTTATATGGATCTCATTCTAGGAGTATCTCTCTCATTTATGGACATTTGCTAACATTTCATTTTCTGGAGCATATCTTTAAATTCTTTAATTCGAGTGTTCATATCTTTGAAATATCTTTCAGCCATAGAAATAAAATCTTCAGAATCAATTGATCGATAATTTCTTATAATTACTATATCTCTTACCTTTTAAGTTATTACCCTTCTTATAAAAATGCTTCGATCTGACTTATTCTAAGTGAAGTGGCAGGATCATTTTTATTCCTCATTTAATACTTTTAAAGATAAGTATTGAGTTTATAGAAATTCAAGAGGACTTTTTCTGCTACCTGTTTGATTTCTATTTTTATATTTGCTTTATCTAGAAGTGTAATAGATTTTAATTCTGAAACAAATGGTTATAAATCAGCATAAAGGATGGCTGTAAAAAGGGATGTCAAAGCTACTCCATAAAATAAACCTAAAGTCATAGAAAGTCTTCCAAGTTCAGTCGTTGGATATATATCTCCATAGCCAACCGTAAAGATAGTTATCATACAAACCCATAATGAATTTTTTATATAATAATTATCTATTTCAGTAGTTGTTCTTAATAGTGATCTTTCTGAAATTTCTAATTAGTATGAAAACAAAAATATTCCAAGACAAAATAAACCGCAGAGAGTAGAGTAAGGATTCTATCTTATTGCAACTTTGAATATAAAATGAGGACCAAATTCAACAGAGTATATACCACTAAAAATAAAATAAGATATATTTAAATACCATAATCTATTCACTCTATTCGAATAAAAAGATTGGAACTTAAAAGCTATATTTAAAATAAGCAGTGATCTAAAAAGCATTATGAATGTCAATATTTCATTTACGAAGTAGAATCTAGGTTAATCACTATATCTCTAAGAAAATGAAACTTTATATCCCATTGTATAAGGAGTTGGACAAGGAAGAAGTATGGTAGTTTCTAATAGCAGGAGAAATATTAGATTGGTTTAAAAAATGTTGGAATCCTTAGGCACTGTTAAAGAACGTTTCTTAAATTCAAGTTCTGCTAAATATGCCATTAATGTCATAATAACTATATAAAATTAAGCAAAATACTAGATATAATGGTTAAAAATAGGATCAAATATAACAGCGTTTTAATTTCTTCTTCATATGAATCCGTTAACTAATTTGCAAAAGAAACCTCATACTATATTATTTATCAATAATTAACTTCAAGAACTGTAAGGATTATACTTGCACAAATAGTCAACATTCTGCCTAATTCTAACACTCTATATCTTTCAAAATAAACTCTTGTTACTCTACTATCTTCAAAAGCATTCTTTTTCGAACTTCCAATAAATGTTGACTTTTTTAAAAGATTCTTCTTATTCGTTGATAATGTTTAAAATAAATGTGAAAGTCTTCCATGCTATTGAAAAGCGTCATCCTCATTAGCTCTTGAAGCAGGATTGCCTTACAATTCTATGGTTTCATAATGTTACGATTTCATATTATATAATTAACAATCAAAATTTTTGATCAATCATGAAAACTCAACAACTATTAAATCCTACAATTATCATTTAAAATATCAAAAATCTCCTTAAAATGGATTAGTTTCTCTCTTATGTTTATGTTCAACCAATATATCTCTTGAGAACTACTGGGGTAGCAAATCATATATTTTATCCATTCTATTTCTAAAATCCAAATTTACAATCAAAACCAATTGTCTTATTCAAAATTGTGTAAAAATCTATACTCATACAACATCAAATCATTTATTCTTCTAAAATTGTTAATAAAATAAAGCCATTAATAAACTAGCTATTAGATTCTAGTGAATTCTATAATTTTTTAACAATTATTCTTATCACTAGCTACTATCATCATAGATTTTGAAAAATTTCGTCATCCTCATAATAATTAATTGCTTAGGTTTGTTACTCTCAGTTTTATAAAACTTTTAACTTAGTTTTTATTTTAACTAAGTTAACATAAAAATTATTTGAAAAAGTTTTTCATTTGGTATTTTCATTTATTCTCTAAAGAGCTCATAATCTTTAATTTTGAATTCTATTATGGTATATTAAAATTTTAATAAAATTTCAGATTTAATATTTAATTTCAAATTGAAGTTTTTACAACTTAGTTCTTCTCATCTCTACCCAATCATATTCAAATTTAATTTATCAATTATATCATATTTAACATTTATGGTTGAAATTTATCCTTTATTTGTAAAATATTAATTTGTTTTATAACTTATGATGTATCTATTCTATTTAGCCATAATAATTACAATAAGAAGAATGATAAAATTGTGTTTGAATCTTTATAATAAAAATGATATTTATTTAACAATTTTGACGATTTAGGTTATAATGATAATAAAGTTAAGTGTAAACTTGTTTTAATTATAATAACTATTTATTATAATTTTAAAAACCCTAATAAAAAATAGAATAAAGAAATAGACAAAATTTAATTATATTTTATCATATCTAGATTATGCTTGAATAATCAAAAAATTGAGTCTATTTTTAGTATTTTATTCATCTCTGATTATTGTTATTATATTTATTATTAATTATTAATGAAACTACATAAAAAAAATGTATTAATTCGCTCAAGTATGCATTCTCCTTCCAATTTTGATTCGAAACCTTCAACTTAAATACCTAGATAAAGATCTGTTAATCAATTTGAAGAAGCCGATCCTATTTCTAAAGGTATTAGGAAAACTATATTTATGAGATAGAAAAATTATAAGAATGAGGAATGTTGTAGATTTGGGAGATGCAACTGAATCTGCGCATAAGTCATCCTCAAAATAAATGAGAAGATAGAGCAAAGATGAATAAGATTAACTTCTTGAATAATTAGATTAATGGCATGAATAATTAATTTCAAAGAAAAAAACATTTGCTTTTGAGTAAATTAAATAGAATGACAATAAATTCATGGATAATAATGAGTTCACAAATGATGGAGGACCACAAATCAATTAAGCAATAATCAATTCAATTCTTAAACCTCAAGAAAAATAGTAGTTAAGGAGTTAATCTTAAGAAGAAGAATAGAACTCTAATGTTTAAGTAAAATTTTAATTGCTGAGATCAAACAAGGATTCAAATAATCCTGTTTTGAAAACTTTAGATTAAGTTAGAATAGAAATGAATAAGCATATTTTAAACTCATTGCTTTTATAAAAAGTTACAAAGAAATTAGATGATTTATAAATTAATAGAAAAGTCAAGTCTAATTGGAATCATTAAAAAATGGATGAAGAAACTACTTAAGTAGTTAAGGATTAATCATAGGCATTGAAAAATTCAACACTAAATAATTTTAAAGGATTAACAGAATATTTTAGCAACCCTGCATAATATATTGATTATGATATAGTATTATCTAGAGCCAAATATTACAGCAATAAACCTCCTAAGTAATTTGAAATGGAAATAATATAAAATGGATAGCAAACATCAACCTCAGCAAAATAGCTTATGGAATCCTTTTAATAGTTCTAGGCTTAGATAAAAGAAAATAAATTAGTATTATATGAGATGAGAATAGACAACAATAAATTAGTATAGAAAACAACTAAAAAAGAAGAAGAAATTAGCGAAATAAAAAGAAAATATTATTAAAAAGAAGAAAAAACGAGATTAGGATATATTCCTGATCAAGAAGGCAAGAAAAGGAACATGATGGAAATCATAGAAAAAATTAGATAATAGAGAGACTTAGAAGTTTAAAATATTCAAAAATTCATCAATCAAATAAGAGATGAAATGCACAGAAATTCTAATAAATAAGAAGTTATTTAAAAAGACTTAGATGAATTAAGATAAAAAAAGAGAAGATGTAAGATGTTGTTAAAAGATATATTTTTAAAATAGCTCTAAGAGGCAAATGAATAATTAATGCCTGATGGTTTAGTTTAAATTATAAAATAAATGAAAAAAATAAACGAAATTGCTAAGATTGAACAATTCCCTCAATATCTTGATAATGAATCAAGATAATATCTACTTAAGGCTGCTTAGTTAGAATTAGATATAGAAGATGCTAGAATATAATCTTAGAAATAACACAATAATTAAACTAATTTAAGAAGTACTCAATCTTAATAATGTCTTTTTTAAACTTAACCTGTAAGTGTTTCTTAATTGAAAAGTTAAGTGAAGACAATGCTGAAAAGAAGTAAAGTATCCATAAAAAAACCTGTTTTTGTCTAAGGAATAGATCCTATGAATCCTTCATCTTTTGCTCATGTGATTAAATGGGAGAACCAAGAATTAGAAGCTGTCAATTTTTAAGATAAAGATGAAACGAATCTTAAATTAAAAGATATGCCAAGTGAAGGAAATTTATTTGTTAAAGACTATAATTAAAAGTTGATATAATTTCAGCAGAATCTTGAAAATCTTTAATTAGAAGAATAGCAGAGAATACTGAAATTATATTAAAATAAGAGACATTTATCTGATGTTTAAGAATTAAAGTTAGTATTATATTCATTATTTGGATAAGTGATAGGAGATTAATTATGGTATGGTTTTGTAATTGAGTGGACAGAATAAAAATCATTAAATCCTTAATCAATATTGAAGAAAGATACAGAATTGAAAACAAATGACAAAGGATTGAGTCAAAAATAAATAAATGAATAAATAAAATAAAGATTAGCTAATACTTATCGTAAATTATAATAAAGTAATGAAATTGAATATAATTTTAATATGCTAGATTGATTCTATATTATTTTTCAAATAATTAATAAAAATGGTCTGATTTTTTATAAGGCTACTTTTTCATCAACTAAAACAACTTCTTTGTGTTATCCATTATGAGTAATTTCGGCTTTAAAAATACATTTTATTTAATACCTCTCAAATCATAGAAATAAAATGGCTCTCCAATTTAATATCTATATTTTCCTGGTACAGGCATAGTCTTAAATTTCAAATTCATAACTGCGCCAGATTCAACATCAGCCATTTTGAAATATCCAGTTGTCATTGAAGTATCAGTATTAAAGAATTACCAAAACTTAGGTGTTAAATTTAATCAATACTTTATTTTTGAATTCTGGGAATTTTTCAGGACATGGATATCCACGATCATATTCACAATCATAATCTAACACATGAAGTGTTTCATCTTTGAAAAGCGCATTAATTTCACTATTCTTATAAAGCATATCTCTGAGATAGGTTTCCTTGAAATCAGGATCACCACATTTATCTCTTGCTCTAACATATAACATGGCTAATGGCAAAACAGTTAAAACCTATTTCTAAATTGAAGCTTATTACTTTGAATCCGAATGCCAAAGGATAAAATTGATAAAAGAAGAGACTAAATGCAGGCAAGAAGTAAACATTGAATTTATCAAATAATCTATGTCTTCTTTCAATTAAACATGAAAAATTTGGCACCTAAAATTCAAATTCTCTATCTTACATGTCTATGCAATAAATCTTGAATCCATGCCCATCCAAGTGGTACTGATTCCCAATTGTCTTTTGGTGTTTTTACATATGTATGCTCTTAATTAATATCTCTTGGATAAGTATAGTAAGCATTCTTAAATTTGTATTGCCATCTTTTATTGTATGGATTAGATGATTGCCAAACAATTTTGTTGTATTGTGAGCGATGAACTAATTACTACACTGATTTGCTCTTAAGAATTTACATTATTAATATCTTTTAATTATTAATATAACCTTTAAATATAAGTGTATACTATTCTCTTTTTTCCCTTGTCTATAATGGACTTTTCAATCTAGAATAATACCTTTTATTAAGAAATCCTATTACTACCTTTCATTTATAGGTGATTTCTATGTTTTGAATAGGATATTCAAATTTTAATAAACTAAAATGAAATTGAAATCAATTAGAAAATCTTCTGTTAAATTAAATTTACGAGATTAAGATTCATAACTTATAGATATATCAAAATTTAATAAGTTAAATATATATATATAGCAAATTCTATAATTGTACTTTCAAGTGTTTGTTCTATAGTAAATGATTGGTTGGGTTTGGATAATTTTTGTCACTTACCTGCCGGTGATCTAACGATTAAAAACATTTAAAGGAGATGCCGATCCCATAACAAGCTTAGTTTGCAATTGGTTTTTTGTTTATAAAGGGGATTGATGTGAACAACAAGTCATTGAATTATTTGGTTTAAGGATTGACTCCTTATTTGAATCTCTATTATTTTGTATAAATTGCTGTAATAGTTCAGTGTCATCAATTTATTCTTTATTTTCCTTTTATTTTTTTGGACAGAAGACTTACATTACAAATGATTCTACTTGTTTATTAATAGGATCAAAATTAATGTTGAGTTTAATTTTTTCTGTGATTGCATTAATAATTCGAGTATATTCTTCGATAATGTCATCTGGGATTAATGTATTCATTAATTTGTAAGCCTCAAATTTGGAATTATAATTCTAAATAATCTCAATATCATTGTTAATCATCTTTTAAATTTAATCTTTATTAATTTATAATAGTTTTTATTGAATGTCATTTATTAAGGTAATAATTTAATTTTTGATTTATAGAAAGTAATTTTCATAGGGTTTTTGAATAGCTTTAAATATTTCTTAAAATTACTCCATTAATTCATCAGCTTTTTTAACATTCTACTCGATTAAATGTTCATAATTTTATATTTCTTTCATTTGACTAACATGTTTGGTATGCATCTTAATAACACAATGAGCACATGCTTTTTGTAATTTATATGGGCAATCATTATCTACACATATAAACTTATATTAATTGTTTTCATGCCCTGGTAGTTTGCAAATATTAATTTTATCACAAGGTACTTAAAAAGATTATTGCTGAATAACCTATTCTTCTTCATTTTTTAATCTATTTATTGGGGAGAATGTTTAATCATTGGAGTTTCTTTTGGTTATAGGTGAAAGATGAGATTTCTCGTTTATTAATCCCAATTGCAGCCATTCATCTTTATCTTAAATTCCTTTTTCAATTTAATCTTCCAAGAAAGTCTTAGCTATAGGTTTATCTTTATTTTTAATGAAAGAATTATGTTGCTCTTTTAACTTTTATGTAATAGTATATTCTGAGATTGATCTTTGGCTCTGATAATAGTTTAATGAAATACTAGGTTTTTCTTATTTGAATCAACGATCTAACCCCAAGTAGATTCTTTTTCTTCAAATGCTTACTTAATGTGATTGCGTAATCCTAATTGATTCCATAGTTCACGTGAAGACTTCTTAGGTTTAATCATATTCGTTAAATTAATATAATGCTAATAGAAACTAGTCATTAGGATATTATTCATGATATAGCATTTAATTTTGATGGGAATAGATTTGCTACAGCATCAAGTGATTAAACAATTAGAGTTTATAACAAAGTAGATGGGTAAAGAAATTTAAAATAATTTACTATAATAGGAAATGGGAGAAAAGTGCAGAATGTAAATGTCATGATGGTCCAATTTGGAAAATAAGATGGGCTGATCCAAAATTTGGATAACTGATAGCAACTTGTAGTTAAGATAAAGGTGTATGCGTTTGGGAAGAAAAGAAATTCTTATAAGAAAGTCAATCTGGATAGAAATAAATAATAATCTAATGGAAATAAAGAATATTAATTTTAGAAAGTAAAGAAGCAGTAGCTGATATATAATTTGGGTCAAAATCAAATGGCTTATTGTTGGCAATAGCATACGTAGATGGAAAATTATAAATACATAAAGTTTATGAATAAAATTAATTCATAAAGGAAGGTGAAGATGTTCACATTATGGATTATGGACTGAGAGCAATATCATGGAATCATGCTCCATTAGAGAGAGAGATGTTAGTAGCTGCAGGAAATGCTGAATAATAAAAATACCTTAGTAAATTTAAAATAGATCATTATAATGCAATTAAAACTTTGGCAATTTGGATGTTATAATATGAGAATTAGAAATTCGGAATGAAAAAAATTTATGAATTTGATGAAGAGAAAACTATTAATGATGTACAATGGGCAAATTAAAATGGAAAGAGCTTTCATTTAATTGCATCTGCTAGTGCAGAAGGAGTGAAAATATGGTAAATTAGGATAGTTAGAGAGAATGAAGTAGAAAAAATGAAAGTATTTAATATCAATAGAGAAACAAAACCGAATTATCATGCTTATAGAGTCTCTTGGAACATTTTGGCTAATCTTTTAGCTGTGTCTTGTGAAAGTAAAAAATTGGATGAAAACTAAAACTTGTTAACTTCTAGAGAAGTCAGAATATATTAAAATTAGAATGGCAGCTGGGTTGCTAAAGGAATCATACAAGAAACTAACTTTTTAAGAGAAAGCTTATCTACGCAATAATTTATTGCTAATGGTTTAATCACTTGATAATATATAATGTTTATAGTCTTGAAATTAATTTCTAGTAAATTATTATGCTCTAAATAACTATTTGCTGATAAAACTATACCATAATATAAAACTCATTTTTTTGTTGCTTTTTTCTTAGGTATTATCAGCGAGGTTCTTCTTTCTAAATATTCAAATGTTAGTACTCCTCTACGTAATTACTCTTTTATTGAAAAAATATACTTCCTTACTTTTGGAGGAATACCCTTCTCTTTCATTTACAACTAGATAATATTTAAATGAATACTCTATCAGCATCAAATACTTCGGACAGTTTTTCAAATTTATCAGCGTAATCTGAACAGCCCTTACCTATTCTTAACATAAATTATTCAACTGGCCAATCAGGAATGACTAAGTTGTATCCTGGTGGTGGAAATATTGGGGTTATTGTTCTCCTCTTCATTACAGGTTACTATAATAAAGTTGTCTTAAAGAATCTGCTCACAAAATTTAATTGCTAATTTCTCAATATAGAAATCATAATTAATATATTTTCGATTTAATTTCTAAAAATCTCTTAATCTTAAATTCTTTATGCTCTTCCTCCTTCTTTTTTGTATTATGATCTAATCTTAACGAATAAGATCTGTTCTTTTGGATGACTTGTTTCTTTTGTATTCGTTAACTCCTCATTCTATATATGTTTTCTACTAAATCAGCTGCTTCATTTCCATAATTCATGGTAATCACTTTCCCAAAAGGTGTTGGAGGCCTACTCTAATTAAATATGGTTACTTGTTCCTCAATCCATAAACAAAGCTTTCTTCGGGTAATTTTACAGTTTTTGACTTTTTATGATGCAAACTGTTTCCATATTGCCAATCTGATGTAATTTCCTTCATACCAATTCCATCCCTATTTGCCTTTTTACCATAACAATAACTTTAATCTGGTAAATCTGATACTGATGGTTTCGCTTTTCCAACTTCTCCTCTTAACAATAATATGTTATTGGTTTTATTTATCAAATAAGGTAAAATAGTTGACATAAAATAATAAAATTTTCATATTGTTTAATCATCAAAAAGTCATTAAATTTATAAAACTCATTATTGTTTGTCTTCCATTTTTTCTCATTCTCCATACTATGATAAAAAACAAGATATAATTCATTATTCTGATGGATTCCATTTCACTTCAGATATCTCAAAAATTACTGTTGACTTTTTTTCAAATAATTGAGTTGATTCTGCTAACAATCTGTTATATCTTTTTTCAAATTATGAAGTTTTCAACAACTTTTTCTATAAATTTGTATCAATATTTTTATTAAATCTCTCATTATTATAATTAGAACACAAACTTCAATTACATATATTTTTCCCTTTTAATTTTGATATTTTGGATTTCAAAATAAAAAATCTATAATTAGCAGTTATAAAGTTCTAAATTCAATTGAGGAAGTTGAAATAATATAAAATTCTGGCCATAAAACCATAGTTCATACTTCTTTGCTACTATATTAATATTATACAGATTCAAATAAATCATGATATTATCTTAGAAATCATTTATAAATTAGTCTAATTCTTAACATTAATCGCATAAAGCTTATAATATAATTGAAAGTTTTTTGATTATTGGCTGTAAAAAAAATTATTGTACCTTTTTTGGCTTTGAAAATTTATATTATTATTCAAAAGCAGACTATAATTTCAAAATGAATAATATAGAATTTTCTTAATTTTAAATTGAACAATTTTTATGGATCAACTAAAAATTTTTAGAAAAAATTGAAAGAAATTATATTTATATTATAATAAATTATCAATATTTTTTTAATTCTGGTATTCCTGTCCAATCGAACTAAGTTCCTTTTTCCATAAATTCATCTAATCTATTTGCCTTATGTGCTCTTTCTAATATATCCATAGCTTAATTATATTAATAAAATCCAAATTGATATTTTTCAGCCATTTCATAAAATAGTTTTTCAGTATCCTAGCAAAAGTATTTACCAGTTATATAAAAAGACAATAATGGTATTCCTATATATTTAATAGAGAAAACAGCTGGTCTGAATACAGGAATTCTTTCAAAATTTCTGAATATAGTTTTGTTGGCAATAAAAACTACCAAAGGACTTCCAAATAAAGCTAAACTTGTTCTAGCTCTGTAATTTAAATAAGCAGCTGTGCATTATAAGTAATCATCTTGATTAATAAATCCAAATTGCCTATTATATTCAAAAAAGAAGTTAAATAGTTTAGCTCTATCATCAGCTATAACATCAAAGTAATCTTATCTGAATTCTTCGAAATTGGTAAGTTTTCTCTATCTATTCATTAAAATAATTAGAATATATTAATATATTCAAAAATAATTGTGATAAACTAAGATAGTAAATAATTAGTATAACTATCAAGAGGCTTTATTGGTTTTATTATCAATCTCTAATGCTTTCGAATAGTCAGCTATTGCGAGATCCATTTCTCCAATACTATAAGAATAATTATAAAATTAATTACTTGTCATAACAACATCCTCTATTAAAATATGCATTAGCACCTTGATCATTTTGTAAATTAATGACTTAAGTAAAATCATCAATTGCCTAAAAAATAACAATTTCATTTTACTTTGTGAAACTCTCCAATTCTTTCATTACAGATTCCTCTATTATAAATTGCATGAATATTAATTGGATCTATGTTAATAGCTCTTGAATAATCACTAATTGCTTCTTCAAACTAACCTAATTTAGCTAAACAATATCCTCTATTATTTAGAGTTCTTGTATTCTCTGAAGAATAAATTAGTTCTTAAGAATAACAATAAGCTGCTGTCTCAAAATCTTCCATTTTTCTAAGTACCAACCCCATATTTGAATAGATTATTGGATTCTTTGAATCTAAAGATAAAGCTTTCTTAAAATCTTCTAATGCTTCATCAAATTTGTTCATGCTTCTTTTACAACATCCTCTATTATGAATATAAACTGGATTTTATGGCTCTATATCGATAGCTTTATTAAAATCATTGCACGCTTTTTCATATTCCCCAATTTTATCATAAACTAAGCCTCTTCCATTATAAGCTGGGGCATAATTGGAATCAATCTTCAAAGAACTATTTTATATTAAAAATTATAAATTACGAATTAAAATATTTTAAAGCATCTTCTAATTTTTATTATCTATCCATTAATATTCCTATATGAGTCAAAGTATTTGGATTATTAGGTACAACATTATTTGCAATCAAATAATCTTGTTAGGCTTTATCAAATTCTCCTAACTTTTCATAACAATTAGCTCTATTATAATATGCCTTAAAATGATTTTTATCTAATCTTAAACATTCATTAAATTCTAAAATAGCTTCTTTTACTAAATTTTTTTTTTTCATTGCAAAACCTTTATTGTGGTAAAAATCTGCTTTGGATGGATCTAACTCAATTGCTTTAGCAAAATCTTTAATAGCCAAATTATAATCTCCTTTTTTATCATATGATATCCCTCTATTATAATAAGCGTAAGCATTTTTTGGATCCATCTCTATAGCCTTTGTGTAATCATTAATAGCATCATTGTACATTCTTAACTTATCGAATGCAAAACCTAGTATAAATGTTAAAATATATTACCTCTATTAAATATAGATTTAAAATGATTAGCATTAAACATTAAAGCCATAGTATAAAATTCAATAGCTTTTATGAAATCTTCTTTTTTTCGAGCATCAAAACCTTATTAATGAAACCAATCAGATATCTTCTTATTATCTTATTTAATGTTATCTGGAATCATCGAAATCAATTGTTATTGCATGGGTTGAGAAATTTCTTTATCAATTATTTAAGACGGTCTTTGTATATGTAATTCATTAGCATCAATACTTGTATAAAGAGGATTGTGACTCATAAAACTATTTTATTATGGTTAATTTTGAATCTACGATTAATCATTTTATAAGTATTCTTCATCATTTTAAGGGTTCATAAGATCATCTTCTTCAGGCTGTTAATATTTATTTGTTTTGGTTTTATACTAAAAGGTTTCTGTTTTAGGATAATTTTCATCTTTTTTCATTGAACTGTTTCTAAGTAATGACCTTTTATTTATAGAATTAGAAAGATTAAGTGATTTTGCATTATCTTTCTCCAAAGCCCTTGTATAATCTTCTATAGCTCCTGCAAAATCTCCTTTTAAATTTAAACATGAAGCACGAGCAAAAGCTGCATTTACATGGCTCTCATCTAAAAGTAATACTTTAGAGAAATCATCAATCGCTAAATCTGTTTATCCTAATTTTTCATTTGCACATCCTTAATTTGATTAATTAGAATACCTCTCAAATAATATCCACCTACATTATCACTATCTGATTCTAATAGTTTATTACAATCTTATATTGCAATTTCGTATTCACCTTTTTTAATATAAGCGGATGCCCTAATATAAAGTGCTTTCTTATGATTTGGACAATTCTTAAGTTTACCTGTGCATATAGCTATTAGATTGTCTATGTTTATTGACTATATAATATTTATTAAGCTACAGGTCGATATTTTGGAACCTTTTGCTAACTTGGCAATTTCGTTAAATTTGGAGCGTGCATTTAATTAAAAAATTATTTATTAATATTATATTTGATTTGTACTGAAAAATCAATAACTCCCTATAAATATAAGAATAAACAAGATAAATTCGATAGAAATTACTTATTTTCTAATTGAAATGAAATTTTGGATATAATAATTTATAATTTTTTGAAAATCATAAGCAATACAATATATTATGTGATACATATTAATCAATATTTTTATATCTCCTGAATGACATGAAAAAAATTTAATGGATAAAAAACAAAATAAAATAATCACACCCACTTTCTTTATAAATTAAAATGAAAATTCTTTTTTTTTGGCAATATATAAGGACTTTTTGGATTTGGACCTAATTTCTATTCAAAATCTCCATAAGGTTATCTCAAACTCTCTGACATGAAAACATTACCTGATACTAATAATTTGTCTTTAGCTATTTCATCAAATTTACTAGGGAGTTAGTAAGATCCTTTTTAATTGATTAATATAATAATAATTACCTGGCCCTATTTTTTCTGGCTCTTATTCTCTTTCCTATTTCCCAAAACGATCTTTTCCAGGTTGAATAGCAAAAGATGATAACTCCTTTTTTACTATATAATCTGGATCAAAAATTGGAAATTTAATTTCATAATCTCCAGGTCCTGGCAATATTTTATCATTTTATTTATCCTTATCATTCAGCATCATAGCTACTATTTATTATTAAGGAGTTATTTCTCTCAGTTAAGCTCCATCAGGATAAAAACCTACATTAAATATGCATTTTTTACTTGAAGTAGGACCTTTATGTTCTGGTTTTGATAATTAATGTTATACTTCATATTAACCAGGAGGAGGATTGTCTGGCTTATTTTAGAATTAGCCTCTTAAAGTTTTTGATGAAAACACATATTTGACTACGTTAGATTTTTTAGGTTATGGCATATCATATCTAGTTTTATATATTAATCATACTCTCCTGGTCCAGGATTGATTACCTCAACCTTTTCAACGCTCTTTTATTATTATTATCTCATAAAAAATGAAGGGTTATTAGTTGTTTATGAAGAATTGAAGCTTTGGTTTTAATTATATTATCCAGGTCCAGGACCCGAATTCACATATTTTGGAGCAAATACATTTCTTTCTTAAGAACAAGCTAATCCTCCAGTTCCCTTGTTAGAAATTGATTCTGATTGTTATTTACCGAACTAATATAAACTACAATCATATTCTTAAGGACCAGGATTGTCAGGTAATTATTGTTTAAATCTTGGTTCACTAGATCCAAACGCTTTTGTGCTTTGATCTCTATATATTATAAGTTCCAATTTCGCAGGAATTGATCCTACAGAAAGTTTACTTGAAGCATCGTGAACAAATCCTTTGTATAGTTTACTATTAGCAGATGGCAGCTTTCCTTTTTGTCTATATGTAACTGAAGATGCAGATGTAGATAACATTAATTATAATCATTTTTTGATAACGTTTACAAGGTTTGGTAATAATTATTCTAATTAACTGCTGTTAATTCCTTGATGAGGTATTGTTTTTGGTTAAGACTTTGTAAATAGACCAGAATCCTAGATCTTTGTCTTAGATCTATATGAGTTAACAATCTTGAATACATAAAAGATAACATAGACTTTTCATCAGACTGATTAGTTAATTTCTATATCAAGTTTTAATATATCTCTTATGACATTAATTTTGGTGATTGCAAATTTGGATTGCTTAAAATTCTTCTATGATTTTATTCATCCAATTTTTTATCAATTTTATTCCCAATCTCTACTAATTTCGTTGCTGACTTCTCAATAACGTTTGCTTACTTATCATTTAATTCTTTAATCATTAGATGTAGTTTAGAGTTTTCAGACTTTAAAATGGTTAATTCATCTTCATAATGTTTTTTTACTTTTTCAATTTCCAATTACTGTTCAACTTCAACTTATTAAATGTTTTTCGAATTTTGCTACAATTGAAATGCTAGTAAGGCTTCCTACAAATAGATATTATCTCTCTTAAGATTACTTAACTCCTAATTAAGTAAATTGACTAATTCTTGAAGCCTTTTTGACTTATCATTAAAGATTGCTAAATTTGATATTTGCCTTTTGAGACTCTAAACAACCAATTCTAATTTTTAATTTTCTTCAGTAAGCTTTTTATTTTATTCATGAAGATGCTCTTTAGTTAATAAAATCATATAAAAATAATAAATCAATTCAAAATAACTTTGATACTATTATTTACCATCCTTAAATTTGTTTTGGATTATGATTGAGATTACTTATTTATTCATAAATAAATTGTATCTGCTTGGTAAAAATTGAATTTTGCATTAATAATAGCTCAATCCTCTTATTTTTCTAATTTAAAAAATTCTTATTTTATTGATTTTTTATTTCGACTTGATTATTTAGAATAATATTAATATAAAAAATCATAACATCAAAGTATTATTAAAGTAGGTTTAACTAAATTTTTCAGTAGATTATTCTCCCACTTTTTGTGGACTAAAACTACTTAAATTAGATTAATACCCTATTTAAATTGTTTAAAAAATTGCTTATTTATTTACTATTTCATCATCAAATTCTAAACAACTTTCATCTCATTTAATTTTATTGAATTATAATTTGAATTATTCATCTTTTCTCACTTTTCATAATCTTAGTAAGCTTTCTCAAATATCTTTAAAACTTTTTATTAACTTAATTTTGATTACAATATCAAAGTGATATGAAATTATATTAAAAAGCATAAAGATTACTGAATTTCTAATAATTTAGAGATTTACAGTCACAATTTGATTTCTATCTAATCTTTTCTTTGATGCAAAATATCAGACAGGTGATGTTTAAATATAATAGTATCTTTAATTTTTAACTAATATAATTTTTAAATAAAAAAGTTTGGAAAATTAAATGATTATTCAATCAATTTCAAAAGTATATTATTAATCCTCTATATTTGGATAACATTTACTCAAAATAAATATAATTTCACATTTCACATTTATATATATGCTTTTCCAAGAACCCTCAATTATTCATCTTATAAGATAATAATTATTCTTAACAGGTTTATTAGACAAGTGTTTTTCTAGAATAGTCAAATAATATTTGGTGGAATATTGGAATTATATCGACAGATACTTGAGTAATAACTAACTCCTTATGAAAGTTCATGATTTCCTTAAATTACTAAATAATTGATTTTTTATGACTCTTATGGATATTATTTTATTTAGGTTATGAATTACTGTTAGTTTAAATTTTTCAAAAAGTTAAATTGTTAAATGAATAGATTCTCTAACTTAATAAATGATTCTTTTAATGTTATTTTTCAATATAGTGTTCATTTTGTAATATTTTGCAGATAAAAAGTAATTCAATATTTAAACTATTTGCATTTATTGTTAATTTCTTTTATAACTAATCTTAAATATAAATTTACTATTTAATTAAAATATTATCAAAAAATAAGCAAGATTTAGTTAATTATATTGTTATTAATATTCCTAAAAAATTATATAAGAGGTAAATTTAAAATTAAATAAGTTAATAGTTTATCAAAATAATTTTTAAAATTAGATAATGTAGATTTGCGCCTAAAATTGTTAAGATTTTGGGTTTTAAATCGGATTATAGAATGAATAAATTAAGAAAAATCGATAAAATATAAAAATAATTAAAAAATGTCAGAATATGGAGCAGTACCATTTGCACTTATGATTGTCATCATAATTTACATTGTAATTGGATAATATTTTAAATCTATACATGTATACATAAAGTCGTCATTGCTTAGTTCCATTTAATTCACGAAACAAGTTTTGGGATAATAATAGGAATGATTGTAGGTTTACTATTGAAATGGATGGATGAAAATGCATATGCTTAATTTGTACGAAAAATCTTATAATTTAGTTTTCATTGAATGCAACAATATTTTTTTATTTACTTTTACCATTGATTATATTTTCAGGAGGGTATAATTTAAAAAAGAAGCAATTTCTAAAGAATTTCAAATATATTGTTTCTTTTGGATTTCTGAGTACATTAATTAACTTCCTAATCACACTGACTTTGACAATTGCATTTAATTCATGGAGTAAGATTTTGCGAATTATTATTATAGAATTGGTGAGATTGACTACAAATTTAGATTCACATCTCCCTTTGAGTTATGATGAGATGATCAAATATAGTGCAACAATATGTGCGACAGATTCAGTGGCTGCTCTAAATTTAATTCCTTCATAATAATATCCTAAATTATTTAGTGTTGTTTTTGGAGAAGGCATGGTAAATGATGCTGTTTCTATTATAATCTTTTAAGCAGTCACTATATTATAATAAAGTGGTAAATCATTTGAATGGTATACACCTTTTGAATTTATTGGTCGATTCTTAGAAAACTGTATAATTTCATTATTGATTGGCCTTTTTGTTGGATTGTTTTCAACTTGGTGTTTCAAGAAATGCCGATTTTTAACAAATTCTACAACAACTGAAACTGTATTTGCATTTTTAATGGCATACATGGGTTATTCAATATGTGAGATGCTAAATTTAAGTGGAGTGATAAGTTTATTGATGATAGGAATTATGATGAGTCATTATTAAGGATATAATATCAGTTAATTGGGTAGAGTTACTACAAGAGTTACATTTGAATCATTATCATTGGGAGCAGAAGCTTTTCTTTATGTTTTTTTGGGATTTGCTATGTGGAATCAAACTACTTATTACAGTCCACTCACATAAGATCTCTATTATGTTGAAGTTTCATGGGTTTTTACTCTATTGTAATTAGGAGTAGTAATTGTTGCTAGATATTTAAGCATTTATATTGTTTATTGGATCTCTATAGCGTAAATATATATATTGTATATTTTTAGTATTTAGGGACCAAAGGTTTGGAAACTAACCAAATATGAGATGAGTATTTGTTGTTTTGCTGGAATGGTTAGAGGAAGTGTTGCATTTGCTTTAATTGAAACTCTTGTTGCCTCTCCTACAGATGGTATATAAATTAACTAAATTAATATACTTCAAAGTTGTGTACTATATATTGTAATTGTTACTACGTTGATTTTTGGCACAGCCATGCCTTTCTTTATTAATTTTTAGATTAAGAAATAATTAGATGAGGAAGAACAAAAATCTATAAGCGAAGTTCCTACTCCAGTGTTGGCTGAATCTCCTAAAAAGAAGGAATTAAGTGAAGCTTAAAAGATTATCAAATATATGGATGAGCATTATTTCAAGAGATGGTTCATTTTTGATTATGAAAATCGAAAAGAGAGAATCATTTAAGAAAAGAAATAAATTAAAACTGAAACCTTATAAGAAATTTATGAGAAAGCTTTCAGTGAAGCAAGTGAAGATGAATCAGTCAAGTAAAGAAATGAAGATTTTATATCTTTACCAACTATTGAAGAAAAACCAACATCTCCATTAATTGTTAAAATGTAAGAATTAACATAACAAATTTGAATTTTATTTTATTTTGTAACCAAATTTAAAATTTGTCAAATATATCTTACATACCTATATTTGTTAGATTAACTAACTCTATTTATATCATTTAAATCTAAATATTAATTTCAATTAATTATTTTTATTTTGAGATTTCAATTAGTAATTACCTTTTAAAATTTAATGTTTATTCTTAAATAACAATTATTGATCTGTTTTTTCGATGTTTAACTGTTTGTTGGAATAATATTGAAAGCTTATCTTGATGTGATACTATTATTGTTAAATTAGTTTACTTGATTAAAATCATTAATTTCTATACAAGCATAATTCGTTTTTAAATTATTATATATAAAATGAAAATTGTGCTAGTAATGTTGATTAGCTTGGTATCATAGCCCATAATGATTTAGGCTTTAAGTAAAATGGCCACAGATCCAAAGGTTGTGCTTGCAGAGATAGATGACAATCATATGGGAAAAACTTTCTTGAATGCAATCTAAATCAGTTTAGCCACAGGGTCACCTGTACATGAAATCTAAAGTTATATCAATAATATTAGGTAATATCAAATTATATAACTAGATTTATGTTAGAGCAAGAACAAAAAGACTCAGATCTTTATATCTAAAATACATAGGCTTCATGTAACAGATTACTCCATGACTTTTCTACTAACTTAGCATACCATCAAAGTTAATTGAAAGCTCATAACAAAATTGTGGATGATAATTCAAACAATTTGTAAAGATCCCTAAACAAAATTGCAGAAGTGTCTGTTGAGATTGAAGAGAATTCAAAGAAAACTAATGCAGGATAAAGTGAAAGAGACTTATAATATGCTGAATTTTAATCTAAAATTAAGGATCACACTGAAGCCATTTCTGCTATTGATGAAGCTTATGCACTGATTGAACATCTTTCAGGAGGATCTTCATTTATTTAAGTTAAAGGAAGATTTAATAAAGTTTTGTCAAGATTATAAAAGTAGAAAATTATATTTTTTATATTAGCTAATCTACATCAAGTGGATTGTTATTCTAACCAATATTAACTATGATGACTTAATTGTCAGCTAAATCTGATTCTGACACAGCAAAGAAAGTTTTATAATTATTGTCCAATTTGAGAGTTCAAATAGTTGAAAGCAAATCAAGTGATGAAGATATAGAAAAATAGCAAAGTCTAAATTGGTAATAATTCTTGTCTGATTTAACTAACGAAAGAAATACTTTGTATACTATTTTTATTAATAAAATCTAAGATCTGATCAAAGACAAAATCTTGAATAAGCCATCTTGAATTATTAAAGTATCATTGAAGAATCATAAGGTAAAGTAGAATATCATGCTGCTGAAGTTGAAAGAAATTAAGTAATACAAAAATCATATTACAATTTTAGTCTAATTTAGAAGGTTAAGATCAATGGTGCAGATAACAATAAGACATCTATTAGATGGAAACTTAAGCTAGAGTTCAATTACAAGATTTGATATCAAGAATCTCAGATCACATTTAAGACAAGATTGTTACTCTTAAGGAATATCTTAGAGAAAGACTCTAATTAAATTGAGATTAATAAAACATTTAATATTATATTATTAATGGATTCCATAAACGCTATACAAGACCAATAAAAACCTAAAAATAATATTGTTTGCAACCAAATACTTGTATAATAAGCAATTTTGAATAGTTTTAATGAAAACGAAAACAGATAATCTATTTCATAGTCTAAAAATTAAAACTCAAATACTTCAGATAACAATCCATAATTTTCCACATTGCTCTATCCAATTCAAACTTCATAAATTAATTAAGACGTTTTAAGCTCTTAGGTGACAACAAGTGTTAGGCATAGAATAGAACCATATTATGGTGTATTACTAAAAAAAAGTCCTTACTGGGTTTAAGGCTATAAGGAAAGATAATGCTCCATAGTTAATAGAGTTTTTAGGTATTTTTCAAAAGAACAAAAAGGATAAGATGGTGTTTTAAATTTTGATGTTTAAACATATTAACTATGTGAAGTCAAGGATAAAAATGGAAATATTATTGAATTTATGTAGAATTGTTCAGCATATTTTAGAATAAAACCAGAAGGGAAAATTGAGAAGACTTTTCAATTTAAAGGATCTAACTATTAAGAAACAACAAAATGGTTCAATACTATAAAAATACATTTACATGATTCACTTGGCTTTCTTAACAAATTAACATCATTATGCAATTATGAAAGATATTGGAGAGTATCAAATGTTCAAATTATTTTAAGCATGAAAGAATTTCGGCCCAATAATTAGAAGAAGAAGCAGAAGATGGTGATATCATCTTATTTAGAGGAAAAGATATCAATTGTTAAGTATAAAGAGCCTTTACCTAAGATGATTTTGATCATGTTGGCTTACTTCTTATTATAGATAACGAATTATTTATATTTGAAGCTTTGCCATCTAGTGGCGTTGCTCTATGTAAATGGAGTACATTTAATATTAGGAAATGGTATACTTTGTATGCAAAGTATAGATATTATTATCAATTTTATAGAGTTGTTTATAGAAAATTGAACACCAATAGAACTTTTGACTTTAAACTCAAACTATCCTAATTTGTAGATGACAATTTAGGAAAAAACTACTCATGCACACCTTCCAAACTATTGATTCGAAAATCAGTTTTAGTAACAGATGAACATAGGAATACAGAAGAATATAAAAATCGAACCTACTTTTGTTCTGAGTTAGTTGCCAAATGTTATAAATACCTTGGTTTCTTACCAAAACTAATCTCATCCACTCAATATTGGCCTGGTTCGTTTTCCCAGAAGAATACTAAACTTTAACTTTAATAAGCATCCCTTAGTAATGAATATTTAATTGATTTTTGCATGTGATCATTATTATTTTTGTACCAAAAAAACTCTAATTCAATCAAAATTCATTTTCTCATTCTTTTATTCTTTAAAGAGCATCCTTTCTTTTAAAATGAAGTTAAATGGCCTATATTTAATATAAAAACTAAATATATTATTATAGAAGAGTACAATAATTTAAACCAATGAGAAGGAGAATTATCTACTTTAAAAAATTATTATTTAGCCAATCAAATATGAAAAAGCTAATCTTTATGAAATAGAAATTTCAAACATACTATTTACCTAAACTGGGATTTGCTATAAGCTAAATTAAGATATAAAAATAAAATATTCATTTTTTCTTGAAATTAAAAAGGTAATTTATAATTTTTGAAATTTTATATATATTAGTTAATTTAAAATTTAATCTACTTCAAACTAAAATTGAATGTTTTTACAACCCCCAACCTCTATCAGAATAGGTTTATTTAACAATATTCGATATTTAATATTAAATAGTACCCTTATTACATTAAAAATGAGAGTATTTGCCAACGAAAATTATATTATTTCACAAAAATTATAATAATTGATTTTGAATGTATTATGTAATATAGAGGAATCATTTTAATTGATTCAACAATTAGTCATATGTTGGCAATCTATTGGCTAAACCACCTTCTGCAACTAATGTTGGTTTGGTCTTTAATAAATCTATAACAGCTTTATTCACTTAATCTGATGTGACAGCATCTATGTAAGCTGCATATTCATTAAGCTTAATTGCATTGAAAACTTTTATCTAACAATTAATTAATTTAAATTACATTTTTAGCAGCTTCTTCCAATCTATCAGCAGTTCTTTCAAGAGCCAAAAATAGTTGAGTTTTTAAAATATTTTTAGCTCGAGTTAATTCAGAGTTTGAAATTGGTCCAGTTAAGGACTTTAATTCATTCAAGACACTGAGTAGTAATTCAGATCCTTTATCAGCTGATCCTATAACTTTGACTCCAAACAAGCCAGCATCAGAAAAAGTGAAATTAAGACTCTCAACAATATCAGCATAGGAATTTTTATTTAAAACTATTAAAAATAATTATTTTATTGATTACTATTTCTTTATAATCTTGATTATGCGCTGCCTGTTTATCCTAAAAGTGCATTCAAGACTTAAAATACAGCTGCTTATGAACTATTCCAGTTGGCTGATGGGAACAATATAGCAATTGCAATTTCATTATCATCAGTTAAATTTCTAACTTCACCTCCAACATATTAAGTTTATGTTCTTGTTTTGGTGCTTTAGCCAGCAGAAATAAATCCAAGAGCATCTTAAGCAAGACTTACGAATTCTGAATGGTTGTAAATACCAGCACCAGCAACAATAATTCTTGATGGGTTGATATTTTCAAGTTAAAATTTTTAAATGGTATAAGCACTTAAATTACCAATATTATTTTTAAATCCTCTTAATGGCAATCCCAAACCAGTTAATCCAAAAGCAGTTTTAAAAATTGTTTCATTAAATGCTTCACCACCTTATATATATTAAATGTATGTAGTATACTTTTAACAATGTTTTCTAAATTATGTGTTCCATGATTTTTCTCGATGGCAGCATTAGCAGCTACTACAGATCTTGGTTCAAGTGCACAATCGGCAACTACTTTAAAGACATCAACAACATCATGAGCCAAACAATGAGCTTTGAAATAAGCACTCTCTTAATCATAATCCATTTCAAACTCTCCACCAGATTATTGAATTACACCACTAAATATAATTGATGCTTTCAATACTAGTTAATAGTCTCATTTGTATTTAAGACTGTCTTATAATAAGTATTTTTAATTGATAATAGAGATCCTGAAGTTTCATTTGTTTCATCTCTGGTGCCAACATCTAAAAGAATTCCAACATCTACCCTTGATGGTGATGAAGCAGATTCTGTAAGTACTGTAATACCATTTGAGAGTTTGGATACTTCATACCTTCTCTCCTATTCTCTAATTTCACTTCCTTATTATCCTACAGCTGTTTTTGGACAAGCAGCTGCCAATTTATAAAGATCAGAAGATTTGTCATCTCTGTAAATTAAGTCATGTAATTAGGTTCTCAAAGTAGAAAATCTAAATTGAGTCTAGTTTTAAATTATAATAATTATACTTTAGAGGCAATTCTTCCAGACAATCTTGACAGCATGATATTTTATTTTAAAATAAATATTTTTGTTAGGGAATGATATTAATATAAATAAAAATTTCATTAAATGATCCTGGATAGAATAAATCGATTCTATCTTTAAATTTTGATAAATACTCATAAACATTACCGTATCAAGGTATTTCAACAATAATTCTTTCTCCAAAAATAAATCAGATAGTCTTCTATTTATTTATATTGCAATTTGGTTAAAAATTGGATAATCTGATAATTATAAGAATATTGAAAGAATTTAAGATTTCAATATCAAGAAACAGAAAGATTGAAATGCCTTACTAATAAAAAATTATAGTATTGTCACTATTGCATTTAACAAAAAAAATTATTTAAAACTATTGAGATAATTAATAATTAACTATTGGTCGATAGTCGATGATGAACAACTAGCTTTATTATTAATAAAAATTCAATAACAGAATAAAAGCTAGGTTCATAAATGATAGATAGAATTTTTTCCTGACTATTATTATTTAATGAGGAAAATTTTTGACTTATTATTCATATCTGCATACACAACATAATTCAATACAAAGTGAAGTTTACATCATGAAAAAGCGCCATAAATGAATTATTTTATTTGGCTTATTTCAATAAGAAATAAAAATTATATTAATATCACAGTTAAATGATGAGCAAAATATATGTTTGAGTATATTGATAAAGTCTGATTTGGTTCACATTTAATAAGAATAATATATACAAAGGCTTTTTAATAGGATTATTGCTGTATTTCAATAATAAAAGTTAATTAAAGTTTAGATATATATAGTAAATATTTCAACAATTTAAATGATTTTCTTAAAATGGCTGACTTGGATACTCGATCTTTATATAAATTTAAATAAAATAATGCTTGTTTTATACAAGAGACTGAAATATAAATAGAGTTGAGATTAATTTATTAATTCAATAATATAATATAGAAATTATTTATATCCATGTCCAATCAAACATAAACTTGGGTTGATTAAGTCTCAGATACATTTTCAGAGTTAGCTGGATCTATCAAGAATAATGTCTAATAACCAATTACTGATCTTGTAAATCAAATTCCTTTAGAAGATTGGAAAATTACATATTACTAACCATTGAGCAATGAGTATAGTAAATGGCCAGAGCGCTTTACTTAATTCAAATATAATAATATTTTTAGTATAGGTAATGAAAATTAAAGGCTCATTTTTCTTGGATTAAGCACATTAGCTGTAGTATCAATTACAAAAAGATGTATTTTAATTAATTATTAATTTAGTTTCTTCTGGGATATTCCCCCTTGTTAGAAATTCTGTAGTGACTTATTTTGGCTTAGGATTAGTTGTGGCTCCTGAAGTCTACAATCCCTTATTGGTCAATAAGAAAAATAGCAAATGAATTATTGCAAAAAAAATAAACAAAATTTATTTTATCTAAAATAAATAATTTTATACTTATTCTTGAGAGAACTTCAAATTTTCTTCTATTTATCTTAATTAATTTAAGATATAATAAAATTTTCTGTTCAACATTTATGAATAATCAAAAACTAAAAATTTGAGTTCAATTTAGAAAATTGTTTAATTTGAGCTTAAGTTCAAATTTTTTCTGATAAAAATTTTATTTAAGCTTTGAAAAATTAGAAAATAGATATATCTATGAATTAATTCTTATTGTTAGTTGAGAAAGAAGAAACCTAATATTTATACAATTATTTAATTATATTTTATTTATTATTATAATCTTATTTATTTTTAATTTATTTGTGATTATTATTTATGCTTTTAAGTTTCATAATTCTATTATTGATTTTTTTTTCCCTACCCACATTTAAGGTGTTTTTCTCAAGTTATATAAATCTAACAATTAACATTTACAATTACTTTCATCGTTAAATATTTAACCCAAATGAGATTTAAAGATTTCAAGATCCTAAAACTCGCCATTTAAGAAATAATTTATTCTGACAACACTCTTTACAAAAAGGTTTAATAATCTCAATTAAAAAAGAAAATCAGATCCAAAATTAAGTTATTATAAGATTATCGAGTTTCATTGTAAATACTATTGAAAAGTATTCCCAAATAACCTAATTTTAATTGAATGACATTTTTTTAAATTAGAAATCTCGGTAGTATATGATCATATTGTTTATAAAAATATAATATTACAAAATATTCAAATCGTTTATTATTCATTCAATTACGTTTAAATTGAATTTAAATAAAATGATATTTTGGACACATAGTTAAATATTCAAAGGGCTTCAAAATAATTCATTTATTCAATTTTATCTATCTCTTCTTATGTATATTTATTTATACTTTTATTGCTCTCTTATCCCAAAAACCAACTTTGTTACCTTTTAAATAATTGCCTGACGATAATATTAGAATATCCCTACATCATCAATATAATATAGTACTGCTCATACCAGTGCCTTCCGAATTATATTTCTACCTCTATCCATTAACCTTCCTTTGAACCAATATCAGATTTACATTTTTGTCCAACATTATGCCTACCGCCCCCGCTTTATGAGATAAATTAATATTAGCTACATTTTTTTCATACTAAATCGAAATAAGATTCCCTATTCCAATTAATAAACATTCCATTTACCAATTTTGATTCCATCATGATACTCACCTTTAAATATAATTGAAATATCCCTTAATAATAATTAATGATTAATAATACCATTTGCTAAACTCTACCCATTAACCTATTTTAATTCCAGTAAGACCACTTTATTTTAGTGAGAGTTTATACGAACATCTACCACTATAAAACTATTAAAATGTTATTTTCTACATTGATTATGGTTTCTTATCATATATGGTTTCTTTCAATTAGATATTCCAAGTGCCCACTTTTGCCCCATTCAAATATTAACCGCTTAAAATAATCCTTTTTTTAGATCTATATAAATCAATAAAAATCAAATTAATCTAATTATTACTTATTATATTCTTCCTTTAATTCAACCCATTATCCTACTTTAATCCCAGCATTATCTAAGCCTTCGTGATCATCAGCATATACTCCACCGCCTCTAAAATGAGATTGATAAAGTATTTTACATATATTCGAATATTTTTCTTGAACAATCTCTAATTAATATATCCCATCTTCCTATTTTTTTCCCATTTTTATATTCGCCCAGATAGACAATTTAATTAAAACTAATGAAGAAATTTAACTATGAATTTTAATACCGATTGAAATTGTCACTCACTTCAATCCATTAACCAATCTTAAACTCTCCAAATTTATCATCAAAAGATCCTCCTCCACTAAAAAGAATATCAGTTAGCGTATACATAATTTCATAAATCATACTAGATTCATATCTATAATATGTATTCCATCTTCCTACTTTTTTACCATTTTTATATTCCCCTGTATATTTAACCAAACAATCACTAAGGTTTTTATTTAAATATTTCAAATACTCTCTGTAATTTGAAATTGGTTCAACCCATTCGCCACATTTTAATCCCATTTTTTCATTGTCATAATATCCACCTCCACTAAAAAATATAGAAGAATTATTTTACATTAAACTTATTTAGTCTTAAATGTTCCATCTACCTATTTTTATACCATTATTATAAATTCCTTCAAAATAAATTATAGATTATCTAAGTATATCTCAATTTATAATACGAATAAACATCATCCACCAACTCTATCCATCTTCCAATTTTTTTTTCTCCTTTCAAACCATCATATAATCCTCCACCTCTATTTTAAATTATAATTAATATTAAGGTATTATACTTGTGTAAAATAGAAGGATATTTATCACTATAATTCCAATTAT